>QEPC01006384.1:1049076-1068602 GCA_003113815.1 Sphenodon punctatus
TGTGTGTGTGTGTGTGTGTGTGTGTGTGTGTGTAATCTCTCACCTGGGATGCTAAGGGGAGACTGCAGCTTCACCAGGGCAATGTCGTTGTCTTTGGGGAAATTGTAATTAATGTCGATGATGAAGACTTTCTCCACGGGGATGGTGTAGGCGCTGGAGAGGATTTCCGAGCCAGCTTTCACTTGCCAGTTGAGCGTTGCCAGGTTGTTTCTGGGCAGAGAGGCAGCCATTGTTACCCGTTTGCACGTTCTTTTCTGGAGAAACTCCAACTGCAAGGGATGGATTCTGAGCCCCAGTGTCCCCCTGACTCCCCATCCAGCTGTTCCATACTCTGGGGCAGCCCCATTGCAAGGAGCATGGGGCGGCCTGTCTCCATACCTTCCAGAAGGCAGCGAGGACAGCGTAGCCCGAATGCCTCTGGGTTAGAGTCGAGGGAACCGGCACCCAGCTGAAACACCGGCTAGGGCAGCTCTGTTTAATGCAGCCAGGCCCCGGTGCGCGCATCCACCCAAACGAAGCCGCAGTTCTGACTTCGACGTGACAAATGTTTCCTGGGAGTCGTGGGCTGGCAATGAGGAATGCCACTTGGAAATGGGATTGCGGGGCAGCCCGGGAGACAGACGCTGCCTCAGCAGAAAGAGGGGCAGGAACATGCATGTTGCAGGGCGTGCGCTGGTGCTGAAGGGGAGAAGACCTGGATTCAGGGGTCAGAGGCAGGAACCGGAACATCCAGCCCAGCCAAAGGTGCCAGTGCACGCCCTGAAACATGCATTTTTCATAAGTGTTCCTTTCCAATGTGCCTAGGTGGCCCCCTAGGGCTGCCTGCCTGTGTTTCAGCTAGGACGGGATGAGGCCTCGGAGCCGCTCTGCAGCTGTCTCTCCCTCCCCCGTGTGCTGACTTGCCCTGCCTGCTGGGCTCACCCATTTCCGGAGGCGCTACACCTCCAGGAAGAAGGTTTTCTGGCAAGTGTCCGAGGAGCTGAAGAATTTCAATGATGAGCTTTTGGGAGGCTGTTTGTGGGGCCAGGGAGTCTCTGTGACTCGCTGGAGCCTGGTGCCTTGGGATCCTGCCATGGGCTTTGGGCAAAGCTGATTTCACAGTTTTCTAGGTGGTGGTTTTTAAAAAGCCAGACAGATCGTCCGCGCTCTGAGCCTGATCCCTCCCTGCCCGGCAGCTTGTGCTGCCTTTGCATAAATGCAAAAGGGGGTGAAAATCCGGTCCTTCCAGATCCGGTAGCTTTTTGTACTCGCTGGCCTGGTGTAAATGGCAATTCAAGGTGCTGGGGGGGGGGGGGGAAGGCAGATATTGGGGGCTTCAGCTTAGCTGGCAGTGCGGCCGGGGCCCGGCTTACCTGCATGCAGCCTATGAGAGAGCCTAGGGCGAGTCCCTGCTGCAGGCCCTGATTGACTCACTTGAAGCAATGCGCTGCCGTGAGGATCCAGCTGGGATCAATGATGCTGCCCCCACAGATGTGCTGCTTCTTGTGCTGCAGGCTGACCTGCCAAGGCCACGTCTCAATGGAGGCTGCGTTTCCACCAACTACACGGGGAGACCTCACGCCCTGCCCACAATCTGCAGCCAAAGGGCAGCGAGGGAAACCGGGTCAGTGGGTGGAAGCAGCTACAAGCCCCCGATTCCGAGAGGGAGCTAACTTACCCGCTCATTCAGACACAGTGCATTTGTATTCGAATACGGGTGTGGCTTGCAAAGGGCCAGTACTGAGCAGCTGGGGGGCAGACCCCCTGGGCCCTGACCACAGGGAGAAAGACACACGCATTCAGACACAGTGCATTTGTATTCGAATACGGGTGTGGCTTGCAAAGGGCCAGCACTGAGCAGCTGGGGGGCAGACCCCCTGGGCCCTGACCGCAGGGAGAAACACACACACAGTCAGACACAGTGCATTTGTATTCGAATACGGGTGTGGCCTGCAAAGGGCCAGCACTGAGCAGCTGGGGGGCAGACCCCCTGGGCCCTGACCGCAGGGAGAAACACACACACAGTCAGACACAGTGCATTTGTATTCGAATACGGGTGTGGCCTGCAAAGGGCCAGCACTGAGCAGCTGGGGGGCAGACCCCCTGGGCCCTGACCGCAGGGAGAAACACACACACAGTCAGACACAGTGCATTTGTATTCGAATACGGGTGTGGCCTGCAAAGGGCCAGCACTGAGCAGCTGGGGGGCAGACCCCCTGGGCCCTGACCGCAGGGAGAAACACACACACAGTCAGACACAGTGCATTTGTATTCGAATACGGGTGTGGCCTGCAAAGGGCCAGCACTGAGCAGCTGGGGGGCAGACCCCCTGGGCCCTGACCGCAGGGAGAAACACACACACAGTCAGACACAGTGCATTTGTATTCGAATACGGGTGTGGCCTGCAAAGGGCCAGCACTGAGCAGCTGGGGGGCAGACCCCCTGGGCCCTGACCGCAGGGAGAAACACACACACAGTCAGACACAGTGCATTTGTATTCGAATACGGGTGTGGCCTGCAAAGGGCCAGCACTGAGCAGCTGGGGGGCAGACCCCCTGGGCCCTGACCGCAGGGAGAAACACACACACAGTCAGACACAGTGCATTTGTATTCGAATACGGGTGTGGCCTGCAAAGGGCCAGCACTGAGCAGCTGGGGGGCAGACCCCCTGGGCCCTGACCGCAGGGAGAAACACACACACAGTCAGACACAGTGCATTTGTATTCGAATACGGGTGTGGCCTGCAAAGGGCCAGCACTGAGCAGCTGGGGGGCAGACCCCCTGGGCCCTGACCGCAGGGAGAAACACACACACAGTCAGACACAGTGCATTTGTATTCGAATACGGGTGTGGCCTGCAAAGGGCCAGCACTGAGCAGCTGGGGGGCAGACCCCCTGGGCCCTGACCGCAGGGAGAAACACACACACAGTCAGACACAGTGCATTTGTATTCGAATACGGGTGTGGCCTGCAAAGGGCCAGCACTGAGCAGCTGGGGGGCAGACCCCCTGGGCCCTGACCGCAGGGAGAAACACACACACAGTCAGACACAGTGCATTTGTATTCGAATACGGGTGTGGCCTGCAAAGGGCCAGCACTGAGCAGCTGGGGGGCAGACCCCCTGGGCCCTGACCGCAGGGAGAAACACACACACAGTCAGATACAGTGCATTTGTATTCGAATACGGGTGTGGCCTGCAAAGGGCCAGCATTGAGCAGCTGGGGGGCAGACCCCCTGGGCCCTGACCGCAGCAGGGGCTGCTGCTTGTTAATCAGCGTTACTAAATAATCAAGCGTACTCACTGGAACAGATGAGGGAGACCAGAAATTGTGAGGGGCACTGGCTGCAATGGAAAAGCATGGCATTAAATGCTGCATTCCTCCGACAGGCTCCGGCTGGGGCCAGAGCTTTGCGCTGTGAACTGGAAACTCCTTCCTGGGGGGGCTCGATGCCCATCCCCCTGGAGCAGACGTCAGGGCATCGCTGCCCCTTCCAGATCCCATCCTGCCTCAGCAGGGATGGCAGGACGGGGTTTGCAATCCCTTCAGTGGCCCTGCCAGAGATGGCAAGCTCCGCAGGGCTGGGTGCTCTGCACAGCCTCAGGACTGGGGCCTCTGGAGCCGGTGCAGCCTACTGTCGCTTGTCAAGCCCCAAACAGGGGGCCAGTTTGCTAAACCCCTGCCCAGAAGGGTTGTGGAGGGGCCGAGCTCCAGGCTGCGAGTAGGTTTACCAGGGTTTGGAAACCTCAAGGACACCCTGCACGTGCTCCCCACTATAAATATGTATAAATCAGCATTAATTAACCTAAATTAACTGCTTACGCATGGCCCCCAGGGCGGCCAGACATGCCAGTTTTTAAGGAACATGTATGAAAATGACATGTTTCAGGCCCTGCCTTGGTGCCTAAGGCACATGTGGCCCCCCTGCACCCAGCCCCCCATGCCCTTTCCAACCAGACTCCTTTTCAAAGCAGCCCCCACTGTGAAACGACTCCCCACCCCTGGACTATTGAAAAGGGCCTTTTATCACAAGGCTCCCAATTATCCAGTTTCATTAACCCCTAAAATTCTGACCCTGGTGGCAAATGGGCAAGAGGCCGGGGGGTGTCTGAATCCCAGCCCATAGCAGGACATTCGGGAGCAGGGTTGCTGGCTGCCAGAACGGCCCCTGTGTCTCGTAACCCCCCTGGGACTGCTTTGAACCCACCACTCTCTCCCTGGGGTCGCCCCCGCCCGCCCCATCCTCCTGCCCCCCCAGTGATTGGAGTCTCTGTAGTCTAGCTGGAGCCCAGAGGCTCTCTGCTGTCACCTAGTGCCGCCTGCCTGGTACTGCAGAGGAAATCACTCAGACTCACCCAGCAGCAGACAGGTCAGCCTGGGGGTGGGATTTGAAGCCTCCCCGGCCAGACTGTGGACTGGGTGGGATGGGGTGGGGGGAAGCTTCCCCAGACTCTTCCCCAAATGGAATTTCCTGCCCCAAACAGGACAGCTGGCAGCCCTAGCTGGGAGCCAGGACCCTCCTGGGATTTGTTGCTGCCACTGACTCTCTCTGTGGCCTTGGGCAAGTCACTTCCCTTCTCCGTGCCCCAGTAAAGGGGCTGGGGCTCCCGCCAGGCTGGGAATGCATCTCTGCCAGGGCTCCTCTCTCACCTCTCTGCGTCCTGCTCCTGGAGCTCCTCGTTGTGCAGCGTCACCTCTCGGAGGGGCATGCTCCAGGGGTTTCCAGGCTCCACGGCACTGAAGGTGGGGACGCTGCGGAGAGCAGAGGCCGGCCTGTCAGAATGGCGGTGGGCCCACAGCCAGACTTTGCAGCTGCTAGGAGAGGCACAGCCCAGTACCTGGACGCTGAGCTGACCCCCTTGCAGGAGGATATTGCTTTGTACTGGAAGTGAGTGCCCGTCCCCCCGATGGAAGGGTTTGGCGGAGTCTTTCAGAACCGTCATCGTCACGGCGGAGAGTTTCCTGTGCTGCACGCCAGTGAAACGCACCAGCCGCTGTTTTGGGGCAAGGGAAGAGCAGTTTGGAATGGGCCCTCCCCCGCCCTGGCTTGTGGCCCCCAGTGCAGTTTCCCTGCCTGGCCCTGCTACAGGGGGAGAGGCAGAGAGAAAGCTCATGGGGCAGGACGTTCATAGCAGTGGACTTGCTCAGAGCCAATGGGATTTGGGCACCTGCTGCCCCTCTTGGAGACCGTAGCCTTAACCCTTAGCCCTGCTCTGGGGTGCAGCCTGGATCTTCATGGGACAGAGAGAGGAGGCAACATGGGGGCTGGGAGGGGTGCAGAGCCCTTTACTCACAGCTAGGCAGAGTCAGGTCAGAGGTGGCCAGGGCCAAGCCTCATTGCTGCTCAGGGTCCTGCGCAACGTAACAGCTGTGACTCCTTGCCCCTTCTGCTATGGGGCAGGAGCTCGTCAAGGCCAGGAATTCTGGGAGATGTAGTCCTGGGAACGGGGGGGAAGGGTCATATGACTGATCATGTGTAAAGGGCAGCGCTGGCCTTTGGTTTGTTGGGGAACGGGGAGAAGCTTGCAGCAGGGTGGGTCGAAGTCTGGATGAGTGGCAGGAGACCTGCTGATGGGGTGACAGGGAAACCCAGGGGGCAGCAAGGAACGGCTTGGCGTCCCTGGATATGAGGGGCTGGAGATACAAGTGTGTGTGTGCGGGGGGATCTGTGGAAATAAAATCCAGGGTTTGCGATGGGCCCGGAGGAAGGGCGGGAGTCGAGGGGGGCCGGGGCAGGCTGGGCTTGTGCGGTGCCAGTGGGTCACACGCTAGCTCTGAACGTGCAGCTGTGCCTGTGTCCGCACAATCGGCTCTGCACTTTGGGGCTCGGTGGTAACCTTCCCCGAGAGCGGGGAGAGGCAGGCCGTCCTGGCTCAGGGGGAATGGATTTGGTCTCCCTCGACAGAAGCTTTTGTCCTGGTGAGGATTAATATCAAGTTTCAAACCCTACAGGAAGGATTAGGATCCCTGTAGCAGCAGAAGTTTGCTTGGCTGGCTCAGGGGAGTGAAAATGCACGTGCCGGAGGTGGCTGGAGGATGCCGTCGCCCCTACCTGCTGTAGCCCATCTGCTTGCAGGCTGCTGCTGCTAGCTCGGGGCTGAAGTTATCGTAGCAGACCCAGGCCCAGGCCCCCGTCTCTCTGTTTCGAACCTGCAGGGTGGATCTGTCCTTGGAGACGCGGACTAGGGGCAAGCACACGTGGAGCGTCAGCAGGAGAAGGGCCAAGCTGCGACCAAGCCCAGTGGGAGGCTGCTCCCAGTCCCCCCCCCCCCGGCTTCTGGGGAAGGTGGAGCGAGGTCCACAACTCACCCCCCACCAGCTGGTCGTCCGGCACCTTCTGGACACAGCTGGCCTCGTCCTCCCCAGCCGAGCAGTCGCTGACCCCGTCGCACAGCTTCTGCTGGGAGATGAACTGGAAGCTTTTTCTGCAGAAGAAGTAGTGCGACTCCAGAGCCATCTTGACTAGGAGGGAGAGGGTCAGCGTGAGGGGAGCGTGCCTGCCCTGGGGATGCCCGGTGAGCAACGATGGGGTTAAGAAGGGCAGGTGCTGCCTCCAGAACAGACGGGGGGGTGGGGTGGGATGAGCAAAGGCGCTGACCCATCAGAAGCATGTGACATGTCTGGGAGCCTCGGGGTAAGGGCCACACCTGCCGTAATCAGGATGGCTACGCCCTTCCCTTGGGAAAGCTGGTGTGCCCAATGCTCCTGCCCTGTCCCATGTGAACAAGGGCCTCCAGAGTCTGCTGCTTCCCCTCAATGGGCAACCGGGAGTGTCCCGCCCCCATGCTTTGGGGTCAGCAGTGCCCCCTGTGCAGGACGATGGAGCCAGCCACAAGAGGAGGAAGCAGCTCCCATGACGCTCCAAGCCAGTCTGGCTGGGACTGGAAGCAGAGACCGCTCGGCCCCTGCGCATAGCGCCTGCAGTCAGGAAGGAGCTCTCGGGCCCGAGCTCCTGGGGCCTTGACTGCCTGAGCAAAGGGCGCTGCGCCTCGCTGCCCTCGAGCCCAACCTGCTCTCCAAGGAAAGCGCTTCTTACTGAGGAAGACAAGTGCGATGATGGCAGCGATGCTCAGGACGGCGGCAATGATGGGCACACCGATTTGTTTGAAAGTCTGCATGGCGGCCGTCTGGGATTTGGTTGCTGGGGCGGAGCCTGCAGTGCCAAGAGAGAGCGAATCGTGGGTCTCTGGGGCTCAGCCCCACACAGCTCTCAACGCCCCCCGCCCCCCCAGCCAGCGCCTTTACCTCGTCTGTTGAGGGGCTGCTCCGTGTCGGTCTCTTTGTTGGCGTCCTGAAAAGCAAAGAGAGAAGCACTCAGGGAACCAGGAACTGAGCAAGTGGAGCCACAGCTGGGCCGGGAGGGAGCCACGTGTGCGAGTGTTTGCAGGGCCACATCCTTGGAAGCAAACCCCCAGCTGTCAGAGCCAGACTACAGCTCCCCCCACACCTCCCGGGTCCCACTGAATAGGAGGAGCTGGAGATCCAGCTCTTGGTCTCCAGTCAGGCCAGGCGCTCCTTCCCAAGGCTCATGCCTGCCTGCTGCACCAGCACTGGAGCCCCCGCCCTGCAGCTCCCTGCGGCCGTGCCTGCTTGCCTGCCTGCTGCACAACACTGGAGCCCCCGCCCTGCAGCTCCCTGCGGCCGTGCCTGCCTGCCTGCCTGCTGCACCAGCACTGGAGCCCCCGCCCTGCAGCTCCCTGCGGCCGTGCCTGCCTGCCTGCCTGCTGCACAACACTGGAGCCCCCGCCCTGCAGCTCCCTGCGGCCGTGCCTGCCTGCCTGCCTGCTGCACCAGCACTGGAGCCCCCGCCCTGCAGCTCCCTGCGGCCGTGCCTGCCTGCCTGCCTGCTGCACCAGCACTGGAGCCCCCGCCCTGCAGCTCCCTGCGGCCGTGCCTGCCTGCCTGCCTGCTGCACCAGCACTGGAGCCCCCGCCCTGCAGCTCCCTGCGGCCGTGCCTGCCTGCCTGCCTGCTGCACCAGCACTGGAGCCCCCGCCCTGCAGCTCCCTGCGGCCGTGCCTGCCTGCCTGCCTGCTGCACCAGCACTGGAGCCCCCGCCCTGCAGCTCCCTGCGGCCGTGCCTGCCTGCCTGCCTGCTGCACCAGCACTGGAGCCCCCGCCCTGCAGCTCCCTGCGGCCGTGCCTGCCTGCCTGCCTGCTGCACCAGCACTGGAGCCCCCGCCCTGCAGCTCCCTGCGGCCGTGCCTGCCTGCCTGCCTGCTGCACCAGCACTGGAGCCCCCGCCCTGCAGCTCCCTGCGGCCGTGCCTGCCTGCCTGCCTGCTGCACCAGCACTGGAGCCCCCGCCCTGCAGCTCCCTGGCATAAGCCCTCACACCAGGCAGAAAAGCACCCCCAGCACCCAGAGGGAGGAAGGAAATAAGGGAAGGAAGCAGCAGCAGCAGCAGGGCTGGGGCAGCCTGAACTGGGAGTGGAAGCAAGAGCGGAGCAGGGCCTTGTTGCTGCTCTTGGGAAGCTGGTTTGAGCTAAGGCTGCCACTGATGCAAATTGTTGCGCAACACTTATGAAAAACACGTGTTGCGGAGCCTGCATTGACATCTAAGGCCCTGCAACATGTATTTCCCATAAGCGTTGCGTAAATACGTGGCTAGGTGCCCCCTAGTTTGGACTCTCAGCAGAATCCACGGTGACGGCACGAGGCTCCGGTTTGACCCATCCCCGCCCCAGCTCACCGCTAGTCCCAGCCCCCTCGCAACAGCAGCCCCAGAGCCAGGAGACCGAGGTTTGCACACAACCCTGGGGAGGGAGGGATTCTGGCTCCGCGGCTGGGCTGGGCTGGGCTCCGGTAGAAATCCCATCAAGCGAGACGAGGTTAGCCGGGCTGTTGCCGAGAGGAGAGGAAGCTTGCATTCGGCGTCGCTGCAGCCCCACGGCGCACAGGCCTGGCCTGTCCATCCCCGCGGTGAGAGGGGGCTGGCAGTCCAAGGGCAGTTGTGCATCGTTTTGCCATGTGACCCCCAACAGGTCAGCAGTGCCTGGATTCCCTGTAGTCCGGGGCCCAGCTGGCCCCCAAGAGAAGGGGATTGGGCTGGTGGCAGCAGGTGCCTCTGCAGAGGGGTCTCTGCGCGCGTCCGTGCTTTGCTGGCTCGGGGCCTCGGCCAGTCAAACACAAGCCACAAATGAAGGAAAAATGATTGTAACTTGGCAGGTTCTTTTGCAAAGGAACGAAGGGAAGTGGTTAAAATCCGAGGCGAGATTCTGGGTTGGCAGCTCCCGGAGTCAGACTCACGTCATCCCGGTTTCGCTGGTCCGTATTGGGGAGTCATTGGGGCGCACTGACCCTTCCCCCCTGTCCTCTGCTCCTTGCCCCCTCCTCCTGCTGGCGCTGATTGCACTGGGAGGCAGAAGGGGTCACCCAGCCGCCCAGTGCACTCTCCTGCTCACTGCGCCCACCCCCTGCAAGGTGCACTCTCCCCCTCCAGGAAGCAAGTGCTGCATCAAGGGAGGGGACTCAAGCCCTTTGCTGCCCTGGGTGCAGCGGAGGGGCCCCAACAGGCCGTGGACTCTGCCATGGGATGTGACTTGTACACATGGGGCCACGGGGGTAGCCAGGGTTCCCAGGGAGGGGTTTGGATTCAGTGAAGAATTCTGCTCCAGGTTGAGATTGCAGTGTCCCTCCAGCATCCTGGGGTTTCTCTGGGTGTAACTGTCAGTGACCCTGGGGAGGAGCCCTGGCTTCCCAGAACCTGCCTAGCGCCAAGCTGGTCCCAGAGCCAAGAGAGAGTTACCCCAAGAGCAAAGGTGTCTTTACCACCGGGGTCAGCAAATTCAGGCTAAGAACCTCCTGTCGATTGGGCAACTCTGCTAGCAATTGCAATGATTCAGTGGGAGACCTGGACTCGGCCTCAGCCTGGCAGCCTCCTTTTGCCCACACTGGAGACTGAGACACCTTCTCCGTAGTACAAACACGCTGCAGGCAGCAAGGTTAAAACCAACCAGCCGAAGGGAGGACCTTCTTAAGTGGCACATGACTGCCCCGGGGGATTCCTTGCCGGGTGGGGGCTGCAGAGGTCAATAATGATAATGTAGCCGTGCGGGCAGCATAGAAAGAGTTCTTGGCTGCGCTCATAGCAGGTGGAGACAGTCGCTAAGGCTGCCTTCCGCCAGCTTTATCTGGTGCGTAGGCTGCGTCCATACGTCTCCGGCCCGGACCTGGCCTCCCTCATCCATGCCTTCGTCACCTCGAGGCTCGACTACTGCAACGCGCTCTACGTGGGGCTTCCCTTGTTCTTGGCCCGGAGGCTGCAGCTGGTGCAGAATGCGGCGGCTCGTCTTCTTACGGGGACGGGTCGCCGGGAGCATATTACACCGGTGCTCCGAACTCTGCACTGGCTGCCGATAGCGTGCCGGGCCAAGTTCAAGGTCCTAGTGTTGATCTATAAAGCCCTATACGGTCTTGGCCCCTCATACCTTAGGGACCGCCTCGCCTTTCGCGCTCCAGGACGGCTCCTGCGGTCTGCCGGGGGTGCCCTCTTAGAGGTCCCCCGTGTTAAGCGGGGGGCCACGATGGAGAGGGCATTCTCGGTGGTGGGGCCGCGGCTGTGGAACTCCCTTCCGGAGGAAGCTCGCCTGGCCCCAAGCCTTTTAACGTTTCGGCGGAACTGTAAGACCTGGCTGTTTGCCCAGGCCTTTGGGGGAGGGTAGGGAGGGTTTCTTTTAATCCCCTACCCTTTTTTTTGTCTAAGCCCTGTTTAATATTTATATGGAATATATGTTGGTTTTATTGAATTTTAATGTATTTTATTGTTTTAATTATTTTATGTTGTGAGCCGCCCTGGGCTGCTTTGCAGGAGGGGCGGGATATAAATGTGGTGAAATAAATAAATAAATAAAAAATAAATAGCATCCGCAAAGTCGCGTCCAGCGGAGCTTTTCCGGGTGGTGCAGAGGCTGGTCAGTCCGGCCTCTCTTCACCTGGAACTGGAATCTCCCAGTGTCCGCTGTGACGTGTTTATTGACTTTCTTGTGAATAAAATCTCGGATTCACCACGACTTCGATGCTGCCCTTATAACAGTGGGAGAACCTGAGGTAGTGGAGGCCCCGCCTTGTCCGATTTCATGGGATCAGTTTCAGTGAGTGTCGCCTGCTGATGTGGCCGGTGTCCTTGGGGCTGTAAGGGCCCCTGTTGTGAATTAGATCTGTGCCCGTCCTGACTGGTCAAGACCTGCCGGGAGACACTAGGGCCGCTGCTGGTGGGGGTTGTCAGTGCCTCCCTTAGGGAGGGCAGAGTTCCAAGTCACCTCAGAGAGGCGCTGGTGCGGCCCCGGCTCAAGAAACCATCTCTTGATATTGACTCCCCAGCCAGTCTCTAACCTTCCCCTTTTTAGGGAAGGTTATTGAGTGGGTGGTGGCTCAGCAGCTTCAGGGGCATCTGGATTGGATCAGTTTTCTTGATCCTTCGCAGTCTAGTGTTCATCCTGGGTTTGGCGCGGAGACCGTGTTTGTGGCTTTGGTCAATGACCTGCGCCGTGAATTAGATCAGGGCAGATCGTCTATGTTAATTCTATTAGATCTGTCGGCTGCATTGGATACCGTTGACCATGAGATGTTGGTGGCCCGGCTGCGCGACCGGGCCGGAGTGGGTGGGATTGTTCTTGAATAGTTCCGCTCATTCCTGGCCGGGAGAACTCAGCGGGTGGTTCTCGGGGAATGTACTTCATCTCCCCGGGACCTCCCGTGTGGAGTCCCGCAGGGTTCTATTCTGTCCCCCCTCCTGTTCAACGTGTAGATGCAGCCGCTGGGCGAGGGCGTGAGAGGGTTCGACGTGCGTTGCCATCAGTACGCCGATGACACACAACTCTACCTCTCTTTTTCTGTAGACACAGGCCCGGCAGTCTCGGTGCTCACCCGGTGCCTGGCGGCTGCGGGGGACTGCATCAGGGCGAGCCGTCTGAGGCTGAATCCCGACAAGATGGGGGTGATGTTGGTGGATACGGCTGGGGGTGGCCCCCATCATTGACGGGGTTTGCCCCCCTTTGGCTGCACAGGTCCATAGTCTGGGGGTGCTCCTCGACCCACAGCTCCACCTGGATCCCCAGGTGGAGGCTGTGGCGAGGGGAGCATTTCGCCAGTTACATCTGGTACGACAGCTGCGGCCGTATGTTTCGGACTTGGATCTGGCCACCCTCGTCCGTGCCTTTATCACCCCTAGACTAGACTACTGTAACACACTCTACGTGGCGCTGCCCTTGGGGACGGTCCGGAGGCTGCAGCTGGTGCAGAATGCGGCGGCCCGTCTCTTAACGGGGACGGGTCGCCGCGAGCACATTACACTGGTGCTCCGCTCTCTGCACTGGCTGCCTATTCTGGGCCCAATTCAAGGTGTTGGTAATGACCTACAAAGCCCTAAACGGCCTGGGCCCGGCTTACCTGCGGGACCGCCTCGGGCCCTGGGTCGTATGCGACCCCTGCAGTTGGCCGGGGATGCCCGACTCAAAGTCCCCCGGGTTTCCCGGGTGGCGACGATGGGGAGGGCGTTCTCGGTGGCTGCACTGCGACTGTGGAATTCTCTCCCAATGGAGGCCGCCTGGCCCCGGACCTCCCCTCTTTCCCTAGACAGTGTAAGACCTGGCTGTTCCATCGGGCCTTCAGAGAGGGAGACGGGCAGAGGGGTGGGTTAGAGGAGGGGGGCGGTTCTGTTGCTCTTTTAGTATATTTTTAGTATTTGAATGGATTTTCAACTGTAGATTAGGTGTTGTTATTGTCAGCTGTGGGTGTTGCGAGCTGCCCCGACTCGAGCTGCTCTATGAGCAGGAGGGTGCAGGGTAGAAGAATATTGAACTAAATCAATAATCTAACTGAGTTCAAAGAAGGTTCCGCTGGATCTATGGATGGGACAAGAGGAGCTTGGGCGGCCTTGGGGTGCGCAATGAAGCTTGGGTTCCTGGCTGCCGGGAGCCAGGGAGCAGGGTGGTGATATCACGCCGTGTGCCGTGTGCCGTGAGAGCCTGGCCTGGCCCCACGGAGCTTGAAGGAGCGGTGAGAATGGCAGGGCGGGGGATGCTTTGCCGATACCCTTGTGCACCGTGGAAACCACCCAAAGCTTCCCCTACCCCCGGCTCAGCTCGCCTGGACCGAGGGCGCAGGGCGGAGGTTTGCGTAGCCGTTGTGCCTGTCTGGGGAGGGGAGAGCCAGCTTGCTGCCCTTTGGGGAGCAGAGCCGAGCCGAGCCCAGGTGGAGACTGCTGCTAGGAGACGTGGCAACAGAGCCCAGGAGGCAGCGAGCAATAACCTGCTCCAGCCCAAAGGCGAGGCCTGTCGCCGAGGCAACCCCACCGGGCAGTCAGGTTCCTCTCTGGTTCAGGTGCTGATGAGCAGAGAGACTGGGGGCTGGGCTGGGCTGGGCTGGGAGCAGACTCTGCGTACCTGTTTATTCTGTCCCTGGCTGGCGTCCACCTCCACCCCCAGCTGCTGCTTTTGCTTTCCCTTATCCAGCTCCTCCTGGACTCTGGAAATCGGCACATTTGCATGTGGCTTTAATGTCCCTCCCCACTGGGCTTGAGTCTGGCTCCCGGACACCGTGATGGCAGGTAAGGGCTGGGGGTGGCCAGATACCCAGAGCAACTGGGGAGAGGAGGGTTTGGGGTTTCTGTGGGAGCGGATGTCAATGAATTAGCTCTTAGAAATTGAATTCCCTTGTGCTGGTGCCAGAGCTGCCCCAGCCAAGTCTGCATGGAACTACATGCCCAGTCACGCCGCCCCTGGGGATCGGATCCTGTCTGGGCAGCAGCCTGGGTCAGTTGTGCAGAGCGCACCACCCACCCCAAGAGACTGGACGGACGGCTCAGGGGAGCCACATGGAGATGCAGGCCCCATAGCTTCTCCGTGTGAGTCTGCCTCTTAGTAAGAGCCGCGTTTCTCTCTGTCGTCCTGGGGCCTGGCTGCTCTGCTTCAGCCCCATTCTGCAAAGAGTTGTGGTTACGTCACACGCCCACTAGCCAAGGGGGTAGGAATGCCTCGTTGCCCAGCAGTGCACACTTCTCTTCCTGCACCTGAGCTTGTGATGTGTGAACGATGCCCAGAACGTGCCCTGGGTGGGTACCCAGGGGCGAAGACTCGGCAGAAGCCAAAGCAATCTGTTCTAAAGAGGGCAGCGATCAGTTCCTCTGTCGCCGCTGGCCACTGAGAGCAGGACAAGGGTTAACAACTGCAGGAAGGGAGGTTTCGGGCAGATGTTAGGATGCTGGGCCGGGGGCGGGGGAGGCTGCGTTCGGAGCCCACATTGTTGAGAGGTTGGATAAGCACCTGTCAGGGCGGTTTAGGATGAATTAGCCCTGCCTCATTGCAGGGATGAACTAGATGAGCTCTGGGCTGCTGCGATACCGCCATGCTTGACTTGTAAGAAACGAGGTGCTGGAGCTCAGGCCGGCCCTGGCAACCCCACTCCTTGTACCCAGACACATGGGGAGGACGTGCGTTTCACCGGGGCTGATGTCTCTCCCCTGCTAGAGCCCCAGCTCCACCTGCCCCTGTCCTCGCCCCCACTATGCCAGCTTCCGCTGCTGCTGCCGATCAGCTCTACCATCGCTGATCAGCCCCAGCCGGCTCTGGCGAGAGACTGGGGTTGAGGCTGGTGCTTGTGTGGGGGTGGGGGTGGGGGGGTCCTACAGAGTAGCAGCAGTGACAGGGGTGTGGGGCTGAGTCATCCTAAATCCGGTGATGCCCAGCATGCCCCCTCTCTGGCTGCGGTGAATGGGGGGGCACAGTGCCCCCCCCCCAGGAGCCTGTCTCCTCCTCCCCCTCCTTTCACAATTGGGGCAGAGTGACAAAACAGGTCTCTTCCTCCTCCACAGACCCGCCCGAGCAGCTGGGCCCAGCCTCTTCCCAAATCACCCGGCCTTCACTTTTTGCAGCCTCTTTTCCTCCTGTGGCAGGTGTGGACAAGAGCTCGGCTAATCCCTTTCAGGTTTCTTTTGTTGCTCATTGACACAGCGAGCTGCTCCCTCATTCCAGGAAAAAGACGATGCTTTTGGCTGCCGCGGCCATGATGGGGGCGCGACCCCCCTCAACTTCTTGCTCAGTCTCTCACTTCACTCCAGGCTGAACACGAGCCTCTTCGCTCCTCGCCTTTGTGGGAGTCGAGAACGCAGTGCTGCTCGCACCGGGCACGGTCTACCAGCTTATCCCCCCCCCCAGCCCCTTCCCGGCGGGGCTGCTCGCACCGGGCACGGTCTGCCAGCTTATCTCCCCCCCCCCACTAGCCCCTTCCCGGCAGGGCTGCTCGCACCGGGCACGGTCTGCCAGCTTATCCCCCCCACTAGCCCCTTCCCGGTGGGGCTGCTCGCACCGGGCACGGTCTGCCAGCTTATCCCCCCCACTAGCCCCTTCCCGGTGGGGCTGCTCGCACCGGGCACGGTCTGCCAGCTTATCCCCCCCACTAGCCCCTTCCCGGTGGGGCTGCTCGCACTGGCACGGTCTGCCAGCTTATCCCCCCCACTAGCCCCTTCCCGGTGGGGCTGCTCGCACCGGGCACGGTCTGCCAGCTTATCCCCCCCACTAGCCCCTTCCCGGTGGGGCTGCTCGCACTGGCACGGTCTGCCAGCTTATCCCCCCCACTAGCCCCTTCCCGGTGGGGCTGCTCGCACCGGGCACGGTCTGCCAGCTTATCCCCCCCACTAGCCCCTTCCCGGTGGGGCTGCTCGCACTGGCACGGTCTGCCAGCTTATCCCCCCCACTAGCCCCTTCCCGGTGGGGCTGCTCGCACCGGGCACGGTCTGCCAGCTTATCCCCCCCACTAGCCCNGCATCAATTCCAGTCTGTTTGGCTTGGGGCTGCTCGGAGCCCCTCGCTAACCTTTCTCCTGTACGTCCTAGCGGTTTTCAGTGCTGGCTCTTGGCACCGTGGTGCTGCTTGTCGGTGTGCCAGCTTATTCCCCCCCCTGGCAGTGCTGCTTGCACCGGGCACGGTCTGCCAGCTTATCCCCCCCCTCACTAGCCCATTCCCCATGGCATCATCTCCAGTCTGTTTGGCTTGGGGCTGCTCGGAGCCCCTCGCTAACCTTTCTCCTGTACGTCCTAGCGGTTTTCAGTGCTGGCTCTTGGATCTGTGGGGCCTTGTTCTGGGTATGGATGAGAGTGGGGGTCTCAGAGGGGCAGTGATGGGGTTTTCTGCAGGCCACGATGCTGTGTCCGGACAGGGGGTCTCTGGGGCTGACCTGCTGGGGCTCCCAGCCCCTGCCTGGCCCAGCCAGAACCAGAACAGAGCTGGCCCTAAAGAGCAGGGACCAGGTTATTCACTGCCCCCCCACCCCCCAGCTGGGCAGATTGACTTCGGCTCTCTGGCAGCCGGCGGCAGGTGCTAACCGACTGGCTGCTGGGTGAGCCGGGTGAGCCAGGTGGGCAGGGCAGCTCTGTCTGGGGTTGTTACACCCTCCCTGCCTCGCTTCCCACCCCCGGCTGCTGCGCGAGTGACGTGCGGGACATCTGCATAAATACCAGTGAGTCTCACAACAAGCCATAAAAGAGAAGCCCCCTTTCCCCCCTCGATCCCAGCAGCCCAGAGGCCAAGCAGCGATGGGACTGACAGGCAATAGGGACCCAGCGGGCGGGGGGTCCCTCTTGTCTTTGCGAACGCAAGTTCTCGCAGGGTCCGAACTGTGCCTTGGGGGCTGCGTGCGGCTCCTGCCAGGGCTGGAGCTGGGTTTCACGCTGCCTTAATGGGCCTGTGTCTGCTGCCTTTGTTGCCATCGAGACTCCGCAGCTGAATCCCAGCGGTCAGGGCCCAGCTCCAGCAGCCAATCCTGACCCAGGCGAGGTTTGAGAGGGTGTGCACGTGCCGTGCCTTGTGACCGACTCTTGGGTTTGGGAGCCTTACCCCTCCCCGCCCTGCTGCTGTCAGAGACTGTCCAGCTGCCCCACTTCTCTCTGGCCGGCACGATCCGCCTGCCGACAAGCCAGCCCTGGCCCTGTTGGCAGAGGTCCCTGCCGGAACCAACCATGACCTGGCCCATGGGCTCCCTGCCCACCTGCAGTGACGTGCCTCTCCGACACTGCAAGGGGGCTTTGCGTCAGCCGCCCGGCCCGCTACCCAGAAGCTTGGCATGCCCATGGGCTTCACCCAAGGAAACGCCTTGTTGGGAGCCGGTCTGCGCTGGCTGCCGTCCAGTATGTGAATGGCATCTCCTTAGCTGATAAGAAACCTGGCACGCAGGTCATGAGGGCTGCACTGGTTTCAGCCCGGCTGCATGAGGACATTTATGTAAGCTCTGCTCGAGCTTACCTCAGGCAACGGGGTGCCGCTGCGGCGCTGCCCTGAGAGCACTCTCCGGTGATCACCATCGTCAATGCCCCACACGGCATCCAGCTGAACTTCTCAACCCAGAGTGGGTTCAAAGGAAGGCTGCATGAGCTCACCCAGCTCAGCCTCCAAGCACCAGTCTGCATTTCCTAATTCTTCGTGTGTCATGTACAGCCTTGGGGGGCATGTGACGCCATGCCCGGTTAATGCCTCTTCCCGTGCCAGTGAGCTCTTTGGGGCAGGGGCCTGAGTGAGACAGGATGCCAAAGGGACGGATTCATGGTTCGCATTCCTTCCTATCTCACAGGGACATAGTTGGGATTCATGAATGGAGGGTTACTACTCTGCTCCACGGAACCAAAGCCTAGTTTGAATCCACCTCTTGCTAAAGGAGCCACGGGAGACGGCCCTTGCGGAGAGCCGCGTCCGCTAGGCGTGTGCATGCGTGAGAGATCTCCGTCAAATATAACTAGGGCATCGAAGCCTCCGCTGTGCCCACTCCACGGCAATGCCCTGCTTCCCTCACTCACGGCTGTGGGGGTTACTCATGTGAGTAAATGCTACTCGGTGAGCAAGGCTTGCAGGATTGGGCCCTCTACGGGGAAAGGGATCAGTCCCGATGCCATTGGGGTCGATAGACAGAAACTATTCCAGGGACCTGGCTGGTTGCAGGGTCAGCACTTTTCACCGGGTTTGACCCTCTGCCTTTGGCAGACCCAGACCTTAAAGCTGGTCAAATGCCCCTCCCCTCCCCTCGCTCCTGCTCCAGCCAGGAGCTTTGGAGCCGGCAGGAGGTTCTTCTAGTGCAAACTGCGAGCCCCTCCTAGGGCTCCTTGTTGAACCTCTCCTTCGTGGCCTTGCTAAGGGGAGGCCAGAGCGAGGCCCTTGGCTGACGCGGGATGCCTGCCAGCCTCACGGACTAACCTGCCTCCAAGAGCACTGGCGCATGCATGCTGCTGCCCACCCTGCAGCGGGTGGAGAGCTGCCCGGCTGTGCCCAGTCAGCTGTGCGTGCAGGAGGGTGTCACACATAGTCCGGGAAGCTGACGTTCCCCTGGCATATTTCATCAACAGCTGTGCGAAGCCAGAAATCGGGAGGAGAAGGGAAGGGATGGAGGAGCCATTGGACACTCGGAGCCAAGGAACGAGGGGTCATTTGGGGGTAGGAAGCGGAGTTTGGCTGACACATAAAAGTGAACCGACTTATCTCAAGTACTCAGCAGAAGAGCAAGGAAATGCCAGGGACCTGTGCCCCCGAGCCTACTGGCAAGGGAAGCAGGATCTGACAGAGGGTAGAGAAGCCCATCTGGATTAGAAGAAAGAGCCACAATCTTCCTAGATGAAGTTACTGTATCACTTACCATTGTTGCCTGAGTCTGGGACCTTCCTCCGAATTCACACTCGGGACCAAGTTAATTTCCCAAATCCCAGAAAGTCCAGAAGAGCAGCCGGTTTCTGTCTGTGTCTGTGCCCCCTCTGCCAGTGGTGGCCTCGGGTCTGTGCCCCCAAGTGACCTCGGGTCTCTGCCAGCGGTGTCCCTGCTCGCTCTCTGCTGCTTCGCCCCAGCAGTGAGCGCTGGACCAGAGGCGCGTACTGTTTAAAAGCCGCCCGCAGCGGGAGTCGTCAAACAGGAATGATGATTTGTATTGTAATTTGACACCCAGCTATCAGCTGCAACATCCCCTTTGCAGCTACCTTGGCGATGGGTGAGTGACTCACCCACGCAACTCTTCCCGTGGAACGGCCGGCCCGGCGATGGAACAAGACTCTCTTAATCCCTCTCCATGCGATAGCAGCAGAAACCCAATGGCCGGCCTCCCTGGCCTCCTTGCCACCCTTCTGCCTGGCACTGGATTCCATGGGCCAAGGAGGAGCCCGCAGGAACGGCTGTTACTATGAATAGAGTAGAGTTCTGCCATTTCACAGCTGGTGAACAGCAGGGAACACACTGTCCATGCTTTCCACCTCTTCACCTGGATCCCACTCCTGTGCAGCTGGGCACCAGATTCCTCCTCCCTTCCTGGCCTCCCCGCTGTGCGACATGGCTGCTGGACCCTTGCCACGCTCCCACCCAGAGGTGGCTGTATCTGCCCTTGCGTGCTGCGTGGGCAGAGGGAGGCCTCGAACACGAAGAGCTCCATCGTGGATGGGGCCGTGGACCTCGCATGCATCACGGAGACCTGGCTGGATGATCTGGCCAGTCCAACTTTGGCGGATCTGGTTCCAGCTGGGTATGCCGTGCAGCATCAGCCCCGCATGAGCGGCCGGGGAGGAGGCGTAGCTATTGTTTTTAGGGA
>QEPC01006384.1:1114870-1126906 GCA_003113815.1 Sphenodon punctatus
TGGGGACTGAGAGCAGCCTGGTCTGGCCTGGCCCGGCCCGAGGGCACCAGGGAGATGATGGCTCCTTTCCCAGCTGCGTGCGCTTTGCCTGGGGATTCCTGGGAGGCACTCTCTCTGGGGGCAAACCCTACTGAGAGGCGGGGACAAGCCCCTGGTGCCAGGGGAGTGATGCCCCCTGCTTTGTGCCCCGCCAGCCCCACGGGGCACAGGAAAGCGCAGGGTCGGACAGTCACAACGGCCTCCTGCCTCTTGGGGGGTTCATTCCCCGACGTCGTTATGTAACTAAGCTAAGTGCGTGTACCTGCAAGTTCCCGCCTTCCCGAATGGAGCCTCGTCTCTCCCTCTGCCGTGCCCCCCTCCTCTCCCCTCTCTCGCCCTCCGGGGGGAGGGACCCTGCCTGTTTTCAACAGTTGTAAAGTGAGCGGTACGTTGCTGGCGCTATAGAAATACTCGCTATTGATAATGATAAGAACAACACTCCAACTCACCCCCAGACCAGCCATGACTCAGTCTCCCCTCCCAGCCCATAGTGTACACTAGTCTTCTCTCCCCCCCAGAGTGTGCTAGTCCAAAAGTGGGACCCCGAATCTCGAAGGCCTCTATATTATAGAGAGAGAGGCCTGTCTTGGTGTTTAAACCAAGAGCCTCCCAAGAATTGTGGTCCCTGTTTTCAGCACAGACCCCAGCTGTGATGAGGCACCGTGGGGTAGGATTTTGCCTGCGATGAACGGTGTTTGTGTATTTCCACAGTGCATGTAAATCGGGTACTGTAGGTGAACCGCAGAACAATGAAACTCAAGCAGGAAGGTTGCCAAGGTGAACACACGAAACTCTCTCTCACAAGGAACAAAAGCAGTTTGGGCCGTTTGCAACGGAACTAAAGAGGCTCGTTGCAGAAAGACACCAACAAAGCTGGGTTGTTTTTTTTTGGGGGGGGGCCACAGGTTACCTTTCAGCTATGAGGGGGCATGCAAGAAACTGCTGGTTTCAAAAGCCACGCATGCCGGAGTGTTTGGAAAGAGGATTCGGCAGCCTGGCTTCCCAGCAGGTGACTCAGGAAGAGGGTTTTGCGGCTTCCTGGCCTGGAATGGTCAAGAGAGAGAGTCTCCCGCTAACTGGCAGTTAGGGGACGATGCGGGCAGATTCAGACTAAAAGCCAAGCGAGTATTGCGTCAAGTTACTCGCTGTGAGGCAACCTCTGGCCAAACTCCGATCCTATTGACACTCTTCAACCTTTTTACAAACTCGTTTGAGAAGCTGGTGTCTGGGGCACTGGAGCTAAACCCAACAGCCTGGGGGAATTCTCCATTTCCAGACTGAGACGGGCTTGACCCATTTATCGATCGATGCAACGAAAGAGCCTCCGAGATGCAGCTGGTAGCGAGTTTATGCTGGTGGGCTGGGCCGTGCACTCTGGGACGGAGTGACAGCCATTGGAGCCTCCCAGTGGGTAAACTGAGTCACGACTGCTCTGGGGGCACTTGGGGTGGCAGCTGGATTGAGGGATCCTCAAGAAGTTTTGTCCCCCCAGCTTTAGAGGAAGAGAAAGTTCCAGTGTATCCCCTGGAGGTCAGGCTGGTCCCATCCCAGCAGGCATGGGGGGAATAAAGGAGCCCTCTTCTTGAGTCCCCTCCTGGAGGCTGCCCCCCCACCCCCCAAGTTTGCTCCCTGCTTCATTTAGGGCCGGTGTTAGAGACAAGGGGGAGGCCCCAGCTCTGCCAGGAAAGGGGCTGCAGGGTCACCGACCCCTCCCCCCCCCCCGGGCGTGTGCAGTGGCTGGAGAGGAGAGACCCGAATTGGGAGTTCTGGCTCCCCCATTGTGGGTTGCCCTGCCACCCCCTCTGCACCCTGGTGAGGCCGCTGGTTGCCACTGGACTTGCCACCTGGGCACATTTGAAAGGGCACGGGGCCTGCATTGACGCCTTCGACGCACACACACTGCCCTCCCCCCGGCCCAAGGCGCCGATTCAGGCCCTGTCGTGTGTGTTTTTCATCCGTGTTCCTTAGAAATGTGCCCACCAGGTGCCCCCACCCCGCTAGCTGCTGCTCCCTCCTGTGGCTGCTCCGGGCCTGCCCCAGGCTCCGGCCCGGGGGCATTATCGCTGCTGCGGCTCTGGAGCCCTGAGCTCCTTGCATTCCCTGCCTGCTGTTGCCCATTGGAGAACCACACGGCCCCGTGGGCTTCCCTGCCCCTCGCCATTTGCTGATTCTCTCCCAGCCTCATTCCTTCTTGGCGACGCTGCGCAGTTACCAAGGGGGCAGAGCCCCCTGCGTGGGGTGAGCAAGGCCAAGGATGGGGTGGGGGCAGCTCGCCCCGCCTGGGTGACAGGAGCGGCCTGGCCTTGGGCCGAAGCGGGGCCTGAGCTTGATGCTGGGAGCGATGATTGGGCGGCTGGCGGTGGCATCTTCAGGGAGGTGAGGTGTCTTGGCTTTCCTCACCTTCCCACGGGCTCTGGGTGAGGAGATCCAGCCCTGGGCACAATGGAGGGCGTTGGAAGTGTCGCTCGCTCGGCCCACTGTGCAAACACGGAAGTGGCTGTGTCAATAAGCAGGGAGCAGCTGGGGCAGCCGAGCAGGGAAGGAGACTCCGGAGTGGCTGGGGGAGAGTGCGGTTGCTCTGGGGAAGATGGTTCCGCTGCTGGAGTCAGCGAGCTTGCCAGTCAGGGAAGAGAGAGTGGAGGAGCAGCTCCCATCCCCCAGATACTTACTAGCTGAGTGGGGATCAGCTTCCACACCCACTTCAGAGGGGCAAAGATTCCCAGAGGCCGGGAATCTTGGCCAAGTGAACTAGATACTTCTGCTCTGACTGGTTTGGCGGCACTGGGAAATTCGTGGTTTGTTTTTTGTTTTCTGCTTTTTGGTACATTTTACTTGCAACAAGCTGAAAGCCAGACATGAAAAGCCTGTGAGAAAAGTTCAGGGACTCCCGAAATTTGGTGGCAGCCGATGTTTTGGGAGAGGGGGTGGGGCTCTGTTCTGTTTGGGGCGTTGCTAGTTTCTGATACAACCCACGTGCTCCAGCTCTTGGTGGGTGCAGCTCTCCGCCAGCTGAGTCAGTAAGGTGGGACAATGCCCTGCTGGGGCCCCTAAATCCAGCTGCGAATCACCAGGGAGAGAGAAATGGGGGGAGCTGGAGCTGTCGGAGGTGACTGCAGCTAGGGTTACTTACCAGCTATGCAAAACTTTCCAGGACACTGATGAAAAATGCAGGTTGTGGGGCCTGCCTTGGAGCCCTACGTGCCAATGCAGGCCCTGCAACATGGATTTTCATCCATGTCCTTGCTACAGCTGATGTTGGGCACGTTTCCTAGTTCCACTCTGGGACGGCCCACTGAAGTCAGACCTTTGGGAGCAGCTGCCAGCTCCCCCTCCACAGAATGACTGAATCCCCACCCCAGGGAGCCTGCAGGGTTGAGCTCTGGTCTGGGGACGCGCACAAACATGTCGCTTGCAGAGCCTGGTCTCATGTGTAAGGTGCTGCAGCAGTTTGGAGCCTGTGTTCAGTCCCACGCCCACGGCAGTGGTTGGGTCCCTTGCCCTCCTTCCGGTTACTCCGAGGGGCTGTGAAACTCGAAACATGCCCAGCACCCTCTGATCTTTAGCAGCTGCTGGGGAAGGGAAGCGAGCAGCCGGCCACAAGCCATCTCCCCGTCCGGGGACCAGGCGACTGCTCTGTGGTCGAGGGCAGGCGGGGCGTTTCTGCCCCAAGCGATGGCTGTGGTGAGTCGGGGGGACACTCACGTCAGTGCAAATCAACACGGGGCCCCTGCTGGATTCCTCAGCCCCAAGAGCTGCCTAATAAGGATCCATCCACCTGGCGGCAGGTGAAACCAACCGGAGGGCGTGGGGTACCACGGACCCGGCCAGCCTGCTGCCACCAACAGCTTGCTCATCCCGGTCTCAAAGCCGGTCTGGCACCATGGTGCTTCCGTTGCCCCCTGCTCTGGGCTCCGGACCCAGCTCACCCACCAGAATGGGTGTCTGTCTTCATGTGGGGCGTCTTCAGACCCCACAGAGCTTGGCTGTCAAACCCCCTCAGCCCATGTTTGGCAGTTGGGTGTAAGCACCAGAACAATCCCAACACCCGTGGATCACGCGATGTGAGCAGCAGGGCATAGCAAGGGCAATCTGCGTGTTCCGGCTGAACCCGCGGACAGCCTTGTGTCTCATGAGATCGCCCGGCGTGTTAGCGGGGACAACATGGGGAACGGGTGGCAGCGCTTGTGTGCTGAGCAAAACACTGATTCCCCCGACAACGGCGGTGTGTCTAAGCAGCGCCGCGTGGTGAACACGGGGCCAAACGGGTCGAAACACACCTTCCGACCCCCGTTGAGAGCCCCACCGACAGGCAGCTGCCCCGTCTCGCCTCCGGGCTGTTCGTCGAAGGGTGGCCCCCGCCAGCTGTACAGGCGGAGCAGAGGCGGGGCAGGCTGTGGGGCAGCCCCACTGACTGGGGCATTCTGGACCATCCAGGAGCAGGCAGCCCAAGCCTGAGACAGCGGCCGGAGACAGGGCTGCCATCTGTCTGCTTGGCGGCCCCGCTCGGCAGCACCAGAGAGTTGTGGGGGAGGGGGCACCCTGTGGGCAGAGGGTGGCTCGTCCATTTCAATTGGATCCAGGCAGATGTGTGGGTGCCCCCCCAGACCTGCTCCAGCGTCCGTGTAAAGACACCCCATGTGAAGAGGTGAATGCTGATAGTACGCGCCCCCTTCGGAGCCTGTTCTAGCAGAATTTCATCACTTCTGATCACGGCCTCTGTTAACGAATCTCCTCCCTCATTTGGGACAACGGGGCGTGTGCACGTTGATCCCAAGCACCGCTCCCATCCCGCCGTACAGCTGGGAGAGCCGGCTGTGATGGGGATGGGCGCGGTGATTAGTGGCCGTTGGGGCTGAGGAGGGAAGGTCTCACTCTGGTCTATGCCTGTCTCTGTCGCAGGAGAGGAGCCACTCAGCGTCCTGGGACTGATCCTGGGGCTTGGCCTGGCCCTGCTGGTCTTCTGTCTCTTTGGCTATGCCCTTGTCAAGTGGTACCGGGAGGGGCTGCGTTGGCACCGTGAGTATCGGGGGGGGATTCCAGACAGGCCTCATTGGAGCAGCTGAGTGCGGGCAGCAGGGGGATGCTGCCTCTGGGGTGGGCAGGGGGGAGAGTCTCACGAGTCACCTCTCTTTGGCTGTACTCAGCTAGGGTTTTAAGAACCAGCTCTGTCAAACTGGGTTGAACTGGCAGGGTATCACCTCTGGGCTCGGGGTGATTTCAGGGGCAGAACCATGGAATGATGCCAGGCATGGGGAGGCGGCTTTGTGGGGACCCTGGGGTTGGAGTCCCTGCTGGGAACAAGGAGGTGGGGTTCAGCCCCCCTGTCCCCGGATAAAGCCCAGGGGTACGCTGAGCAGGCACACAGGACTGGGAGGGGGCTGCCAGCAACTCCCCTGTCCCACCCATGAGCTTCCATGCCACAGGGAGAGGCTTGTGGCCCTGGCTGCTGCTTCTGGGGCTCGGGAGCAGGGATGGGGCTCACTCCCCCTGCCCTTGGTGCCCCTTCACTCCAGGCGGTGCTCATCCACTCCTGATAGGGAGCCCATGCCTCCCCCCCCCCATGCTTCTGGGAGGGGGATCTTGGAGGGCAAGGCCTCTATGGGGTCTAGACCACACCCTGCCCCTTCAGGATGTGGGGGACACGTTGCCCCTGCTGGCTGGGTTCACAGCTGCTAAGGAGGGGATGCTCCAGGTCTCCTGTGGTGGGTCTGACCGTTCGAGTGCCTGTGGCAGAGAGAGAGCACCCATCCCAGCCAGCAAAGCAGCAGCCTGACTTCTTCCAAGCAATAGCAGCTGGAGAAACCCAGCGACGAATGAGCGTGTCTGCGTGGGACAGTGCTCCCCCCTGGTCCACCATGACCCTCCAGGGGTGCTTGCATGGGGGTGGGGTGGGGGGTGTAAGGACCAGCCCCTCTAGCTCTGTGGCTGAAACGCAGTGGCAGAGTCTGGGCAGAGCCCAGCGATCCCCTTTACAGATCGGGATCTTTCTGTCCACACGGAGAAGGCAGGATCATCTTGGCTCTGAGGATCTCAGGAGTTCCGGACTCATGTCAAGTGGATTCCTTTCCTCTGCCTGTGAGGGATGGGCCCAGTGGGGATTTGAACCTGGGATTCTGGAGGGCAGAACAGCCGGTTAATGCCCAACAGCCCCCAGGGAAGGGGCTCCCTCTCCACCAGCGCCATCTGCACCCCTATGGCTGGAGGGCGCTCTCCTGGACAACGAGGGGCTCCCCTGCGGGCACAGGCAACTGGGTTGCGGCTGGCCTGGTGGGCAAATGGGGAACAGCCTCTAAAGGAAGAGAGCGCCCCAACCCCGGTGACAGTGTGACCCTGCTGCGTGCACAAAAGAGCTTCTGCCCTCGATGCGGTGAGGCCCAGACAGAACGGGCCCCCCACCCCTCCATGCTGATGGGCACCGGGTCAAAGACAGGTCAGGCAGGGCTGCTGGGAAGTGCACCTAGAATCCCAGAACTAGCGGGTACCTCAAAACCCCTGCACCCGCACAGGATTCCCCGCACCGAAAAATCCACCCCACAAGAAACTGAGCCTGTAATAAAAACCTGTCCTAAGCCAAGAGCGGGGTGAGCGGAGTTCAGCAATGCCTGGCATAACAGCGAACAGAAAAATCCCGGTGTCCCCCCTGCGGGGAAAGTGCCTTCTCCAGCCGGGAGGCAGAGCGCCGGCTGGCACTCCTGCTGCTCATGTGCCTGCAATGATGCCTGGGAGTCGACTCAGCAGGCCGAGAAGCGCCAGGCAGGAGCCTCCGTTTCTCGTGGGTTGCTGAGGGGTTGTGTTTGTGTGTGCTGCAGCACTTTCTAACTGCCCCACCCCCCCAACCACATCCTCTCTCCCTCGCTTCTCTTGCAGGACCTCATTTTGTTTTCAACCTCTACCAGATCCGGTAAGCGAGTCCCTTTGTTGTTCTCCCAGGTCACGGCTAGGCACGACCCTCCTGTGTAGCTGTCAGGCTGCACATCCGTGGGATCCCAGTGCTAGTCCGGCCCTGGCCCTGGTGCTGGGCAACCCTGCCTGCACGGCAGCTGGTGCCTCGAAGTACCCTGGGCAGCGGCCGAGGGCGCCCCCACTTGGGGATGGCTGGAGAGGCTTGTGACCACAGTGTCTGCAGTATCACGTGGTGCTTTCTGGGCTGAGAAGCCCAGGGCAGAGGCAGAGGCAGGGGGGTGAGTTGTTTGCCCCAGGAATGGGGGAGGGATGCAGACAGTTACTTTGCTGCCCTGCCCCCCAGCCTGAGTGGGCTCAGGAACCAAGGGAAGCTCTTTGGATCCAGCTGGAGGAGCCGGTGCTGGGACCCCAGCCTCCCTGGCTGCATCTCTGCAATGAGCGCCGGAGGGAGGAATTCTTGGCAGAGCTTGGGGACTTGCCAGGGCAGCTGCTGCAAGAAGGCAGCAATGGGCTGGCTCTGTGTGTGCCTGTGTGTGTGTGTGTGCATGCATCCCCGCGTGTGTGTCCCTCTGTGCGTGCATCCCTATGTGTGCGGCCCTCTGTGTGTGCATGCATCCCCATGTGTGTGTCCCTCTGTGTGTGCATGCATCCCCATGTGTGTGTCCCTCTGTGTGTGCATGCATCCCCATGTGTGTGTCCCTCTGTGTGTGCATGCATCCCCATGTGTGTGTCCCTCTGTGTGTGCATGCATCCCCATGTGTGTGTCCCTCTGTGTGTGCATGCATCCCCATGTGTGTGTCCCTCTGTGTGTGCATGCATCCCCATGTGTGTGTCCCTCTGTGTGTGCATGCATCCCCATGTGTGTGTCCCTCTGTGTGTGCATGCATCCCCATGTGTGTGTCCCTCTGTGTGTGCATGCATCCCCATGTGTGTGTCCCTCTGTGTGTGCATGCATCCCCATGTGTGTGTCCCTCTGTGTGTGCATGCATCCCCATGTGTGTGTCCCTCTGTGTGTGCATGCATCCCCATGTGTGTGTCCCTCTGTGTGTGCATGCATCCCCATGTGTGTGTCCCTCTGTGTGTGCATGCATCCCCATGTGTGTGTCCCTCTGTGTGTGCATGCATCCCCATGTGTGTGTCCCTCTGTGTGTGCATGCATCCCCATGTGTGTGTCCCTCTGTGTGTGCATGCATCCCCATGTGTGTGTCCCTCTGTGTGTGCATGCATCCCCATGTGTGTGTCCCTCTGTGTGTGCATGCATCCCCATGTGTGTGTCCCTCTGTGTGTGCATGCATCCCCATGTGTGTGTCCCTCTGTGTGTGCATGCATCCCCATGTGTGTGTCCCTCTGTGTGTGCATGCATCCCCATGTGTGTGTCCCTCTGTGTGTGCATGCATCCCCATGTGTGTGTCCCTCTGTGTGTGCATGCATCCCCATGTGTGTGTCCCTCTGTGTGTGCATGCATCCCCATGTGTGTGTCCCTCTGTGTGTGCATGCATCCCCATGTGTGTGTCCCTCTGTGTGTGCATGCATCCCCATGTGTGTGTCCCTCTGTGTGTGCATGCATCCCCATGTGTGTGTCCCTCTGTGTGTGCATGCATCCCCATGTGTGTGTCCCTCTGTGTGTGCATGCATCCCCATGTGTGTGTCCCTCTGTGTGTGCATGCATCCCCATGTGTGTGTCCCTCTGTGTGTGCATGCATCCCCATGTGTGTGTCCCTCTGTGTGTGCATGCATCCCCATGTGTGTGTCCCTCTGTGTGTGCATGCATCCCCATGTGTGTGTCCCTCTGTGTGTGCATCACCCCCATGTGTGTGTCCCTCTGTGCGTGCATGCACCCCCATGTGTGTGTCCCTCTGTGCGTGCATGCACCCCATGTGTGTGTCCCTCTGTGCGTGCATGCACCCCATGTGTGTGTCCCTCTGTGCGTGCATGCACCCCATGTGTGTGTCCCTCTGTGCGTGCATGCACCCCATGTGTGTGTCCCTCTGTGCGTGCATGCACCCCATGTGTGTGTCCCTCTGTGCGTGCATGCACCCCATGTGTGTGTCCCTCTGTGCGTGCATGCACCCCATGTGTGTGTCCCTCTGTGCGTGCATGCACCCCATGTGTGTGTCCCTCTGTGCGTGCCTGCATACATCTCTCTGTGTATCTGCATGGGTGCGTGGCCCTGTGTTTCCGTCTGTGCGCATTCCCATGGATGTGTGATGCTTTGGGACAGCTGTGTTTGAGGGCTCTCTCTCTCTGATGTTCTGGACACACTGGTTCTCTGTTTCCTTTTAGCAACCTGAAGTCTCTGGAGGTGGAGTTGGCCCCGCCGTTCACAGTCAGTGGCTCGATGGGCGATGCGGGAGCGGGTTACACGCGGTTCCATGACAGGAGCATGTAGCGGAGGGGACCCAGCAAGGTGTGAAACGGACACTGCCTGCCAGGCTCTCCTCAGGGAGCTGGATCCTGTCCCCAGGGGCTGGCCCCCCAGACTGCTCCTTAGCAACTGAGGATGGGGGTTGCCCTTTGCCCGGTGCTGCTGCCTCCCAGCTGCGCCCTCCTTCATTATCCCCCCAATCCCCTAGCTTCTCTCCTCCTGGCTCACAGCCTCGCCCATCATCCCGTAGAACATTCAAATACAGGTTATTTTCCTTTCAGTTGGTGGTGATGGCCTCCACTCTCCTGTCTCTGCCACGCTCCGGGTTCAGCAATCACAGCCGGGAAAAATGAATACAAATCAATCGCAGCCTGGCGAGAGAGACAGGCATGTGCTTGGGCTGCTGCCTCAGCAACTGCCCGGTTCCCTATTAAGCTTTCCCAGAGGATCCGGCTTTAACCCACAAAACCTGGGTCCAGAGAGGTTCCGCCCGCTCCTGCATTCCCTTGGAATTGGCCCCCGTGCTGCAGACTCTCTCCTTCCCGAGGAAACGGAGGTGCCAGAAAGATCCCCGCGCTGCCTGCAACCCATCGCTTTCATGAGCTTGTTACCATCACCACAGGCAAAGCTTCCCGCCCTGGTTCCACCCCAGTCTCCTGCTTGGCTCATGCCCCCCAACTCCCCCATTGCTGCAGAGAGCATCCTGCAGGCCTAGGAACCAGCTCCCAGGCCCGCAGTGAGGCAGGAGCCGCTGTTCTGGCTGAGGGTGGGGGATGATGGGGGTCTGGGAAAGAAGAGGCTACAGTGATTGGAGCTGGTCTGCTTAGAAAGGGGGTGATGGGGGGGAGGGGGTATGGTCACCAGGAGAACGGGAATGGGGAGCGGTTATTTACCCTCCCTCCAAATGCAAGAAACAGGGAACGGACACCCAATGAAATGCCGGGTCAGACCGGTCAATTGTGGAACTCACTGCCATGGGCTGCTGTGAAGGTTGATAGCATAGTTGAGGTCAAACAAGAAAAAGACACGTTCATGGAGGATTGGCCTGTCCCAACGGCTGTAAGTCCAGAGCCAGCCAGGAGGGAACCCACTTCTTCGCCTTTCCTGGGAGCATCTGGTAGTGACTGGTCCCTGCTGGAGACGGGGCACTGGCTCAGGTGGACTCTTGCTCTGACTCAGCCCAACCTTGTGTTCTTGGTCCCCCCCCAGCCCCCCCGCCTGGAGAGCTAGTTAGGCCTGGGATTCTTACCCCCCCTCACACCAGTACTCCTTACCCCGATTTCACACCATCCCACATGCTGACCCACTCGGGGAGTTCCTGCCCAGCAGAGAGAGCAGCCAGGGGGAGATTCTGGCTTCCGAGGAATGAAAAAAGCAGCAGCTTGTGTTTTTCTGAAGTTCTTCTCCATCGGTTATTACTAACATTCCCAGTTCCTCCTCCTGCTCCCTGGGGAGAGAGGATGAGGCTTTTGGCCTTAGCTGCTCTGGAATTTGCCCCAGTCCCCTGTCTCCGTGGACAGTTCCCCTCATAGCAGCATCAGTGCAGACAGGCAGAGCTGCCGTCCTTGCGCTGGGGGCAGTTAGCCCTTCAGGGAACAGAGGGGAGCGTCACCCATGCACACCATAGTCTCCTGTGCACGCAGGTGTGGCAGGAACCGGGCATGGCTGGCCTCAGGGCAGACGAGGCCACAGGCGGGTTGGGTCTCGATCCACCCTCGTGACACTTATATCTCTGCAGCAGCCCAGGAGGAGCCACTGGGGTGGGGGAAATGGTGCCTCCACCACGGTGCCATGGCATGGGATTTCCCTGCAGGACTCTCCCCAGCTCCATGCCCCCAGCTGGCTGGTTGGTTTCTTGCCTCAGGAAGCTGGGCACAGAACATCAGATCCATGCCTGATTCCTGGTCTTCCCATAACTCCCAGCCTGCTCCGCTCTTGTCCTGGTCATCCCTGCTCCTGGACTCCCTGACACTGCACTGCCCAGTGCCCACGCACCCCAGACTCCTGGCAGCTTTGACCGTGACCAGCGCTCCCTGTGCCGTCACTCCTGGAAGTTGTTCCCTTGGGGCTTGTCTACATGGGAGAGAAAGGTGGTTTAGAATGGATTTAGTGTTGACGGGCTCATGTTCAAGCTCGTCTCACCAACCGTCTCTCCGATGTCTCCGCCTGGATGTCTCAACGCCAACTCAAACTGAACACGGCGAAAACTGAACTGATCTTCCCTCCCAATCCTTCCGCTCCCTCTTCCCTGTCAATTACCATTGACGGGGTCTCCATCCTCCCTGTCCCACAAGCCCATACCTTGGGCTTCATCTTCGACTCGCACCTTACCTTCAAACCCTACATTGACTCCGCTTCTCCCTCCACAACATTGCTAAGATCCGCCCTTTCCTGTCTCTCTCCTCTGCCAAAACTCTCATGCACGCCCATGTCATCTCACGCCTCGACTACTGTAACCTCCTCCTCACTGGCCTTCCCCGCTCTCACCTTGCTTCCCTCATCTCTGTTCAAAACTCTGCTGCCAGGGTCATCCACCCAGCCCGTCGCTTTGACCACGTGCAGCCTCTCCTCTCCTCTCTCCACTGGCTCCTCCTTCCTGAGCGTATTCTGCACACGCTCCTCGTCTTCACCTACAAAGCCCTTTACAACCTTGCTCCTCCCTACCTCTCTGCCCTGATCTCCCTCCGAACCCCTGCTCGAGCACTCCGCTCCTCTTCCATCCCCTCCCT
>QEPC01006384.1:1132967-1148708 GCA_003113815.1 Sphenodon punctatus
TAGGTTTGAGTAGCTTTTCAACACGCATTGCTTTAGTGCGATATTGACTACATTTAATCGAATTTAGGTGTTCAGACAGGCATGAAACATTCGTTTTTTTTAAAAAATCGCACAAATCAGAACGTCTGAATCCCCCCTAAGTTCTCCGTGTCCATTTATTTACATTGGCTCATGCCCAATACAAAGTCCAGCCTTCCCTGGCTGTTCACAAGCCCCAATTGCTCTCAACAGCTGCCTCAAGGCCCCAGCCTCCAGCCACCCTTTCCTCTCTCAGCCGGCCCCCTGCCTTTCCAGAGACAGGCAATCCCTGCCCGCCAGCCTCAGGCCTGACTACCCCAGGCTCTTAACCAGAGGAGAACTCTCCCCTTGGCTCTTGCTCCCTTGACAGGCTCCCCAGGCCTGCGGGCACCACGCCCTTTCCCAGGTGGAACCAAGGCGGCACCATCCCTTCTCTGTCGGTGCACCGGCTGTCCTTCATTGTGCTGGCGCTAACCCATTTAAAGGCCCAACAACCTCTCAGGACTCTGGCCCGCTACATGCAGTTTACCCACGATCTCTCCGTGCCCATATTGGTGGGGCAGGAGTCTGTCTGCACCTGCTGCCCCCCAAGTGGCTGATCAGGCTGTGCCCTCGTTGGTGTTATGAGCAGCTCCGCCCCGCCCCACCCCATCCTCCTCCTCCTCCTCCTCCAATAGTCACACGCAGCCTTAGCTGGAACGAGCCCCCCCAATTCAGCGGCACGCTGCCCACCTGGCCCGCCAGGCACAGCATCCAGTTGGTTGGGAAGAGCGAGCAGAAGAACTTTGCATACACAGAAAGCTGGACGGAGGGAGAGGAACTTCTGGACCAAGGGCAGCCGCCCACTGGCCACACACAGCCAGAAACTAGACTTGCCTCCTTATATGCATGTTTTTCCAGCCCACTAATGAAAAATCCATGTTGCAGGCCCTGTCCTGGCACCAATACAGGCCCTGCAACATGCATTTTTCATACGCGTCCTGGAAAAAGATGCCTATCTCGCAACCCTAGCATAAACGTAGCTGCGTGTGTGTGTGAGTTAGTTCCTGGGGGCAAGGGGCAGGTGGGGCACTGCCTCTGGGCCCATGAGGCTGGGCGGGGAGGTTATGCTCCCTCAGGTAGCTCAGTCCCCTGCTGCTGGAAGTTGGGGGGGAGGATGAAGGGGTCCCTTCCAACCTGTGTGGAAATGGCCACAAAGTGCCTGCTCCTTCCAGCAAGCGAGGACATTCCTATCCGCGCAACGCCCTGCATTTTCCTGCGCTCCGCCAACCCTCCCCACAGAGTCTCTCAGCTGTTTCCTCCTTTAGCTAATGCTGGAAAAGCAGCCGAGCTGTGGAGTTTCCGCTGCCCTTAACAAAGAGGAACCAAAGGAAGTTCCATTCGGCCAAGAAACTAAAGCTGCAGTTGGGGGATTCGCTCCTAGCAGAGGAGTGTCACCAGATGCCGAGGGTGAATCAGCCCTCCCCGCAAGGGTTGCACCAGGAACTTGCTGTTCCTAGTGATTCAAAGAGAACTCGGGGCTTTCAGCATCTTGCTGGCTTTGGACTCAGGCTGGAAAAAGAGTTTCTATCTGAGAGGAAGCAAATTGAAAAGCCCCATAAACCCCCCGACTCTCCCCCAACTAAGAAGCTGATGATGGTGTTAGAAAATCAAGTGGAGAGGATAAAGTGGCCTGGGTAGGAAACTGGTGGGATTTGTTCTGAAGCAACCATTTCCTCAGAACATTTGAGGTTTCTTGGAGAAACATGGCAGTAGTTTAGAATGACACGAGGAACAATTTACAAGCTACTTCGTTAGAATTCATGAGGCCAAGGGACAGCGCACGATGAAAGGATAAGGCTGATGTTAATGAAAAGGTGAGTCATCCTGTACTTGCTGTCGTGCTTGATAGGTTTAGGGTAGGTTTGTGAGGGAGTCAAACCCACAGGGAAGTTTCTGTGAAACACAGGTGGCCTTTGAAAAGGACACGGAGGGGTTTAATTTGAAGCCACAACCAGGCAACCTTTCTTGGTGTTTGTGTGTTTCCATTTGACACACAAGAACCAGGGCAGGGATTGGCTTTGCAGCCGGGGGTGCAGTCACAGAATTGCAACCAATTGGATGGAACCTGCGCCTTGCACCATCCAACAACATCTCTGGGTGCCTTTGGACAGAACAAAAGTTGTGTGTTAGGGGGCGCAAACGTGTGTATCTGTTGGGTCTAAGCATTGTGGTGAATTTCTGCCACACAGTAGCCCCCCTTTTGCCCCTCATAAAAACCCCAAGTGCAGCCTAGATTTTCTCCAACCATCACATTGGGTGTTTTTGGACTTGGGTGTCCCCTGTTGCATCTAAGCAGATGCGGTGGGTGTTTATGCCAAAAAGGCCCATTACTTCCTGTTTCCAGTCACAGAGACTAACATTTTGTGGAGGGGCACAGTGTTACTCTCTATCCTGTGGACTGGTTAGGCCCCTGCTCAAGAAACCATTTCTTAAACCATTTCTTGACGCTGATGCTCCTGCCAGTTATCGGCCGGTCTCTAACCTTCCCTTTTTAGGGAAGGTTATTGAACGGGCTGTGGCACGGCAGCTCCAGGAACACCTGGACCGCACCGGTTTCCTTGACCCCCTCTCAGTCCGGGTTTCGGCCTGGGTACGGTACAGAGACGGCCTTGGTGGCCTTGGTTGCCGATCTCTGTCTGGCATTGTATCAGGGTCGTCAGACCTTACTGGTCCTGCTAGACCTTTCGGCTGCGTTCGACACAGTCGATCATGAGGTGTTGGTGACTCGCCTGCGGGACCGTGCCGGAATTGGCAGGACGGTCTTGGACTGGTTTCGTTCGTTCCTGCCCAGGAGAACTCACTTGGTGGTCTTGGGGGAGCGTACGTCTTCTCCCCGGGACCTCACATGTGGAGTCCCGCAAGGTGCCATTCTGTCCCCCCTCTTGTTTAACATCGATATACAGCCATTAGGGGAGATCGTGAGGGGGTTTCAAGGCATGCAGTGTCATCAGTATGCTGATGACACTCAGCTCTACCTCTCTTTTTCCATCGACCCAGGCCATGCAGTCTCCTTATTTTCCTAGTGCCTGTCGGCTGTGGGGGCTGTGCAGGGGGGACTGTGTGTGGTAAAATGGAGGTTTGGAAATCCTGAGATGTCACTGCAAGTCATGCGATTTCAGTTGTGTTCAAAATGCTGGAAATAGGATGTGTATGGTAAAACTGGACTCAGGCTGTGACTGGGGTGCTTTACAAGGATGGGTCCCTGTGTTTTCAGTTTATAAATTATTTATTTTAAGCTTGATGTGCATGTAGACTGTGTTTCCTTCCATCCGATATTAACCCTGGGAACTCCTTGCTGCTGGGTTATGCCAGTGTTTTGGGTGTTTCCCTGTGTTTTGGGTTTATAAATTATTTATTTTAAGCTTGCTGTGCATGTAGACTGTGTTTTCTTCCATCCAATGTTAACCTTGGGAACTCCTTGCTGCTGGGTTATGCCAGTGTTTTGGGCATTATGCCAGTGTTTGGGGTGTTTCCCTGTGCTTTGGGTTTATAAATTATTTATTTTAAGCTTGATGTGCATGTAGACTGTGTTTTCTTCCATCCGATGTGAACCCTGTTGCTGGGTTATGCCATCCCACTGGTCTACCATCCCCCTGGCTCCGCCTACCGTCCCCCTGGCTCCGCCCCTAGGCCCGCCGGCCCTACTGTCCCAGTGCCCCTCCAACGCCAAAACCCACCAGCTGCCCCTGATGATAACAAGTACGTTAGAAATGCTTGCTAGGCTATCGTATGGGTGCGCATGTGTCCTTCCATCAGGGGGCAGTATTAAACACCAATTGCCAACATGTGGAAGCAGTGGAACTCCGCAAACACTTGTTCAGAGGCAGGTGCAGAGATGGGTGTAAACACCCATTCAAACACCCAAATATGTTCTGTCTAAAGTCGCCCTCCATGAAGCGCTGGGGACCAGTGCGCTACTCCAGTCTGGCTCCTAGCGCATCCTGCTCCTGCCGGCTGATTGCAAGTTTCGGGTGACTCTGCTCCTGTCTGGTTTGGAAAGGAAGGTTTTTTGGCGTGGGTATGGGTGGTTTTGTCTCAGAGAAAAAAGTTCCAGAAGTAAAACATCCCTTTGTTTTATAGAAACCCCACAAAATGAATGTATTGATAACATCCAGAACAACAGAGCTTCACACACTTACAAAAATAAATACAATAAATAAGATTTGTTTGTAAAGAAGCAAAAACCATTTCACATGTTTCATAATTCCATCCTGCTCTTTGACTGTCTGTGGCAATGATTGAACGGCATCGTCCAGCCCGCTGGAGACGGTGACTAAGAAGGAATCCCTACGCTGGGCAGGGACCCCGCAGCGCTAAGTAACTGGGAACCAAGGGGAAGGAAGCATTGCACAGAATCAGGGCCTGGAAAGTTAGTGGAGCCTCCAACGGAGCCAGTGTCGGAAACACAGGTCAGTGCCTTTCCTTTGCTCCTGGTTTCCAGTCTGACAGGGCCCAGGCTGCCGTCACATTGTCAGAGTCCCGGGCTGCGGCTGTGGGAGCCAGGGCCCTGCCCAGATCAGCGCCCTGGCACGGGCTTGGCCCTGTCTGTCCTTGTTCTCGAGCAGCCTAGATCCCGCTCACTCCAGCGTTTGGACGGACAATACGGTGTCGGTAATAGCTTATCACGGTGACTGGGCTGGCTCCTCCCTGCAGCCGAGTCTCACTAGACGAGGTAGATGAGTGAGCTAGCCCCGAGGGTTTGCCGTCCCTCGGCCCCGCGGCCTCTTGCTAACTGCGGGCGTCCAGCAGACTCAGGCTGCTGATCTCCACGGTGAGAGGCGCATTGGCGCTGAATGCACGAACCGGGTAGAAGCCACCCAGACTAACAAACGGTGCCGGGGGGAAGTCGGGGAGGGATTTTGCAGGCCCAGGAGTTTCTGCTTCCCCAAAGCCCAGCAAACCCAAGTCTCTACAGTCAAACCTGCTGCAGGCAAAGCCCAGCCCGCCAGGCTGGGCAGGGAGCAGCGTATCCACCTCAAGGCCAGCGGCGGGTCCGGGCTGGAGTCTTGGGGATGCTTGCTTCAAGTAGCCATTAGCCAGAGCAGGCTCCACGGGGCCCAGCTCCAGCCCAGCATTTGCCCCCTTGGTGCTTGGTGTGGGCCCCAGCACCCTCTCCACGGCGCCTCTCGGCTGCTGCAGGTACCCAGGGAACTCCCCGTGCTCTAGGCTCCCTCCACTGGCTGGCCAGCCAGACTCCAGCTCCACAGCGTTGGGAGCCTTGTACTCCCTTCCGCCGGGGCTCTCCATGTTTATGCTGCTGCTGCTCTGTTTGTCACTGCTCCCTGGTAGGGCCTGGAGTTCGGAGCTGGGCAGCTGGCTGAAGCTGCAGGAAGAGCCTTGCACGCAAATGCCACTGTCCACACTGCTGCAGCTGCTGTCCATAACGTCCCCCTGCCTCCCAGCCCATCCCTGGCCCTTGGGCGGCGCCTTCTCCGGTGAGGGCAGGGCGGGCCTCTCTGCACTCCCATCTTGCAAGGACAACTTCTGGTCCAAGGCCAGCTGCTGGATTGAGTCCTCCCTCAGACACACCACCACATCCTTCCCCGCCGAGAGGGAGAGCTCGTTCATCACCCAGGTGGAGCTGTGTTTGAGGAGCGATTTCTGGGGGAGAAGCAGAGAGATGGGTTAGATGGATCGAGGGCGCTCCCTGGGCATCTATGCAAGCCAGGCTGGAGGGATTTCCAGTTGGACAACAGGCACTAAAGAGGCCAAATCCCAGAAGAGGAGCCATGTTCATCTCTAGCTCTAAAAACAGTAAAAAAAAGAGTCTTGTGGCACCTTAAAGACTAATAAGAAAGCTGCTTGATTTTGGCATGAGCTTTCGTCAGCAAGAGCTGACAGGCCAGCAGAGATGACAGAGGGAAGTCAGCTGAGGAATCAGCTCTTCTTGCTGACAAAAGCTCATGCCAAAATAAAGACATTTTGACTCTTTAAGGTGCCACCTTAAGACTCTTTTTTGCTGTTTTTAAGGAGGCGAAGGCAGCTCATTAAAAGACCAGGCAGAATGAAGTGGGGTTGATCTGAGAACAAAGCCCCGGGTCTACCCCCCAGTTCCTGCCTCTTACTCCTAGGGCCCATCTGCTTCTCTGTGGGGTGAAAGGATAAGGGGGGCGTCGGCAGTGCTATATTGGAGTGGCAGGGCCAGGCCGACACCAGCTGTGAGCCTCCCAGAACAGGCCGAGGGGCCTGAGAACTGCCGGGCAACGGGAGGTTGTGGACTCTCCTTCGGTGTTTTCAACGCTCCGCTGGAGAGAGATCTCTCGGTGAAGCTGGAGGCAGAGGAGCTCCTGCCTTGGAGCAGGGGGTTCGCTTGGACAAGAGGCTCCCGTGAATCCCATGGGGGCAAGGTGGCTTACCAGCACAGTTGGGGGCGTGACGGGTCTCCTCACGTACGCACAGATGAAGAGAGCCCCCAGGATGCCCAAGGTCAATAGGACGAGGAGGGCCATCGTGGCGATAGTGAGGATGCCCAACCTGCCTGGAAAGGAAGTGGGAGGTTAGCTTCCTGCGCGGAGATGCCACTAGTTAGAAAGGGTCCCGGCGACTGTCACGGAGAGCCTGCTGGGGGCAGCCTGGGTCTGAGGAGCTGGGAGTGTCTCCTCCCCACCCCACAGTACAGGCAAGAGCTGTGATACCTGGAGCCAGACAGGCCTCCCGCATCCGAGGGTTGTGTATGTGTGAGACTAGGGGGAGGTGTGCGTACACTAGCGGCAAATGGCGGCGGGTGGCTCTGGACTTTCCTCCCTGAGCAGCTGGGTGTCTTTCCTTAGGGAGCTCATCTCCACCAAACCTCTGTCTCGGGGGCCAACAAGCTGGGCCCCCGAGCTGAGAGGCCCCAGCCTTGGGCTGGTGGGACCTGTTGCTGCCCCACAGAAGGGGGGGGCTTGGGGGGCTCTCTCGGGGCTCTGATCCCCCACTCCCAGCCTCACCCTTGTCCTTGGCGGTTATCGTGACACACTGCTCCTTGCTCCGTACGGCCTGGTTGCTCCTGCTGGTGATGCGGGGCTCCACGCTGAGGCAGTAGCACTCGCCCCAGAGCAGCTCTGGGATGTCGAACTCCTCGCTGGACCCCTCAAACACGAACTGAAACAAGCCCAAAGGCGTCGCTATGTCAGGTGGGTCAGACCCTAGGAGATGCCTTCCCACTCTAGTGGCAGGGGGCCAGGCCAGGTGGGGGCAATGGGCTTGAGGCAAAGACACCCAGCTGGGCAGCAACGGATGACTCGGGTTCAAATCCCTGCTGGGCCGTGGACTCCCTGTGTGACCTGGGGCCTGGCCTCGGCTCTGTGTCTGTAACAGGAGGGTAATGGGGGCCTTTGGCCTGATCCTGACCCTCTCGAGTCCAAGCTCTCTGGAACTAAATTGGCCTTAGCCCTGACCCCCGAGTGTCTGAAGGGGCCCCGGCAGCAGCCTCACCTGCTGGTTATCCGACCAGCGCCTGCCGTGCACGCGGTACTGCCGGGATTCCCGCAGGCGGTGTATGTCCTTGTAGGAGACAGTCTCATTCCCCCACCGGCGCTCCGGAAGCTTCAGGGACACGTGGATCACGTTGTCCGTCACAGAGAGGCTCACACCCGACAATCGCAGTGCCGCTGGGAACACAGAATGGATCACAGCAAATAACTCAGGATGTTGGTGCTTTAACAACTGAACTGAACTGTGGCAGCGCCGAACAGAGCAGCCCTCAGCCCTCCCCACTTTCTGCTCCGCTCCACGCCGGGCAAGGAAACCTCGGGTGTCCCCAAAGCCGAGCCTTCCCGGGGCTGCGGGGGCCTTGACGTTACTGCTTGCCGCAGCGCTGCCTGGACCAAACCAAGGGGCCCGAGAGCGAGCCCAACCCTACCTTCTTCTGGCCGGAAAGGGCTTGCTTGGGCCCAGCTGGAGCGGCGTGTGCCAGAGACGGCCCGGACTCTGGCGTAATAGCGCTGAGAAACATCCCTCGTCTCGTAGGTGAGGTCGCAGGAGCGCGCTGTGATTCCCGTGCACGTGGGGGCGGCTGTCCAGGGAGAACTGCCATACCTGAGGGGGAGATTGGGACTCCTGAGTGCTTGCAAGGCAGGGGAAGGGCTGAGCTTGGGGCAGGGGGGTAACCAAGGCGTAATTGCGGTCAGAGGGAAGTGACCCTCTGCCTGTGGCAGTGGGTCAGGGAGGCTGCAGCCCCACCAGCTCTGGGCAGCCCCCTGGGCTCTTACCGTAAGTATTGCACCTCGTACCGCCTCCCGCTGCTCTGAGTATTCACACCAGGGTCCCAGTGCAGCACATGGCGAATCGTCTCCGCGACAAAGTGCACGTTGGAGGGGGTGGAGAGACACCTACCTGCAGGGAGAAGCCAGAAGCCAGAGTCAAGGAAGGGCTGCTCACCAGGCCACAGCGTCACTGGCGAGAAGGCCAGAGGAGCAGTGTCACAAAGAGATACTGGACTGGTCTAACAAATATGTAAAGCTGAAGGTTAAACATGTATGTAATGTTAAAACTGAGAACTGTAAACTCACTTCATGTAATCATGTAATGTAAAACTGAGAACTAGAAACTCAATCCAAGCACTGGAGAGAAACAATGATATGCCCATGTGTATTCAGAAAGGCTAACACCTTTGGAGACGCTAGACCGAGACCCTATTGACTTGCAAATAGAGCTCTTCCTTTGCCTACGTGACACAGAACACACAGAGTTCTCTAGGCAGGAAAAGTGGGACAAAGGAGGAAATTGAAAACATATAAAAGGGGAGATTGTTGCTATCAAGAAGACAATTGGAATCCAATTCGGCCACTGACTTGCTGAGTCTAGGATCGAAGCTGGGGGAAGGGCAGCAGCCTGCCAGCCAGCTTTGCTGAAGCGATGCTTTGAGAGAAGAACTTTGCTTTCTACCAGCTAAGAGACACAGTGCCCAGCCGTTACACCTGGCTGAGAATAACCTCAAGCGTATGGACTTTGTACTGTAGAGGGTAAGATTTATATAGGGATTCACCCAGTACAGATCAGGAATGCGTTATTTTACTGTTTACTTTATTAGCAGCTCTGTGTCAAACTATCTTTGCTTATGTAATCAATAAACTTTCTTATTCACTATTAAGTGATTTCTGTTATTTACATTGGGGACACAATCTGAGTACTTGTGCTTCCAAGCACTGGCGAACTGAGAGAGAGACAGTGTGTAAATGGGAAGTTGGGAGACAACAGGATTATCCCACTTGCAGGACCCCCCCCCCCCCAAGCTTAGTCCTGGCTGAGCTTGGGGAAATTTCCCAAAGGGTGGCAGCCACCAGTCACAATGTTTGTTCCAGACGGGGGCTAGCTAGCTCCATTCGGTAACCTTGCACTGAGCTAGACTGGAGTTACAGCAGCAGCAAGACAGTAGGCATGGGGGAGGAGAGCAGAGGAGAGCGGGGGGGGGGGAGAGATGGGACATGATGGCAGGCATGGGGGGGGGCGGGGTCATCAAGCCCCACACAGATGAGAAGAAATATAATAGGCTAATGCAAATCTAGGCTGAGCTAACACAAGCATTGTGTCCGAGTCAGCAGAGGTAATCATTCCACTCTGTTCAGCAGCACGGGTCACACCTCACCTGAAGGACTGGGTCCAGTTTTGGGCACCTCATTTTAAGGAGGACATTGACACACTGGAACGGGTTCAGGGGAGGGCGATAAAGATGGGAAAGGGTCTGGAAAGCGAGTCTTATGAGGAAAGGTTGAAGGAACTGGGTGTGTTTAGTCTAGCGAAGAGGAGATAAAGGGGACAAATGACAACAGACTTCCAATATCTCAAGGGCTGCCACCAAGAAGGTGTCAGGGATCTATGCTGCCGGGCTACGAGGGCAGGACCAGAAACAACGGACTCAAGCCACAGGAAGGAGATTTCCGTTAGAGATCAGGAAAAGCTTTCTAGCAGTCAGAGCTGAGCGGCAACAGAACGAGCTACGCCCACCACTTTGACTGACAATTTACCCCCTTTCCCTCTCCAGCTGCTGCTGTGCCTTCACAGACACTAAATGGCCCCGGCTCCCAGGGCAGCCTATGGCCCCTGATGCCAGGCACCGACAACTTCAGAAAGCAAGTCAACGAGTTTCTCCATTGATGACTCTAACCCCCAGCCGAGTTCCAGAAGCCGGGGACTGACTCTGTGTGTGCCCAGGGGGCGAGGGATGGCGCGTGGGGACAAAGGAGAGGGGGATGGGGGATTCTCCCAGCCCCTTCTCTCCCCGGTTGGGCCTGTCCGTGCAGAGGCACCTGCCCGCAAGGCTGCTACATTGAAATTCCCAAAATAAGGGGCATTACGGAGCTGAGGGGTACTGAAATAAGGGGCATCCATTTTGTTCCCTGGCACTGTGGGGTTCAGAATAAGGGATGATGCCCACTCTGTTCCCTAGAGCCGTTGGGCGCTGAGATAAGGAATGCTCCCTTACAATAAGGGACACCTGCCAGCCAGTCCCCCCCATCCCCCTCGAGAGCACAGCTAACCAGACTAGGAAACCCACCCCAGGAAGCTGCTGGTCCGTGGGCGAGGCAACTTACCGTCCCCCAAGAGGCAGAGGAGTAGGCAGAGCCCTGCTGTCAGTCCTAGGACCATCCTGGGAGCCGCATCGTCTGCAGGGGGTCCGGCTGGCTTGGCTGCGTGTTGGCAAGTGCCCTGTGTCTCCCCAGCAGCCCTGCTTCCCCCCGAGAGGCTGGGCTCCGGGTGACGTCTGGGGGGCGTTCTTGACACAAGGGCTACTTCCCCATCTCGCTCCCTGCTGCCACCCACGCCTCGCGGCAGCTTGGGGCTGAGGGGTGGGGATTTCCTCCAAACACCCTGAAACCAACCACTTTCATCAGCAGGGACTTTTACTGCTGTTTCCAGGGGGAGACGACATGCACCCAGCCCCAAGCTTAGCCATGGGGGCTCTGCCAGTCAGGACAATTGGGGGAAGCAGACATTTATTTCAATGGCAGTCGCAAAGGCCTTGCGGCTAGCTAGGGAGGCCAGAGATGCAAATTTTAGAGGACACTTATGAGACATACAGGTTGCAGGGATGCACTGGAGCCAATGCAGTCACCCTGCAACCTGTATGTCTCATAAGTGTCCTCTAAAATGTGCATCTCTGGCCCCCCTAGGGCTACCGAGAGCTTTTCGGGGCCGACGGGCCCCAGGTGGACCCCATTGTCAAGATACGGAGTAAAAAGAGGGGCCCAGCCCCAGAAGGCAGGGGCACAATTAAACTGTAGAACTCATTGCCAAGGGATTTACAGTGTCCCTTAATCGAATGGGGCTCAGAAAAGGATCGGCTGAGTTGATGGGCAGTTATTAGCTGGGATGTCCATGCAGTCCTGGGCTCAGGAGGAATGTCCCTGTGTGATGATGGTTTGGTGTCTCCTCACACACCTGGGCAAAGCCCACCCAGGAGCCAGTGAGTCTGGCTTGGTAATGACTCCTTTGCCCAGGCTGAAGGAGGTACCCCTCTACCCCTCCCAATCTGCCTTTGGGCGTTGTGGAAACCAGTTTGAGGGGGTTAGACCTGGGCGGAGAGACCTGGGGCCAGTTGGACTGACGGGGAGAAAGGGAGCTCAGTCCGTTTCATTAAGTGACGGGAGCCAAGACCCCCAACCCAGAGATTCTCTGTCCCCCTGCAGATGGGTTTCCCTGTTCCCCTCATCAGCTCTCACTAGGATGCACCCACCTGACAGCGACCAGGGAGCTGCGACCAGGGGATTTGGAGCGGTCCCAGGTTTATGCTAGCCCAAAGGGTGCCCCTGCTGGGTAGTATAAAGGTGGGAGAAGATTTGCTATCAAGAGAGACAGTTGGAATTCAATTCAACCTGAGTCTCAGATCGCAGCTGGGGGGGGGGACACAGAAGTCTGCCAGTGAGTCAGCTGTGGAAGAAATGCGCTGAGAGAAGAACTTTGATTGTAACCGACTTAAGATTGGTGCGCACCCACCTTCCATCACTGGCTGAGAATGGACTTTTGTAGGGTAAGACTTTAACTAGGGCCATTTTTAGATGAGCGCGCGAACCGCTCGCGCATGGTTTCAAAAACACCGCGAGGCAGGATTACACGAGACGCCGCCGGGGATCACACGCACGGGAGGGGGCCGCGCATTCTTTTCCGGCCGCGAATTGACCGGGTCGGCGATCGAGGTAGGTAATTCGCGGCTGGAAAAGAATGCGCGGCCCCCTCCCGTGCGTGTGATCCCCGGCGGTGTCTCGTGTAATCCTGCCTCGCGGTATTTTTGAAACCATGCGTGGGTGGGTCACGCGCTCGTCTAAAAACGGCCTAGGGATGCACCCAGTACAGATTAGGATTGCGTTATTTTGTTTTGCTTTATTAGCCACTCTGTGTTCAAACTATCTTTGCTATTGTAACCAATAAACTTTCTTTTTACTAAGAAGTGCTTTCTGTCGTCTGACATTGGGGAAACACACTCTGAGCATATCGTGCCCTCAAGCACGTGCGACCTCAGAGAGAGAGTCTGTGAACGGGAAGCTTTCTGGGGGCTTGAGTGATTAAAGGGTCGTCCCCTTTGCAGGACTGAATCAGCCAGAGAGAGAACTGGTTCAGGTGGGTTGCAAGTGAGGGAAACTGAGTCACCCAACCCAGGAAAGTGGGGTAGTGGACCCCAGCCCTCGTGACATAGAGTCCATAGGGTGGCAGCAGAAATGTCTGAACAAATGCTGCCACCAGGAGCTGATGCTGACCCCCAGCTAGTATTGTGGGCTGATTTCCCCCCCCCCATCTAGAATAACAGCCGAGACACCCTGACTGAGGCTGAATTGGATACAAACTGCAGAACTGGGTCTCCAGAACCAGAGGAACAGGCAGGGCATGGCAGCGCTGAACCCAGTCTCCTGTGCCTGAGAAGGAGCAGGCCTCCCCTCCCTGCCCCCGATTCAGAGGAAGGTGCCAGGCCCCCCAGTAGGACACTGTGATATTACCGGCCCGGCCCCCAGGGAAACTCCATCCTGACCCCCCGTTACTGGGAGGGATCATTAAGCCCTGACCCTCGGGGTCATATTTTAACCCTCATTTCCCTGGGATTTATGGTGTTTCTCGTTGTGAAGTGTTTACACTCGTCCCAGCTGGCCGGATACTGGGCAATGCTGATTCTGAGGTGCACGACGGTATCGGTGCCCTGGGTGTCACCGGCTCCTCCTGGACGGGGTGGGGGGGTGAGATGGGCCTTGACAGGGTGTTCGTCTCTCCTCATCCCGGAGGTGCGGGGATTGGGATCTTCCTGACTGCAGCTGAGTCTATTCATTCTTTCCCCCAAACGGTGTTTGCGGCAGGCGATTTCTATTCCCTTGTGCAATAGCTCAGAGCAAAGCCTGAGGTGAGGGGGGTTCTCAGCCAAGAGAGAGCAGCTCTGTGCTCATGTAACCGAGCGTGTCCATGGGCAGTTTCTGTTTCAGCCAATGGAGAAGGGGGATTTCCTCTCCAGGATGGTGACACACAAAAAACATGGCGAGAGGGGCCCGCTGGGGTTTACGGCAGCAAGGCAATCCCAGTCACGCCTTGTCATGGTCGGGGATCACCTTGCTGCAAGGAAATTGGAGGGGCCTGGAAAGGAGGGAGTTGCACTTTCTTCTTCTTCTTTTTTTTTTTTGAAACATTTTTAAATTCTAAGCATCATTTTCATTTCAATGGCTCCAGAACAAAAATATGCTTCTGTTTTAAAAAAATACTTTGGGTGGTTTCCAGTGATTTTTGATTTCTTAAAACATTTGCAACTTTTGAAAAATGAAAAATAAAGTGGTGGTGACAGGGCAGAACAGCTGCAAATCGCTGGGCCTTTCAGGAGGAGGACGCCAGTCAGGGGAGCAGAGGCTGGTACTGGAGTTAGCCTCAGAACCTGCTCAGGCGAGGCTGGGGCGTGGCAGAGTCAGCCCAGGGATTCAAGCTGAGTAGGGGGATTGTGTGGAAGAGGCAAGAGGTGGGGGGAAACCCCGGCTCCAAGAAGAGTAGGGGTTTAGTGGAAGCCAGGCTGAAGGGCGTGTCTTGGAGACCGTGAGGCTGAGATGATCACAACAGATAGAAAGGCCTGACTCATTGTCATCACAGAGGTGTTTGATTCCATTTGGATGCTCTTTACTAAAACGTTCGATGAATTGTGTGTGAAATGTCTCAAATGTTTTAGCATTATGCTAGTGGACATTAGCAATCCCACGGTGCCCTTCTCACAATGCTCTGACTTTATACAGTTCAAACAATTGTTCTACTCTGTTTCCAAATTGAAACCTAAGAACATACGGCGTGCCAGACTGGGCCCAACCAATGGTCCATCAAGCCCAGCACCCTGTCTCCGAGAGCGGCCAATTTCTTTCTCTTGGGAGAAGTCCCCGACAGGTCGCAATGGGCCAGCCGTTCCCTGTTGTTCCAGCCCCCGACAGTTCCCCAAACCTACTTGGCTAGTAGCCATTAATGGACCTATCCTCCAAGAACGTATCCAGTCCCTTTTTAAAACTAACTGCTCTACCAGCCGTGACCACTTTCCCTGGCAGTAAATTCCACAAGTTAATTGTGTGTTGAGTGAAAAAAATACTTTCTCTTATTTGTTTTAAATCTGCTGCCAGTTAATTTCATGGAGTGTCCCCTGTGGCTAGTGCCCCTTTAAAACAGTGAGCGTCAGCACAAGAGTGGCACCAGCAAAGCGGCAGGCACGGCCGGAGCTGAAGGAGCGCACCTCATTGAGAGAAGCAGCTGGAAAGGGCGTGGCCAGGGGAATAAAGCTGGGCCAACCAGAGGCAGGGAAAGGAGGTGAGTCTGCTCTGGGACTCAGTAGGCGACGGTGCTTCAGCCTGGAGGCCTGGGAGCTTGAAGGCCTGGGTTTGGAAGAAGCTGCAGAGAGGCATCACTTTGCAGTTGTTCACATTAAATCTCATCTGTCATTTGGAGGCCCAGTCACCCAGTCTCACAAGATCCTCCTGCAATTCTTCACCGTCCGCTTGGGTTTTAACTACCTTGAATAATTTGGTGTCATCTGCCGATCTGATCACTTCACTCTTTACTCCCTACTCCAGATCATTAATGAATATATTAAACACCACCAGTCCCAGGACAGATCCCTGAGGCACTCTGCTAGTTACTTCTCTCCTCTGTGGAAACGGACCATTTAGTCTTACTCTTTGCTTCCTATCCCTTAGCTAGCTGCCAATCCACGATAGGACACTGCCTCCTATCCCATGACTCTTTAATTTCCTCAAGAGTCTCTCATGAGGGACCTTATCAAAAACCTTCTAAAAGTCCAGATACACTGTATCGACCGGTTTGCTCGTATTCACGTGCTTATTTACAGCCTCAAAAAATTCCAATAGATTAGTGAGACTTTCCTTTCCTTTCCTAAAGTTTAACATTCCGTTAGGGGAGATCGTGAGGGGGTTTCAGGGCATGCAGTGTCATCAGTATGCTGATGACATTCAGCTCTACCTCTCCTTTTCCATCGACCCAGGCCATGCAGTCTCCCTATTTTCCCAGTGGTTGTCAGCTGTGGGGGCTTGGATGAGGTTGAGCCATCTGCAGCTGAATCCTGACAAGATTTTATTTATTTATTTATTTATTTATTTATTGGATTTCTATACCGCCCCATCCTGCACAGCAGCTCGGGGCGGTTTACAACAGTAAAAACATTTAAAACATTTAAATACAACCATAAAACAAATAAAAGCTGGTGGTATATAAAATAAGTGAACAGGTGGGGGATTAAAAATC
>QEPC01006384.1:1153668-1164516 GCA_003113815.1 Sphenodon punctatus
GTCCAGAGTCGGAGATTAAAGGAGGAAGTGAGAGAGAGAAAGCGGGAAACAGAGGGGGCGGAAGGCGTGTCAACGTGAATGTTGAAATCACCAAGGATAAGAGTGGGGATATCATCGGAGAGGAAGAAGGTGAGCCAGGATTCAAAGTCCATATATTCCAGGGACCACAACCACATCGGCAGGTGGCGGGACCCCCCCCTTCCAACACACGGTTTTTATTTATTTCTTTATTTAAAATCCTTATACCGTGCCCTCTCCGACCACAGGCGGCTTGGGGCGGCTTACAACAAATACAAAACAAAATAACAATAATAATTCATTTAAAATAGAACATAATATAAAATACCTCCTCATCATCCCATCTCCCCCCTCACCCCGTCCCCTCCACCAAAGGCCTGGCGGAAGAGTCAAGTGTTCCAGGCCCGATGAAAAGTCAGCAGGTGCGGGGCCAGGCGAGCCTCCTCCGGGAGGGAGTTTCACAGCCGAGGGGCAGTCACCGAGAACTCCCTCTCCAGAGTGGCCCCCAATTTACTCAGGGGACCTCCAAGAAGGCGCCCCCGGCGGACCGCAGGGGCCGAACCAGGGACCCGGGGAGTGAGGCGGTCCCGCAGAGAGGTCGGGTCGAGGCCGTGTAAAGGCTTTAAAGGTGAGAACCAACACCTTGAATCCGGGCCGGAAGAAGACAGGCAGCCAGCTCTGACTTGGGGAGCTGCCCTTCCCTTGTGCTGGTGAATTCCGGGGCTGCTTGTTCTGCCAAACTGAAGCCTGGGGCAGACTGGGCTGCGCCAGGGCTTGGTGCAGGCACAAGAGAAGCAGCCGCATCCCACATCCCAGAAACCCTCCTCGCGCCAGAGTCGGGGACAGCAATGGGAGGAGGCTGCTCAGAGAAACAAGCCCCAGGAGAAGGGGAAGCACCTGCTCTTGCAGACAAGTCAGAGGATTTAGGAGAAAACGAAACACTTGGAGGAGAAATGGTTTTTCTGCAGCTGCTCATTCTGAGACTGCCTCTTTCACACGCAGCCCACCTAGTCCTTACAGACACCACGCTGGCCCTGGACTGCCGGCAGCTCAGAGCGGCCGCTGCCATGGACTGGCGAGTGCATGTGGGGCTCGCAGAGAGCCAGGGGCTGGACACTGGCAGGGACTGGAGTCATTTGGGACAGGAGTCGGGAGGATACAGCTCTGAGTCTGCAGCTATGGTGCCATTTTGAAATGCACGGCGAGCCACCAGAGAGGGGAGATCTAGCCGCTCTCAGCATTGGGGTGATAGGTGTGTGGGAATTACCCATCCTTCCCATGTGTGGCGGGCAGGCAGGCAGGCGGCAGGCAGGCAGGCGGTAGGCAGGCGGGCAGCAGGCAGGCAGGCGGTAGGCAGGCGGCAGGCAGGCAGGCGGCAGGCACGCAGGCAGGCGGCAGACAGGCGACAGGCAGGCACACGGGAGGCAGGCAGGCGGCAGGCAGGCGACAGGAAGGCAGGCACCAGCATCCTGAGAATTCCAGGGTAATAGTGAGGTGGCCCTTCTATTCTAGCCAGGCTGTGCCCCTCATCATGATTGGCCACCTCTGGTATAGCTCCACCCAGAGGAACAAGGAGCTGGATGGATCGAAGCTTTGGCCTCTGTTCCTGAACCGAGTGCCAGCCCTGTGCTCCTTCCCGCTCTGCCCTGACCTCTGTGCCAGCTCAGCTCTCCCCTGATCCGACCTGTGTCTGCTCAGGTTCTGTTCTGTCCTGACCCAATCCCGCTGCCCGCCCACGTCCTGTACACCCCGCCCTGCACAGTGTATCTCTGGGATGCGTTGCTGGTAGCGAGGCCTCTGGGTCCCACTCCCACATGGAGTTGGTAGAACGCCCAGCTTCGCAGAGGGTCCTTGTGCGCTGGGAGCTGCACGTGCCCTGGGCCTGCTCAGATGCCACAAGAGCCCTCCCCAAACCCATCTGTGCCTGATACGCTTAATGGTGCAGCAAGCCTGCATCCTCCAAAAGAGAGGGCTGCTTTCAGCGATGAGGCAGAGACCAGCAGCACTTTGGCCTCTCAGGCACGTGTAGCCCACGTTCCCATAGAGCTCATGCCTCTTGGTTGCAGACGGCCTCCTGAACACACACACACACGCACCCCCCTGGGGATCCTCCTGCTCCAGATCAGGGCTCCAACACCCCTCCCAGCCTGCCTTGCCCCTGCTCCGATGTCCATGCAGCCTGGACACTCCCGCCAGGGAGCAGACGTGTCAGACTGAGGAGGGGCCCATGGGCTCCCCCCCCCCGCCCCCCATTGCTAAGAAGTTCCTGCTGCAAGCAGGAGGCCTTTGTTACTTAGCGTTTAGCTGAGTCTGGTTAACACCTCGAAATTCAAACCCACACACTCCACAATGTTCCACCACACTGGAAACAAAGGGCGCTGTGCATCTCTCCACTCCGTCAGCAAGACAAGGGCCTGCCCTGTCTGGCCCCGCGGACACCAGCAACGTCGGTGCCACCGAGTGCCTTGCAGACGTGGGAGGCTCAGCTCCTAGCAAGAGGCTGCAGAGTCGTTGGAGCAACCTGGCGCTGACAGTCAAGGTGCTTGTGTCTCTTCTCGGCTCTGCTGCTGACTCATTCTGGGAGATGGGCCCTGTCATTTAGCACCTCACACCTAGGCATTTCATAGGAGAGCCTTGTTTCTGTACGTGCCGTACACACAGACAAAGGTACTTGGGGTAAATGCCACGTTCGGAGCCTGCATGGCTGGCAGAGACTGGGGGCTTCCAAAGCTGGCTCCAGCTCTTCCTTCGTCACGGCTTCTGGCCATGGGGCTGCCAGCCCTTCTCCCCGGGAGTCTGTGCCACAGCCCCGAGCACAGAGAAATTGCCCTACTGCCGGCAGCTCGGAGCTGCAGCTGCCATGTCCTTGCCCAACCCACCTTCTACTGTCGGCCCTTGCTCCTGTTCAGCCTCCTCCAACAACCAGCATGTGAAGCCAGGCAAGCTCCTGTCCTCTCCTCCCAACGTGGGACATTAGGACTCCAATCCTTCCCCACTCGGGAGGGGATGTGACCATAGCTAGCTCAGTGCAGGAAAATCCTCCCAGAGCCTGGCTAACAGCAAAGGAGCTGCTTGCCAGTGTCACGAGACAATGGACTAAGAGACTCAAGCTGAGGCCTCTTTTGTGAGAACAGGCCAAAGAAAGCAGCTAAAAGCGATGTGTGTGTCTGCAGGAACAGCCTGATCATTTGCTGACATCCGCAGAGCCAAATAACACCCACTCTGTCTACAGGGAAGAAGCACCTTAATTTGCTGACCCACAAGAACATTTTTAGCAACAAGTTGATCAACGGACAACACATCTGCAAAGCCAGAGCAGAATTGACTGAAGTCATCTTTTTATTATTATTTTATTTTTATTTTACTGAAGTCATCTTGATGATCACAAGATGTGCCAGCTTGCATGGCTTGCAGAAAAACAGTATAAAACAGACAATGGGACAAAAATAATTTGTTGAGCAACACGCGCCTCCGAAGCTGCAGGCGCTTGCTACCCCGCTTCAGGATAGTAACGCTAGGCTGGCCACCTAGTATCCTATCCAACTTGGTACATATGAAAGAATGAATGAACATGGCTAAGACTGAGCTCCTTATCTTACCCTTCCTCTCCCTCTTCCCTGTCCATCCTTATCGATGGGGTCACCATCCGTCCTGTCCCCCAAGCCTGTAGCTTGGGCTTCGTCTTCGATACTCACCTTTCCTTTAAACCTTACATCGACTCTGTTGCCAAGTCCTGTCACTTTGCCCTCCACAACATCGCTCGGATTTGCTCCTTTCTCTCTGTCTCCTCAGCCAAAACCTCTGTTGATGCTATGGGCATCTCTCGCCTTGACCTCCTCCTTACTGGCCTCCCCCACTCTCACCTGTTCCCCCTTATCCATCCAAAACTCCACTGCTAGGGTCATCCGCTCAGCCCGTCGCTTCGACCACGTGCAGCCTCTCCTCTCCTCGCCTTGCTTCACTGGCTCCCCCTTCCCGAACACATCCTTCACAAACTCCTGGTGTTCACTTCTAAATTGATGTGTATAAATTGATTAGACTTATTAAATTAAGGGACATGTTTGGGGAAGATCAGAGGGATTATATCTCTCCCTTCAAACCTAAATCCACCTTTACACCTCCGTGTTATAACTCTAATATTATAACTTTTGAAAAAGTTCTTTTGAGGGAAAAGAAGTTAGAGAGTCAGCACCATAAGGTTTGGTACAATTTAAGTGGTTTAGAAAAATCTACTTTAGATACGTTGGCTAAGAATAATGAGATAATTATTAAGCCAGCGGACAAAGGTGGTGCTATTGTGGTGTTGGATAAAAAGGATTATTGCCATGAAGTCTATAGACAATTGAAAGATCAAGGGGCATATGCCGCTATTCAACATGATCCCATTAAGGATATTTGTAACATCATTTCTATTGTGGTGACTGAAGGAGTGGAGTTAGGATACATAGATGAACAGGTGGGCAAATTTCTCATTAATAGTTCTCCCCGTGCTCCAGTATTTTATATTCTTCCCAAACTTCATAAGAGGGGTTTCCCACCACCAGGGAGACCTATTGTGTCAGGCTCTAATTCCGTTTTAGAACCATTAGCCCAATATATGGATTCATTCTTAAATAAATTGGTTCAGGCTTGCCCTTCATACATTAAGGATACAAAGCATTTTATTGAAATTGTGGAGAATATGCATATTACAGGGGGCACTAAAATTGTTACGATGGATGTTACTTCTTTGTATACATCCATACCCCATGAGGGAGCGAGACAGACAGTAGAATATTATCTTGATAAATGGACAGTGGATAATCCGCCCACACATTTTTTGTTACAATTAATGGACATCATATTGGAAAGAAATTACTTTCGTTTTGAGGAACAATTTTACTACCAGATAAAGAGAGTTGCCATGGGGAGCCCAACAGCCCAAGTGTTGCCAATTTGTATATGGCCAAGTTAGAAGAAGACATTATTTTGAATGTGGATAAAAATCCTTTTTATGCATCTTTGCAATATTATGGCAGATATATTGATGATATATTTATAGTATTGGATTCAGTAGGTGATGGACCAATACAATCAATGAACACATCAAGTTTACACATGCCATAGATGAGGAGTTGCTTCCTTTTTTGGATGTCATGGTACAGATCAGAGGTGATTCATTACTTGTGTCTCCATATTCGAAACCTACAGATAAGAATTCCTTCTTACATTATAGTAGTTTCCATCCAAGTCATCTTAGGAGAAATCTACCGATGGTCAATTTTTACGTTTGAAACGGAACAGCTCGCATTCTGAGGTTTATGAAGAGGCTGCTGATTCTTTGGCTGTGCAGTTTAGGGCTAGAGGATTTCTGGAGAGGGTAGTCAACACAGCGAGGCGTAGATCTTTGATGATTCCCAGAAAGGATTTAATTAGGTATAGACACAAGGAGGAGGTAGATAAACTTTTTTGGTCCATGGAGTATACACTTTTATCCTATTCTATTAAACATTGTATCCAAAACCATTGGCACCTGATCCAGGAAGTCCCTGGTTGTAGTAGGTTGCCATGCATTGGCTTTAGAAGGACGCATAACATTGGGGATCGCATAACACATTCAGATATTCAGCCTAATAAGAAGTGGGTTCCAACTATCTGTGGACATTTTAAGTGTGGTCATTGCCATTGTTGCCCCCAAACCAGAGAGATTCAGGAATTTTGGGATGGGTCGAATAATGTACAAGTGGTTTTGAAACATTTTTCCAACTGTGGTTCTTCTAACGTTGTTTATGTTAGTACATGTCCATGTGGTTTAAAGTATGTGGGCCAAACATCTCGTCAACTAAGGATTAGGATATCTGAACATGAGAGCAAAATTACAAGTGGGAATTTAGAAGCCCCACTTACGGCTCATTTTGTAACCCATAAACATCATTTTACTGATTTTGAGGTATTTGCTATTGAAATTATTAAGGGAGGGTCTAAGGGGGTGACAGACATTCGCTCTGAATTGCCGAGAAGGGAAGGCTTTTGGATCTATACTCTCAACACCACCTCAGCCCAGGGACTCAATGACAAAATGGATTTGCTCTGTTATTGATAAGAATATGGCCCTTGGTGTATATATATATATATATATATATTTGTAGAAGGTTTGATCCTTAGAGTATTTTGAGGCTCCCCTTTTGGATCTAGTTTGGCTTCACAGATCAGCATTAGCCCGTGCTAGGGTAGGGTTGATATTCTAGCCCCAGCAGTCTCTGCATCTGGGGTTAGTCCCCACACAGGTGGGCCAGTGGGTAATTGGGTCACATGACTGTGGATTTCAGTGGGTCAAGGCTGCCGAGGTGTTCCTGGAGACAGAGGGGCAGCCTGTGAATCAGGCAGCGTTTCAGCGTTACTCTTTGGAGGTAAGAGGGGAGACGAAGTTCCAGACTGGGGCAGTTTGTGTTTGGAGTAGTCCAAGTTTGACAATATAATGTTTGACAGAGTTTTTCCATTGATAGGTGCATTCCACCCACTTCAATTTGAAAGCAGACTTTTTGCAGTCTACAGATGTCTCGTGAGTGTGCAGTGGGGTAAGGACATGTCTTGTTCTTCTAATTCATTGGTATCTATCATGTCAAAATGCATGGTAATTGGAGCATGTTGTGGATTCCATGTTGTTTTATCAATGGGGATATGAGTTATGCATGTTCTGGGGTTTTTGGGGGTGGTTTCTCCCATGCCCTGGAACATGCCTTTATCTGTTGGTTATGACATCTGACTGGTTTAAGAATTCCATTTGAATGGATATTTGTATTGTTTACGGTTGTGTGGAAACTTCATGGGATGTTATTTCCACATAGGTGCATCTCTTATTGGAATAGTTTGTACGTCTGTATAAGTTCTTTGNCCTGTTAGAATTTTCCTTTCAATATTTACTGTCTGCCCTTCCTGCAGACTAACCGCAACCAAGCCAAGCACGTGCACCTGAGACTTCGCATCCACTTGAATGTTATTTATCCCTTGTCTCTCCCTATGTCCCCTCTCCTTGTCTCCCCCTCCGTGTCTATTAGAGTGTAAGCCGTAGGCAGGGACCGCGTCTATCTTATTGTTCTGTAAAGCGCCAGGTACACAGCTGGCGCTACAAAATGCTAATAATAATAATAATAATAATTAATAATACATTTCGACGTAGGATTTTTCAGTTAAATCCTCACTTCTCCCCAAATAACGGCTCCATTCCTGATCTCTCAGCCCTTCTCTTGAAAGGAAACCCAGACAACGCCTGGAAAAGACTGGCCTGGAAACCAAGAACCACAGCCTCGCTCAATAAAGATTTGGGTTTCAGGAGCCACTATAGAAATTGGACGGCAAGCCTGCTGTGTTCCCTGCATTGTACTGAAATGTCTTGAAATGCAAACTACTCCCCCTACAATCTCTTTTCCTAGCCCCCATCCATGTGCTTGCTATTATCGATATATCTACTCCGCATTTATTTGATCATATAATTGTTCCCCCCATCATTTAAAAATGCTAATGATGCCCCCCAACAGTCCCCTGCCAAGTGATCACTTTTGTACATGCTTGCCCTGCTGTGTTAAAGATCAGGAAACCAACATGCATGTTACATGCATGTTCACAAATGACTACTCTGCATTCATATTGGATAGCCATGTTTGGTGTCCTATTATTCAATAATAAGAAAGGAATGTAACCATGATATGAAAGATTGTAGGAAAACCTTATGGTGCAGAAGCCAGAATGGAAGTTACAACAACAGCTTAGAGACTGGAACAGGAAACTCTGGCCCTTTTTACACAGGCCGCAGCTGTGTGGGGGGTGGGGGTGCGTGCCGCAGCGTGGGGGCCGGTGCACATGGGCGCACCCCCAACCCCTAGGCATTCCCACTCCCAGAGCAACCTCTGTTTTCCCCGGTTGTTCCACGTGTGGGGATGTGCGGGCGGTGAGCGGGGATGTGTGTTAGCCATATCATGGCTAAAGGAATGATAATCAAAGTTAATTAACACCTAAAAAGCAAGCAGACTGGCAGAGTTAAAAGGCTTGCTTAGGACGTGAGAGAGAGAAAGAGATCCTTTTGACCAAGAGATGTGAAGAGATCTTCGGAGAAAACTTTTGCAACTGTAACAGAAGCAAGCTTTTCTCATTAAGGTTGAGAGAGAAAAGATTAAAAGACTGAACTGAACTTGTAAGCATATGGCTGCATAGGGTAAGGCTAACTTAGAATTCACAGTTTTACTGCACTCTGAGAGCAATCTTGCATTATATAGTAATCTGGTTTCTTATAATAAACTTTTAACTAAGCTGCTGTGCTTAAGTGAATTCCTGACACAGTTTGGGGTGATTTTGGCCAGTAAGTTCAGACGAAACTGATGAAGTATTTTCTGTGTTTTGGGAAACTCTGAGGCAAAGGTGACTAAGGGAGTTAACCCCTTATGGGCTAGTACAGTTCTGGGGAGAGCTGATCCTGTAGGAGCTGTAAGTGTGGAAACTGAGGGTGATTTCAGACGAGACGGGGTGGCATTCGCCCCGTCCCGGAATCACCCTTCTGATTCCCTGCCGGAATCAGTCTGTCATGTCCAATAGACGTGCCGGCTGATCCCGGTGGGGAATCGGGGAGGGGCCGCGCGGCACAACGTGCGGCCACACGGCCCCGCCTTCCCATGCTCCCCGCCCTCTGCGGAGACAGGCGGGCGCCACAGCCAATGCGACTGCAGCGCCCGCCCGAATTGACCACGGCCCAGAATCCCTCCAGGGATTCCGGGCCGTGGTTGCCGTCCAGACGAGACGGGTCCCTTTATCGCGGCAGGGAAACACATTCACCAAGCGATCAGTGCCGGCCCCGCCGGTTCAGCCTGCTCGCGTGGTGAATGTGATTTCCCTGCTGCGATTGACCATGGTAAACATCTGGGGGGGAAGTTATTATTATTATTATTAACAAACATTTATATAGCGCCAGCAGTGTACCTGGCACTTTACAAAGTAATAAAATAGACAGGGTCCCTGCCCCTAGGGCTTACAATCTGAGAGACAGGAGCTGGGGGAGAGACTTAGGAAGGGGAACAGAGGGAGAGACAAGGGGTCTAACATTCATGAAGATGCGAGGTCTCAAGTGCACGTACTTGGCTTGGTTACGATGGTTACGAAGTTCCGGTTCCCCAACAGACGTTACGGGACCATTCCCCACCACAGGGTATTGACTGTGGTTGAGCGTGATCTCGTAACCTCTGAAAATACCCTGAGTCACAGATAGCTCAGATTTGGGGCAGAGAGGTCCCAATCCCATCACACCTGCAGTTGCTGAGTCTATAGTTCTGATTTGTTATGTGCCTGAGGAAGGGCCCCGGGTGGCCCGCAAGCTTTGCAAAATCTCACCAACAGAAGCGGGTCCAATGAAAGAGCTCATTGAAACACCTTGGTCTCCGTCTCTTACATTTGGGAGCAACACGGCGGCCCCTCTCTCTTGATGTCTCTGTGGTGTACGGCATGGGAGAACCCCCACTCCAAATGGGTTGCATCTTTGTGCTAATTCAGGGAGTCCCCCAGCTTGCCCCAGGGTCTCAGTGCTACCCCCTCTTCCTGCCTCCAGCTCTGCACCAGCAAAACAGCAGGACAACATCTGCGGGGGTGGATGGATGGGGAGGGGTGCGAAGGGCATGAAATCCTGGTGTTGAGAGGGAAGCAAGAGACACGCCTCTTCAAGCCCATCTGTTCTGCAGTCGGAGGGAGCTCCTCTGGGCAGAGCCAGGGCATCCCTGGAGGAGCAGCCAACCATCGCCTATGGGAGCTGTGACTGTCTGGAAAGGGTTGCGACGAGCAGAGTTTCTCTTTCCAAAATGGACGTATGAAAAAGCGGCAGAGCCCGAACTGCAGAAACCCACCTCTGCCTCACAAGAACAATTGGAGCTGAGAATGTAGGAGGCAGGGAAACTGCTTTCCTGGAGACGTGGCTGCTATAACCGTGAACACGGAAAGGAACGTCGAAGCATAGATGGTTGGCTTTTTAAGACGTAGGAAGTGTTTGAAGGGCAGTTACTCTGCAGCCGGCACGTGAGAGCAAGGATTTTGCTCTGAGACTCTAAGGGCGCCTTTAGACACAGCAGCAAGGGGGTAGCTGAATGTGTGTTGACACCATTGTCTAGCCACACATGATTCCCTGTGTTTAATACGTTGCAGTATTCTGACACAACAGCTGCCATTCCAGGTCCGGGGGCTAATCAGGGTCCTGCCTGTCCCTTGTGCCGGACGATCTCCTTGCAGAAGCACTCCCATGGAATGATGGGAGTTGTAGTCCATGCAGGAGAGCAGTTGGGTCTGCCCCAAATCCTCTGCTCTGCGCCGCAGCTGAACAGCTGATTCTTCACTGCTTCCCCCCTCTCCCCAGGTGCTTTGGGAGAACGCTGTGTGCTGCAAGGAAGGAGCTCTTTGGCAGCAGTGCTGAGTGGAGGATTCAGGGCAGAGAGACCAGAATTGGCTGCAAACACACCACCCGATGTCTCTAGCCCCACTGAGAGGGGAAACAGTGCAGCCGCACCCGAGACATCCGTGCAACCAACGAGGAGTTCCTGGGAGGCTAACGGGGGCAGACCAGGAGCCAGAAATACTGCTAGTGCTTAGACACAATGCATAGTCACGTGGCAAACATCTTAAGCATCAATCCCCATTGTGTCTAACACCCTAAGATTCGGCACTGGGCATGGAATGGTCACAGGGACGGACTCCGAATTCCTACACTCTTCAGGGTAAGATTATTCTTTAACAGAACAACCAAGCTGTGGCGAAACGCCAGTAGGGGGCGCTATACAGCTGAGACACCCACCTCACTGTGTTTCTCCAAATCTCTGACCA
>QEPC01006384.1:1169869-1180153 GCA_003113815.1 Sphenodon punctatus
TGGTTGCCGATAGCGTGCCGAGCCAGGTTCAAGGTTTTGGTATTGATCTATAAGGCCCTTCACGGTCTGGGCCCCTCGTACTTCAGGGACCGCCTCGCCCTCCGCGCCCCAGAGTGGCTCCTTCGATCGGCCGTGGGTGCCTTCCTGGAGGTCCTCCGTGTTAAGCGGGGGGGGGGCCACGATGGAGAGGGCATCTCGGTGGCCGGGCTGCGCCTTTGGAACTCCCTCCCGGAGGAAGCTCGCCTGGCCCCAAGCCTTTTAACGTTCCGGCGAATTTGCAAGACCTGGCTGCTCGCCCAGGCCTTTGGGGAGGGGGAGAGGGTGGGTTAGGTTTTTTTTTTTGATCTCCCGCCACCCTTATTGTATTTTTTACCCTAGCCTGTTTTATTGTTGTGATTTTGTGTGTGTTTTAATATATTTTTATAATTGTTTTTTATGTCCTTGGAATTGTTAGCCGCCCCGAGCTGTTCTCAGGAGGGGCAGGATATAAATTGAAAAAATAAATAAAAATAAATAAATTTGTCAGTTCTGCTCTGAAACCAGTTTGTGCAGCAGTTAAGTTTTTACTTGCGAATTCTAACCTTGTGTCTGTGTCTTGTTCATCCCCATGTGGGTGTCAGCTCCCCAGGTCCCCTTCTGGGTCTGTCCCGGCCACATCTGCTGGCTGGGTTTGGGACTCAGTTTGGGCCTGGTCCCCCGTGGCATTCCCTCGTGCATTTAACCATTTCACCGCATACCGTTTCAACGTATTACAAACATCAGATTAAGACGTAACCTCTCCCTTCTTAAAGTTGCATAGTTTCTGGTGAAAGGTTTCTGGGCTGATCATGAACGCTTCAAGAACTGCGTTTTTGAATTAATTGAAAGTCACTACTTGGTTTTCCTCTGCTTTTGTGTTGTACACGTTTCTTGCTTTTGGTGAGATCTTAGGAAACAATAACTGGACCCACAAGTCGTTGGGAATCTTTTCTTGTTGAAATACGTATTGGGCGGTGGTGAAGAAATCATCGATGCACTCTCTGTCATCATACTGAGGTATGAGGGGTGCGTAGTCTCAAATCCTGCATCTTCGGTCGCTATCAGCGTTGCCCCCTGAAGGGAGTTGAGGTTCCATTCCTAGGTTCTTCTGTGTCTTCAGGAGTTCAATTTGGTGTAGCCTCTGTTTCTCGTTTTCCTGCTGTTTCAGTTTCTCCAGTTCAATCTCCTTTTCTTGTTGTTTTAGTCTTTCAAGTTCGATCTCTTTCTCTTGTTTCTGTCTTTTGAGTTCGATCTCCTTTTCTTTCTCTTGTTGTTTTAGTTTCTCCAGTTCGAGCTGCATTTTTAATCTCTCTGCATTTTCTCTCGCCTCCTTTTCCAGCCTGAATTGCTCTAGTCTCAGTCTGGACAGCTCAACTTCTGTGTTTGAGCCGTGCTCCTGGTTGTCTCCAGGTCTTCCATCTCCTGGTTGCTGGTGAGTTGGAGGGGAATCTTGAGGGGGTTTTGAGGAGCGTTTGGCAAATCATCTCCATCCCAATCCGTGCTCATCCCCTCAAATTCTCGTATCAGCTGCTTAAGTTGTTGTTTAGTTTTCCCCTCTGTTTGGAGGTGTCTGTCTTGTGCCTCCTTTATCAATTCTGCCTTTGTGAGCCTGGAGAAACCCTTGGGCAGCCCTGTTGTGATATCTGGCCCTGACACCCGAAATGCAAACTAAAACAACAAACACTGCACACTCTGTTCAATGATTTGCTTATTCCACTCTCTGAGTTGAGTTCCAGAAGGCGCTGACAACTCACTCTCTCAGATTTCGGATTTACTCCCCTCAGAGGATACCCCTCGTTTGGCTATTCTCCACCTATGCTTTGTGCAACCCCGTGACACAGGGTGCTGTATGGATCCTTGGGGACAGTGGCTTTGAAAATCCCGCGGGCTGGGATTAGACGAGACGCTTCGCGCATTAAAGCTGGTTGTGTGTTTTTTAAAACCGTGAACTAAATACCCCAACATCGGTGTCCTAGGAATACGTGTCTTGTCTTCCTAGGAGCCGGGATGGGAGCAGAGCAAAGCAGAGATTGCATTGAGGAGCTGGTGCGATCAGGCCCAGGGCTGGGCAGGGAGAGAGGAGCCGCAGGTGAGGCCAGGATCTGATCCCAGTCACCGAGCCGGCCGGTAGAAGGAGGCTGCTCAATGAAGTGTGAGGTAATGCTCTACACCCTGTGCTGGGAAGGGCGGCGAGTGACTCGCTCGGTGATTCATGTGTGGGATGAAACCCGAAACCTTTCCGAGGAGTCAGCGGGGGCTGGGATTCCAGGATGGCTTTCCTTAGTGGAGGGGGGGGGGGAGATTAAAGAGGGACCTGTCCCCTCCACCCCCCTGTTTTTATCAAGTTGGTTGACTTGACACCCATTGCATCCTGTTGCCTGGGGCCCAAGAAGTGCACGGTAGTGGGGTCTGCCTGCCTGCGGGGTCACCTCAACCCCCCCCCCCAGTCCTGGAGCAGCCTCTATGGTCGTTGCTGGGACCACCCTTCTCAAGCTCCCCTGAGTTCGGGGTCCCATTGGAGAGGCGCTCTCAGCTGTGGCACTCCCTCCCGGCAGAAGACGGCCTGTCCCCGGATCTCCTCTCCTTCAGGCGCCAATGTAAACCTTGGCTTTTCCGTTGGGGGGGGGGATGGGTAGTGGGTGGGCTGGGGTGAGTCGAGTGGCGGGAAGGGTTTTGTGACCATTGTTTTGTACTTTTAATGTTTTGTTTATATTTGTATTTTATATTTTTATTGTATGCCGCCCGGGCTGCCGTGGGCAAGAGGGGGCGGGTTATCAAATTTTGATAAATAAATCAAATAATGAGCCAACTGAATGCCTGCAAAGGGGCTCAGAGCTGTGATTGGCTGACACCCACCGGCAGCCACAGGTGCTGGCGCTACCTCCTGGAAAGTGGGTCAAAAGACACATGCCCCGAGACAGCATCTTCCATCCTCCTGGCGGTGCAGCCCAGCTGGGCTGGTGACGGCCCGGCCGTGGTATGTGGAGCAGAGAGACACCTTTTGCAATGGCTTGTCGTAATAGAGAGCGGCCTCCGAGAACGTTTCCTGCTTCCTTCACAGAAGGCTGAGGAGCATCGCTCGCTCGGTGACGAACCGGTTATGTAAGACCGTCGCCCAGGAATGTGTCATCAGCCCGACATTGTTGTTAAGGTTTAAAATAGCCAACAGGGTCATGTGTCCCTCCCCCCTAGACGTCTGGAGTCCCTTTTCTCCCCCCATGTGCCTACCCATGGCTGAGAGCCGGTCACAAATACAGACACGGGATAAAATCATCACCCAAGGGATAAAGCAGCACCAGCCTTAGAATTTGCTGGGCCCACGGCAAAGATTAAACATGGGGCCACCATCCACAAGGCCTTAAAGGTGCAGGAGGGAGCAGGGGTCCTGGTGAAGATGGGTCACCGTGGGGGCCCCCAGAAAGAACGGGCCCCGGGGCAGTTGCCTCAGGTCACCCTGTGGTAAGGTACCACTCAGCCCTGGTAAAAAGGCTCCAGCATCAACGTCCCCAACTCCTCTCTCAACTCATGAAGTGCAAAGAGGGTAGATGCCTTTCAGCCCCATTTCTGTCTCCTACATGCAGGGGGTGTTTGGCAGTCTGTATGGCCACTTTGGGGTAAATTAGAGCCACCCCAGGGCTGCTGTAGTTCACATGGCACTTCCCACAATCCCTGATGGGTTGCGGGGGGCATAGCATAGTGAAAGGATAGTTCTAAGGGCAGTCCAGCCATAGGCCTCCTGGATGCCCCCTGTCCATTATGTCGGGGGCAGGGGGGGGGGGGCTTATGGTGTGGGGCCTCTGGCAGTGCTTTGCCAGTCAATGACCTGGTGGTCAAGTCAGGCTATAGCAAATGGCAAAAGGCAGCCTCCGTGCTGGCGGGAGCTTCCTGGGTATCTGTCCATCCATACAGCAGGACCCATCTCAGACACAGTTGCTCATCCAGTGTGTCCCACCCTTGAGTAACAGGGACTTTCGGCCAGATCCAGCACCCCGTCCAGTGTCTGGTATCTCCTGGGGCAGTCATTGAAATGACTTCCCACTCCTCTCCTCTTCCTACTCCCTCCCCTCTCCCTCCTCCTTCTCTCCTGTCCTCCTTCCCTCCCTCCTCCCTTGAGGAAATCTCCTCCCTGCTCTCCTCCTCCAACCCTTCCACTTGCCCCCTTGATCCCATCCCCTCCTGCCGCCTGACCTCCATTGCTTTCACTGTCGCCCCTTCCCTTCTGCACATCATCAACCTCTCCTTCTCTATTGGCTCCTTCCCCTCTGCCTTCAAGCATGCCACAGTCTCTCCTATCTTCAAAAAGTCCACTCTTGACCCCTCGGACCCTTCTACCTACCGTCCTGTCTCACTCCTTCCTTTTGCTTCCAAGCTTCTTGAATGTGTTGTTTACTCCCACTGCCTCGACTTCCACTCCGCCAACTCCTCCCTCGACCCCCTCCAATCTGGCTTCCGCCCCTTCACTCTACTGAAATGACTCTCGCTAAGATCACCAATGATCTTGTTGTGGCTAAATCTAATCATCTCTATTCCATTCTTGTCCTCCTTTACTTTTCTGCTGCCTTTGATACTGTTGACCACTCACTCTTGCTGGACTCACTTCACTCCCTTGGCTTCTGTGGTTCCATCCTTGACTGGTTCTCCTCCTACCTCTCTGACCGCTCCTTCAATGGTTCTCTTGCCAACTCCACCTCCTCCTCCCATCTCCTCTTGGTTGGCGTTCCCCAAAGCTCTGCTCTTGGCCCTCTCCTCTTCTCTATCTACACACTGTCCGTAGGCAAACTCATTGCCTCCCATGGCTTCCAATATCACCTCTATGCTGATGACACTCAACTCTATCTCTCTACTCCCTCTCTCCCTTCTTCTAGTCAAGCTCGTCTCACCAGCTGTCTCTGATATCTCTACCTGGATGTCTCAACGTCAACTCAAACTCAACATGGCTAAAACTGAACTCCTTATCTCTCTTCTCTTCCTCCCCTTCCCATCCTTCCTCTCCCTCCTCTCTGTCGATCCTCATCAACGGGGTCACCATCCTTCCTATCCCCCAAGCCTGTAGCTTAGCCTTCATCTTTGACTCGCCCCTTTCTTTTAAACCCTACATCGACTCTGTTGCCAAATCCTGTCGCTTCTCCCTCCATAACATTGCTAAGATTTGCCCTTTTCTCTGTCTCATCTGCCAAAACTCTTGTTCATGCTCTGGACATCTCTCGCCTCGATTACTGTAACCTCCTTCTTTCTGGCCTTCCCCGCTCTCACCTTTCTCCCCTCATCTCCGTCCAAAACTCTGCTGCCAGGGTCATCTACCTCGCCTGTCGCTTCGACCACGTGCAGCCCCTCCTCTCCTCTCTTCATTGGCTGTCCCTTCCTGAACGACTCCTGCACAAGCTCCTAGTCTTCATCTATAAAGCTCTTCACAACCTTGCTCCCCCCTACCTCTCTGCGCTAATTTCCCTCTGTACTCCAGCCTGTGAACTCTGCTCCTCCTCTGTCCCCTCTCTCAGCCTCCCACGCCTCCCCTGCTCCCCTAACCACCTTCGTCCCTTCTCCCTAGCTGCCCCCCATGCCTGGAACTCCCTCCCTGCCCACATCCGCCTCGCACCCTCCCTTCGTATCTTCAAATCCCTCCTCAAGACCCACCTCTTCTGCTCTGCCCTCCCCGATGCCTCACTCCCCTCCCCTAACTCCTGCTGATCCCCTCCATCCAGTACAATCTGTTACCTGAGGTCTGTGTGCTCATATCCTCACCACACGGACCAGCCAGCCATCATTCTCGATGTGACCAAGTCAAGCGCGTGAACCTGGGACCTCGTATCCTCGTGAATGTTACATCCCTTGTCTCTCCCTCTGTTCCCCTTCCTTCGTCTCCCCCCCCGTCCCATCCCGTCTCTCAGATTGTAAGCCCTAGGGCAGGGACCGTGTCTATTTCATTACTTTGTAAAGTGCCAGGTTCATTGCTGGTGCTACATAAATGCTTGCTAATAAATAATAATAATAAATTGAAATGAGGACAGGCTGGGCAGCTGCACCAGGGGCCATGAACCTGGTGTCGGGGACTGTCAGGGATGTGCAGTTGTTCTCGGAATCCGGAAGGCATAACCCCTGTGGATCGTAGTGAGCGGGCAAAGACAAGGAGCATCACGGGGGATAGAGAAACCCTTCCCAAGCCTAGAGGGACGGCGTCGATCAGGAACAGGGTGCTGCACTAGGACCCCACACACAAGGGGTTCCTTAGGAGGCAAAAGGCCATGTGAGGGGGAGAAGGAAGAAGAAGACAGGGCCCGCAAGGGCGAGAGGGCAGATACTGCTTCCCGGCTGGCTGGGGCCGAAGACGGCATTAGCCTTCCTTGTCAGCAGAAGGCATTAGCCTTCCTCTTCCTCTCGCTCTCTCTGCTGCATTCTACTGCCCATCCAGCTATCCCCTCCCCAAAGGGCAGATTGGGCTCTGGGCATCTGCTTCTCTCCTTTAATAATAACTTCATTCATAATGTTAATAATAAAAATACAAACCCCACCAGGGACTCTTTGTGGCACATATCGGTGCTGGGCATAGTGCAGCTAGCTCAGGTGCTCTCTCTGGGAATCTCCTGTGAGCACAGTCTCCATGGGGGGGGACCCCAGGAAACTGCTCTGTCCCTAGCCGGTGGGGTTAGTAAGGTCCCTAGCTTGGGAGAGTAAAAAGGCACAGTTCCCCTCAAAGGTTCAAGAGAAAATCTCTCTTCTCCCCTGGAAGACTAAACCCTGGAAATATCCCATCCTGCAGGCCAGCGTCTGGGTTCTCCTGTCCAGCGTCCCGGGACCTGCAGCCGGAAGAGACGCGGGGAGCATAGTGGAGTTACAGGTTGGGCCAGTTTCCCCACAGTTACCACACAGTTGTGAGTTCAGAAGAACTCTCCGCCCAAGTTTTGTACAGCTGTCTGACACCTCCCGGAGTTTCGGAGGAGCATTTCAAACTCATCATGGATGCGGCGGCGACATTGTGACCTCAAGACTCCGTCCCTGGAGTAAAGGCCATGGAGCAGGAGGCTTCCTCGGTAAGCTTCCTCTGGCTTCTGTCACCCCAAGGGGATGTGTGTGTGTGTGTGTGTGTGTGTGTGTGTGCTAGGAACGCTCTGAGCCCAGGAGCTGGCTTCTCTCACCTGCTTTGAAAAGATTCCTGCTTATGGCAGGTGGGTGGATTACCTGGTCGTGTCCTTTGGAGCCCAGGGCAGGGGGAGCTTTCTCAGCCAGGCCTCTAGGCCTCTGTTTGCCTCAGTCTGTCTGTCTGAAGAACGGGGATACTGTTGCTTGTTTTCCTCAGAAGAGTGCGTAATGAATGAATGTTTGCAAAGTGCTGGTGAGTAAACACTACAGCAGTATCTTGCCCTGGGGAGACTGAGCAGGATCCTCCCAACACAAAGAGTAGAGAGTTTCCCAGTGGGGTCAAGATACTGGGGCTGGATTCTCTGCTGGTATAAAACAGCACAGCTCTAGGAAAGCCAGAGGAGTCTGTGCTGGGGGAGGCCCTCGCATGGGGTAAGGACTAGATACTGTTGTGTGCTCCAACGGGCTGAGCCCGGGGCTGGGACTGGGAGCCAGGCACTCTGCAATTCCTCACAGCCTTGTGCAAGTCCCTTGCTATCCCAGCGCCCCTCTCCTGCGCCTGCATTTCCCTGTGTGCAGTGGTGGAGGGAGGATGGTGGTGCTCACTGCTGTTCTTGCAGGGCCTTGGCTGGGAAAGGAGAGAGGCTGCCCTCTTGCCCTGCCCTGCAGCACGTTGGGTTCCTCGAATCTGGAAGCCCCTTATAACCTCGCTTTCCCCCTTTCTGTTTGGCAAACAGTGATCCTTGCCCTCCGCTGCGCCGCCGGAACTGAGAGAAACCAGCCTGCTTGCTTGGACCGCTCCACCCTCCACCCGCCTCTGCTGATGTGCAGTAAGTGTCACTCTTGTTCCGCCCAAGCTGGAGCCGACGGGGGTCCGCCCAGCGGGGAAGTGGCCCTTGTTAGCCCGGCAGTTGCTTCTTGTTGGTTAATCGGATGTTGCAATGAGGGGAAAGTGGGCAGGATCCTGTCCTCTGCAGGCGCTAGAGGTGACCTCGCCCTACTCCAGCCTGACCTCCCTCCTTGCACAGTCAGAGACCCCAAGAGTAGATGGGTGGAGAGGAGAACCCTGGCCCAAAGTTCCCAGATAGACAGGGAGTCTGATCACAAATGCGGACCGTAACCGTTTCTCTGCGCGGTCCCAGAACCAGAGGGAACGGACTTTGATTGCAGCCAGGGGGGTTTCAGTTACGTATTAGGGAAATGTCCTCACTGCTGGGCGACGGCATAAACCGCCCAGGGAGCTTGGGGAAGCTCCCTCCTTTGGAGGTTTTCCAAACCCGGTTGGACGGCCGAGCCCCTGTCTGCGGTGCTGTTGGCAGGGACATCCTGCCTTGGAGCAGGCGGATGGACTTGATGGTGACCCCTGAGCCACAGTTCTATGATCCTGGCAGAGCCTCTGTTTCTGTAGCTGCAGCGGCCGTGACTCTCGTTAGTGTGGTGGGAGCCAAGTTAAAAATTAGAAATGATTTTAGATAGCATGGAAACCCGAGCTCTCCCCCCAGCAGAGTCCCAGGTCAGCGCAGTGTCAGGATGGATCAGAACGTTGGCCGCCCTTTTAAAGTTCTCAGTTGCAATATTTGATGCAGTGGGGGGTGCTGGACAGAGCCGCCACCCCTCCCTCCCCCATGTCCCACACAGACTGGCCTTGTTCTGGGCACGGCCACAAAGGGGGGGAAATCGAGTGTTGATTCAACCTTTCCCAGCTTGGGTTATCATTAGGTATTTATCTAGTGCCAGGCCTGTCCTTGGTAATGCACAATTTCAGTCATTAGGGATGGGTCCCTGCCCCGAGGAGCTTCCAATCTAGGAGCGACGTGGCAGGGGCACATGCTGAGCTTAGCTACAGGGGAGCCAGAATGACAGGTCAGTAAGGGGAGCCTTTTCCTTCCCGAGGGCCACTTTGAAAATGAGTCCAAGCTCTGAGGACCACCTAGAGGCTTAGGGCAGGGAGGCTTAGGGAGTGCGCTCGGGGAGAGGAAGGTCCCGATCACGGATTTCCCCCCTCTCCTTGTGGGCATGCCCTCCTCTCTGCTCCCTTCCCCATAGCTCTGTCTTTCAGTGCTCTGGGGTCGGAACTACATCCAGGGGCCAGAGCCAGGAACTGGAAAGGGCCTGGGGTTCCCCACCCGTGAGCAGTGTGAGTGCCGACACGGCTGCCTTTTGCGAGATTAATGCTTATGCCACTGGGGGGAGAGAGGGGGAGATATAACCCCCCCCAGCCCCCCACTAAGTGCTCCTCAGCCAGGACCTGGGTTCACTGCATTTTCCCTGTTGGTGGCAATAGGGAAATGCAGTGACTGTAGGTTCCATACGCGCCGTGTCCGTGATATTGGGGTGACTCATTGCCCAAGCAAGTTACAAAACTGCATTTCAGAAAAGGGCACCGAGGCTTTTACAGGGTCTACTCTGTGCCCAAACACAGCAGCTTTCGGGGTGTACGTTGTCGCCTGTCAAGGTGGGCAAAGCCAGAACAATCCTAGGCAAGACAGGTCTTTGGAGACCCCCAGCAGGCAGGGCCGGTTCATCCAGTGAGGGGGGCCCTTGGAGATGGAAGGTGAGGACTTCTGCCGTAGGAGGTTGAGGAGCATGACCAAGGCCCATCCTGCATGACTCATACCCCTCGCTGTGCAGTGCTGTGTCCCACACTCATGAAAGGTTTAATGACGTCCCAGGAGCTGAGATGTGACCTTTGTGTGTCCTGCCTCCGGCCAGGAGCACAGATCAGACAGCAGCTAATGATTGTGTCAATGGCTTTTTTTACATGGACACTAACCCATTTTTAAAATCCCCGATTCTTAATCCTGGATTCCTGTTTACACGGACATTTACAACTTGGAATAATCATAGATCCGGGACCACAGTGTTCATGGTTATTAATATGGGTTTAGACTAACACGTATGACTGAAAAACTAGAGTTTGCCAACAAAAAAGACAGTTTTGTCTGGCTGTTCCAATGCATTTTTCCTACTAAAAGAGCAATGTTAAAAATCCGATACCAAGAGAACCAAGAACCGAGAGAAGAACCGAGAACCGATATAACCGAGATTTTGCCCAGTCCCACCCCCTAGTAGAGAGAGCAAACATCCTCTCTCCCCAGGAACATCTCTATGGTTGTCAGCACTTTCTAGGGCTCTGACTAGGAAATCAGTGTTTTGATTTCCCTTCCCCCAAACCTGGTGCATAGATTC
>QEPC01006384.1:1187859-1209387 GCA_003113815.1 Sphenodon punctatus
ACATGGTCAAAGTGACGGGCGAGGTGGATGACCCTGGCAGCAGAGTTTTGGACAGAGATGAGGGGAGAAAGGTGAGACCGGGGGAGGCCAGTGAGAAATAATAAATGATTCCAAAATACCTGAAACGGTAACTGATAATGAGCAGAATAAGACTAAAAAGAATACATGAATGTGTCTATATGCAGAGTGTTTGGCACTAAGTGAAGCTCTAGAGATAATAGGCATCTCGGAGACCTGGTGGGATGAGGAACCCAATGGGACACGGTAGTACCGCCGTATAAACTATATCAGAATGGCAGAGTCGATTGAGCTGGGGGTGCTAGATGCTAAAGACAGCCCTGAGTCAAGCAGGATTAACGTTGTACTTGGGAATCATTCTCTAGGGATAAAAATCCCATGCGTAACGGGCAGTGTCCAGCCGTGGGGTTCTACGATCACCCCCTGACCAGGACGGGGAGACTGATGATGCAATGCAAACTAGGGGGGGGGCCACCAGGCCCCCATGTCGTTTTCGGTTTTTGTGTTTGTTATTTAAAAATGTCGTTTTCGTTATCATTATTAATGACAATGTCATTTTTGTTTTCGTTGTCAATATCGTTACCAGTATCGTTATCGACATCGGTACCATTTCAAACAAAGATTTCATTTTTGGTATCGGTATCGTTATCCGTATCGATTCTCGTGTGCAACTAATATCTATCTCAATCTAAGGGAGACAGGGGAAGGGAAAAGGAAAACTTTCTATTAATTCATTATTATTATTATTATTAGCATTAGCATTTATATAGTGCTAGCAATGGTGCTTTACAGAGAATAAGATAGACACAGTCCCTGCCCGAGAGCTTACAATCTACAGCCAGGGGGAGGGGAGGCAGGGGAAGGGGAACAGAGGGAGAGACAAGGGATGCGACATTCACGAGGATGCGAGAACTCAGGTACGTGTTCTTGGCCTGGTTACAGTACACTGGGAGTTTGTAGATAACAGGTGGGGGATAATCCTGGGTGGGTGTTTTTGCTATTGTTATTCTCGGTTGTCGTCTTCGTTACTGCAGTAACGAAAATGAAAATGTTTATTGTTATTGTAATAACAAAAACAACATGCACACCTCTATTGCTAACGGAGATTAGACAGGCTACGAAAGTTGGAAAAGTAATACTACTAGATTTCAATGATCCTAATACTGACTCTGACTGAGTGAAAGTCTCCTCGGGACGGGACATGGAGGTAACTGACTGCTCCTTGGAGCAGCTGGTCCTGGAATCAACGAGAGGAGGAACTACTTTTGTTCTAGTCCTAAGTGGAGCGCAGGACCTGGTGCAAGGGTAACGGTGGTGGAGCCGCTTAGCAGTAGTGATAATAAAAAGAGAGTCTTTGCTAAAATGAGGAAGCTAGTTAGAAAGAAACTAAAAGGAGCAGTTGTGAGGATTAAATATCCGCAAAAGGTGTGGAGACTATTTAAAAACACCATCTTAGAAGCCCAGATTAAATGTATTCCATAAATAAAAGGTAGCAAAAGGACCAAATGCCTGCTTGCCTGGGTGGCTAAATGGGGAGATGAAAGAGGCTATTAGAGCCAAAAAGTCATCCTTTAAAAAAATGGAAAGCTAGTTCTAATAAGGACAATAGGAAAGAGCACAAGCATTCCCAAATCAAAAGTAAACCATTAATAAGACAGACCAAGGGGGAATTTGAAGAGCAACTTGCTAAAGATGCTAAAACTACTAATAAAACCTTTTTCAAGTACATCAGAAACAGGAAACCAGCTAGAGAGTCAGTTGGGCCGTTAGATGACCAGGGGCTGAAAGGGGCTCTTAGGGAGGAAAAGGACATTGCAAAGAAGCTGGATGAGCTCTTTGCTTCGGTCGTCGCAGAGGATGAGTGCAGCCACATGAGCTGTGAAGGGCCCAAACCCTGTGTGATCTCGTGGAGGGCAAGCGCAGCCGCCGTGCTGCAGGGCCAGTGTGGGGAGCTGGGCAGGCAGTGCCCCGCGCCCTCCCCAGGGCAGCTGGTTGGGCCTCTGTCCAGTCTCCGACCATGGCCAGGGCGGATCAAGGCACCAGCCACAGGAGTGGGCACCTGGCCCTGCCCTGCCTCCCTCCCCCTGGCCTGACCAAAATCTCACCCCTGGCCTTGACGTGGCCGCATGCAATGGGCGACAGCACCCACCGCTCAAAGCCCTGCTGCGGGGCTCACATCGTCAGTCTTTTTCCAAGGACGCATCCTGTAGCAGTCACCTGCTCACCCTGCCCTGCGCTGGGAGGAACATCTGGTGGCCGCCGGTCAGATGCTGCACTGCATCACGAGGTCCAGTTGCCCAGAGTGGGTTGGGGCTGCCCAAGGCGTGGTAGCCTGCCCATGGCGTCTCGTGTGGCTGCACCCAAGGTTGGGAAGATACCCGCGCCAGAACTGTTCTTTGGAGGTGATGAACTGGAAGAGCTGTCACAAATCAACGTGACTCTGGAGGAGGTTCTAGATCAAATTGACAAACTAAATAGTAACAAGTCACCAGGACCAGATGGCATTCACCCCCGAGTTCTGAAGGAACTCAAATCTGAAATTGCACTAGGTACTGTTAGTAATTTGTAACCTATCGCTAAAATCTGCCACTGTACCCGAGGGCTGGAGGGTGGCGAATGTAACACTGATATTTAAAAAGGGCTCTAGAGGCGATCCTGGAAACTACAGCCTGGTGAGCCTGACATCAGTGTTGGGCAAAATGGTGGAGATGATAATTAAAAACAGAATGACCGGGCATGTTGATAAACATGGCTTGATGGGGAAGAGTCAACATGGATTTAGCAAAGGGAAGTCGTGCCTCACTAACCTATTGGAATGTTTTGACGGTGTAAATAAGCATGAGGATGGGGTGAGCTGGTCGATATAGTGTATCTTGATTTTCAGAAAGTGTCTGATAAGGTCCATCATGAGAGACTCTTGAGGAAATTAAAAAGTCTTGGGACAGGAGGCAGTGTCCTATTCTGCATTGGTAATTGGTTAAGGAAGAGGAAAGACTAAAAGGTCAGTTTTCACACTGAAGAGAGGTAAATAGTGGAGTGCTCCAGGGATCTGTGTTGTTTAATGGATGGTGCAACCACACATTGAGTATTGTGTGAAGTTCTGGTTTTCCGATCTCAAAAAAGATATAGTAGGAGGAAAAAAGGTACAGAGAAGGGCAACAAAAATGATAAAGGATATGGAACGGCTCCCCTGTGAGGAGAGGCTGGATGGGTTGGGGCTCTTCAGCTTGGAGAAGAGACGACCGAGAGGGGATGGGAGAGAAATTTATAAAAGCATCAGTAGTGTGGGACGCATAATTAGGGCACCATTAATATTTACCCTCTCAAATAGCACTAGCACTAGAGGACACCTTATGAAACTAACAGGTAGCAGATTTAAATCAAATGAAAGAAGGGGGTTTCCCCCCCACTCAATGCACTATTAAGCTGTGGAATTTGTTGCCCGAAGACGTGGTCAAGGCCAGTCATGTCACTGGGTTTTAGAAAGGGCTGGACACGTTTCTGGCGGATCGGTCCGTTAGCAGCTGTTAGCCGGGTAGGTTTGGGGGACGTTGTTGGGAGCGGGGAGCGAGCAGCAGGGAACGGATCATCCCGGCATTGTGACCTGCTGGGGACGTCTCCCAAGAGACTGGGATTGCCTGGGCTGGATGCTCCATTGATCCAGGATGGCTCTGTTCTGCTTCTGGCCGTAGTGTGCTGTTCTTGCCCCGCTGTTCCAGAACTCGTTCAGGGCAGCCAAGGAACGTTGCTTTTTGATTGTTCTGGCGCACATATTTTTTTTAAAAAAAACTGGAAACAACTGTGAGGCCCCAGCCTTGAACCCCTGGAGCGGTGGCTGGTCCTTCAGCTCCACTGCCTTGGTCTGTGTCTGACCTCGCTACCTTCCCCCCTTGTCCTGACCACGTCCGTCCGTCTCTCTGATCTGTGCCCTGCCTCTCCTCCCATCCCTCTCTTCTGTAGCCCACCTCCAGCTTCCCGACCGGCTGCAGCAGTATGAAAGCGAGCTGGTAGCGACAGGACTGCCTTGCTCTGCCTTTCTCCTCTGCTTTACTTCCTAGCCCCTAGCCCCTTGCTCTGGCTCCTTTCTGGCTCTGGCTCCTCCTTGTCTTGCTTCCCTCCACTCTGCGTGTCCTCTGCTCGGTTGCCTTGACCCTGTCCCTTGTTACCCACCTCATCCCTCGCCCCCGTACTCCTGCTGTTAGAGAGTCCTTCCCCTCACGGCCTCTGCGATGAGCTTTGCTCTCCCTGAGCTTGGAGGTTTCCCTTCCCTTGCTCCTAACCCCTCGGCCTGTCCTGTCTGGCTGTAGTACCTTCTGAGCTCTGACCCGCTCCCCCAGGACAGCAACTTGCAAGGGGTTTCAAATGGAAATCCCATCAACGCCAAAGCTAAGATTTGCTTTAACACAAAGCTTGGCCTATCTAGCTCCCAGGAGGAACGGGGGAAGTCGTATTGGGGCTGCTGGGAATGGGAGAGTTGTTCCGGATCAGGTCCAGGGGGCCAGGCAGGCAGGCAGGCAGGGTCTGCACAATGGGCAGGCAGGCGGGGTCCCAGAGCAGGCTCAGGGCAGAAGGAAGGGCTGGTTACCCAGACAGAGAGAGCCCAAACCAGGAGGCAGAGCCAGTCAAAACCCTACAAGGGTCCAGGGCAGAGGGAGGGCTGGGAGGAGTAGGGGGGGCACCTAGGCAGATTTTTAAGGAACACTTATGAGAAATACATGTTGCAGGGCGTGCCTTGGTGTCTTAGGTGCGTGCAAACACACACACACCACCCCCACCCAACAGCCGTAGGGTTGGGGTGCAGGCCCTGCAACATGCATTTTTCATAAGTGTTTCTTAGACATTTGCCTGGGGGACAGGAAAGCCTGTCTAAGGTCACCAGTTCTAGTCAGGAACAGTCTGATCTGCCCACCTAGAAGGACTGCAGGGCCTGCGTTTTCTACCGCGGGCAGGCAGCCCACCACCAAGCTGGCGCGTGGAGCAAGGCTGAGGAGGGGTGGCTGGGGGAGGCCTTCGCGCCAACCCCGTGCCCCGGCCCGGCCAAGCTGCTGCTGGTGCTGGTGGTGTAGAATCTCCTCCAGGGCCCAAGGATGTTGGATCAAGCCCCCGTCCTCACAGGAAGCTTGGCTGGTAAAGTTGGAAATCCAACTTTTCTTCACTCCACCCCCCGCCCAAGGCTCTCCATGGCCTTGCTCCCCACTATCCTTCTGCCCTCATTTCCTGCTACCCCATTTCCCCGCTTCCCCCCAGCTCCTCACCCCAGCCCCGGCTGCTCCTTGATGCTTCTCCTTCTCCTGTCCCATCTCGGCCCCCGTAACTCAGCTAAGCCCGGCCACCTGCACCTACTCGGCTTCATGCCTGTCTCCCCACTATGTGCTCCCCCCCAACCTGCATGTCCATCCTAGAGTGTGAGCCCTGCCTTGGGGGTGTGTGGCGTGGCTGGCTCTAATCAGGCGCTGTCTGGTGCCAGGCGCTGTCTGGTGCCAGGCGCTGTCCGGTGCCAGGCGCTGTCCGGTGCCAGGCGCTGTCCGGTGCCAGGCGCATGGCTGCGGCTAGATCAATCGGAATAATAACAATAATAATAATCCAAGTGACACAGCATCGAGTCGACCGGAGCGAGGCACAAGAGAGATTCACAAGCGGCCAGTTGTGACCCTGACCCAGCGACATTCCAAGGCCCGGGAAGTCTCAGGGTAAGGGAAGCACCAATGATTAGCTGCAATGAATCGACACTGGGAGGTTACGTTGGCATCTTCTAAATGAAGGGTGTGCAGTGTGCAAACATGGGGTGCCTAGTGCGAGGCGTGTCCGATTGTTCAAAGCACTGAAGCACCTGGAGTTGGGAAACAGGCCGTTTAATGACTGAAACTGGAGTCTGGTGCCCTCATTGAGGGCGGCCAGCCGGGAGACGTTGGCCAGTGCTCTCCTTTACTTGGGGGATAAAGCAGAGGGCTGCTGTTTCCTTCTGGCGGGTGGCTGCTTTGTTTTCTGCGTCGACAAGGATGTGTTGTGGCAGAGAGCCCAAGCCCAGGGCTTCCTTTGCTACGCAGGCAGCCTCCTGCTTTGTAAGAATGTAGCCAGTGACAGACTGGCTCAGATCAATGGTCCGTCCAGCCCAGCATCCTGTCTCTGACAATTTGTGTTAGCGACAGTGTTGTCTTTATCGACAGGGACGCCCACCTCGGCCGCACAGCAGCCTCACTCCCAAACCCCTATGCCTCACGAGCCCTCCACCCCATCACTGTCCTGCCTGCAGCACCAGCAGAGAGGCCCCAAGGGGCAGAGTCCAGACCAGCCCCCCTGCCAAACATGCCCAATGAGGACTCCGGTAAGAAGACCGGGGAAGCGGTAATGAATCTGCTGCCCATGATGGTGCTGGGGAGCTCTGCCTGACCCTGTCTTGTTCTTGCTTCCGTTCCCAGTGCCGGCGCCGGTGACATTCAAGGTTTCCTGGGGCATGGGTCAGAAGAGGTTGGCGCTGATCATCTGCATCTCCATCCTCATCCTCCTCTTGGGGGCCCTCATCCTGGTCTGTAAGTGTCTCCACCTGCACCGGTCCCGGGGGAAACGGGGACCTGACGGGGCGGGAGGCAAGTGCTGGAGCGTCTGGGCAAAGGATCACGCCAGAGTGTCTGCAGTGCTGGGCCCGCCCACCCTGGGTCCGCCCACCCTGGGTCCGCCCACCCTTGGGTCCGCCCACCCCTGGACCTGCCCACCCTTGGGCCCACCCACCCTTGGGTCCGCCCACCCCTGGACCCTCCCACCCTTGGGCCCACCCACCCCAGGCAGCTCATTGGCATGGACAGAAGGGTGTAGCTCTGGCTCCCCAGGATTTTAAGAGTGGGTGGTCGTAGTTCTCTCTGTCCCCGCTCCACTCCCAGTTTCTGCCTGAACCAAAATGGCTGAACCAAACTTAACCCCTTGTTCATTATTGCACCCAATATCTGCTACGCGCTGGATGTAAGCAGAGAAATAACCAAGGCAGCAGGGACAATTGAACGTGTGCAAAGGCCAGATCCTAATTGCCTCAGAGTCCAAAGCAGCCAGGTCTGGGATTCAGGGTTGCCCCGGCCCCTTATTGGGAGCTTCTCTGGCTGTGATATTCCAGTTAGGGGGCTGGGGTGGTTGGAAAGCTGCATTTCTGTCCTAGGAAAAGTTTTCCCGTCCTGAATCCAGATAAAAGATTGAAATTTCAAAATTGTTGTAAAAATGAAGATCCACACATTTCTTTCTGCATGGTTTTTAGAATCCAAACTATTCTTTTTTTGACATCTGAAACAGTGCATCATGGGAACTGTACATACGCACTGTTCATCAAAATTCATTATTTTGTTTCAATTTGTCATACATTTTTAGTAAAATCGGAGAAAGTCAAGAGCTGTTCTTTTGAAAGATTGCGATGGATTCAAAGCCCCGGTTTCCAGTGAAAAGGGTCTTGTTAGAAACTTCCCAGCCAGCCCTGGTTCTGACCAAGCCTTGGGGTCCCCTGAAACCAGGCGCCGTGAGGCTCCGGTCTCTATTTACCGAGCTGGGAATCTCTCCGTTCACTGTGCTGGGTCTGGCTCCAAGATTGATAACCCACCCGAGCAGTGCAGCGGCGGGACACCCTTCGTCCAGGCTGTCCGATTTGTGGCTGACTTTGACTGGTTGGATCATTGTTTAGCCCCAGGAGCTGGGCTCTTGGCCTGCATAATCCCATTGCCTCTGGCTGTCCCAGAGAGGAGAGAGACAAAGGAGTTAGGAGGGTCCTTTTATGGACCAACGTCTGTCATTGGGAGGATCAAGCTTTCAAGCTTCACTGACGTCTCCAAATCTTGCCCGTGTTTCCAGCCCAAACTCTGAGATCATCTTTGCTGCTTTGCCCCTTGAGGAGGAGGTGCAGTCGCAGCGGTTTGGGGGTTGCCTTCAAGATTAGTCCTAGTTCCGAGGGCTGCCTAGAAGATGGGTGTGTGGGTGCTTAAAATCAGGGTCCAGAGCCTGGCTCTGCCCCCCTTTCCTTGGGGGCAGGCCCTCCTCTCTGCTCCCTTCCCCACAGCTCAGTCTTTCCGTGCTTGGGGGGAGCAACTGGATTCCAGGCCCAGGAAAGAGACCCCATCAGGACTTGCTGTGGGCCACACTAGGCCCTGGGGCCGCAGGTTCCCCATCTCTGCCCTAGAGGGTAGTGGCCCAGGCTGGCAGGCAATACCTTGCTTAGTACTTCCATTCCTGGAGTTCTCCTGACACCTGGTGGACACAGTCTTAACAGAGAATTCAATCAGAGTCCCCTCTAAATGGTCTCCTCGCGATGGGCAATATCAATGCCTGGTTCGATCAGCCCCATGACATTTCTCAGAGCGGGGGTGGGGGAGTCGAAACTCCATTGCCCCCTCCTGTGGCGAGCAGCACAGACGGCGCTAACTAACCCGCCACGCGGCAGCAATGTCGGACGGGGGCGACGGTGGTTCCAGCACTCTGCAGAGAGCAGAGAGCTGGTGTTATTGTTTCAAACCCTTCGGTAGAATCTGGCGGGTGGGTGTTTCCTTTCATCGGTCTCATTATTGATCCCAGCGGCACCATGTGGATTAGACGCATCTCGGCTGGGTGAAGCGATTCCAAAATGAAAGCTGGTTTGAGGGAGAATGGATTTTCCCTGGGAGCCGAGTGGTAGGCGCTAGGCGGCAGTTTGGGCTGGTGGGGAGGGGCCGCGGGGCCCAAGCTATGGAGAGTCTCTGGTGGGGACAAGTCCGTCTCTGGCCAGGGAGTGTCCGAGCCTGCTCTCCCTGTCAGGCCACAGCCAACGCTTCTAGCAGCTTTGGATTCCCACGGTACGGGACTGGCTGGGAACCAGGCCGCAGTGCGCCGCGGTTTGGTGAAGCCTCGATCCCTCCCCACTCTGCGCGTCCTGGAGCAAGCCCAGAGCCTGGGGCCAAAGTTAAGGAGAGACTTGAAAACTCCCTTCGGCCTAGTTCCGGGGTAGCCACAGGGCCCAGTCCCTTGTGTCCTCCAGGGCTGGTCAGACTGCCTGCAGGCCGGCGCGGCCCCTGGGAGACGGATTGCATGGCTGGAAGTGTCCTGTTTGGAGCCGAGAGAGAGAGCCCCGGGGAGCCCTAGAGCAGCAGGCAGTCCGGCAGGAGGGTCGGGGTCCCCACTTACACCCAGGAAAGGGTCTCCGCACTCCTGACCAGGACTCGGGAGAAAACCGAGAGAGATCTCTTCTCGGGACACCCTGCCAGGTTCCGCCCCGGGCTATTGTGTCTCGGGGAGCTGCCGTCTCCTGGGATTGAACCACTGGCGCAGTCCCTGGCTGGCAAAATGGCGGCTTCTGGTTCAACACAGGTGTGTGGCCTGGCCTGCTCCTCACAGGGGTTTCTGTTCTGCCTCCAGTTCTCTTCTGGCGATCCGGCACCGGTATCGTGTACAAAGAGCCGGCGGAGAGTTGCGGTGACAATGCCGTGCGGTGCAATGGGGTGGCTGACTGCTCTCGAAGGAGTGATGAACTGGACTGTGGTAATGAACCTTGTGGTCAGCACGTGGGGGGGAGGGGTGGGGGTGGTTCCCCAGCCCAGGCTCCTTCCACAGTGCCACTTGCCCAGGACCTCGGAGCAACAACCAGTGACCGTGTTCCCCTCTCTTTCTGCACTGGTGCTGATGGTGTGTGGGAGAGTCCTGGATCCCACTGGATAGGTCCCAGCAGAGGGATTTGCTGGTGCTCCCAGCCCAGTTTCTAAGGGGATCCAAACATGGCCCTAACTGTAGTCCCTTCCCTTGGCCACAGGCCAAGTGAATAAGGAGGCCTGGAGACGAGTTCCCTGAGCCAGCATCTGTGGGAGGGCCCAGCTGTTGCTGAGTGTATGTGGGCTCAGCTCATCCTGGTGTCATCAGCCTGGCCGATGTCTGACTGACAGGGAGACCCTAGGCCTGATGTCATCAGCCTGGCCAATGTCTGACTGTCAGGGAGACCCTAGGCCCGCCGGTGTCATCAGCCTGGCCGATGTCTGACTGTCAGGGAGACCCTAGGCCCACCGGTGTCATAGTCTGGCCAATGTCTGACTGTCAGGGAGACCCTAGGCACACCAGTGTCAGGGGCCTGGCCGATGTCTGACTGTCAGGGAGACCCTAGGCCTGGTGTCATCAGCCTGGCCGATGTCTGACTGTCAGGGAGACCCTAGGCCCGCCGGTGTCAGCGGCCTGGCCAATGTCTGACTGTCAGGGAGACCCTAGGCCCGCCGGTGTCAGCGGCCTGGCCAATGTCTGACTGTCAGGGAGACCCTAGGCCCGCCGGTGTCAGTGGCCTGGCCAATGTCTGACTGTCAGGGAGACCCTAGGCACACCAGTGTCATAGTCTGGCCAATGTCTGACTGTCAGGGAGACCCTAGGCACACCAGTGTCATAGTCTGGCCAATGTCTGACTGTCAGGGAGACCCTAGGCACACCAGTGTCATAGTCTGGCCAATGTCTGACTGTCAGGGAGACCCTAGGCACACCAGTGTCATAGTCTGGCCAATGTCTGACTGTCAGGGAGACCCTAGGCACACCAGTGTCATAGTCTGGCCAATGTCTGACTGACAGGGAGACCCTAGGCACACCAGTGTCATAGTCTGGCCAATGTCTGACTGTCAGGGAGACCCTAGGCACACCAGTGTCATAGTCTGGCCAATGTCTGACTGTCAGGGAGACCCTAGGCACACCAGTGTCATAGTCTGGCCAATGTCTGACTGTCAGGGAGACCCTAGGCACACCAGTGTCATAGTCTGGCCAATGTCTGACTGTCAGGGAGACCCTAGGCACACCAGTGTCATAGTCTGGCCAATGTCTGACTGTCAGGGAGACCCTAGGCACACCAGTGTCATAGTCTGGCCAATGTCTGACTGTCAGGGAGACCCTAGGCACACCAGTGTCATAGTCTGGCCAATGTCTGACTGTCAGGGAGACCCTAGGCACACCAGTGTCATAGTCTGGCCAATGTCTGACTGTCAGGGAGACCCTAGGCACACCAGTGTCATAGTCTGGCCAATGTCTGACTGTCAGGGAGACCCTAGGCACACCAGTGTCATAGTCTGGCCAATGTCTGACTGTCAGGGAGACCCTAGGCACACCAGTGTCATAGCCTGGCCAATGTCTGACTGTCAGGGAGACCCTAGGCCCGCCGGTGTCAGGGGCCTGGCCAATGTCTGACTGTCAGGGAGACCCTAGGCCTGGTGTCATCAGCCTGGCCGATGTCTGACTGTCAGGGAGACCCTAGGCACACCAGTGTCATAGTCTGGCCAATGTCTGACTGTCAGGGAGACCCTAGGCCCGCCGGTGTCAGTGGCCTGGCCGATGTCTGACTGTCAGGGAGACCCTAGGCACACCAGTGTCATAGTCTGGCCAATGTCTGACTGTCAGGGAGACCCTAGGCCCGCCGGTGTCAGTGGCCTGGCCGATGTCTGACTGTCAGGGAGACCCTAGGCACACCAGTGTCATAGTCTGGCCAATGTCTGACTGTCAGGGAGACCCTAGGCACACCAGTGTCATAGCCTGGCCAATGTCTGACTGTCAGGGAGACCCTAGGCCCGCCGGTGTCAGTGGCCTGGCCAATGTCTGACTGTCAGGGAGACCCTAGGCCTGGTGTCATCAGCCTGGCCGATGTCTGACTGTCAGGGAGACCCTAGGCCCGCCGGTGTCAGCGGCCTGGCCAATGTCTGACTGGCAGGGAGACCCTAGGCCCAGTGTGACCGTTGTGGTAGAGAAGCTGAACTGCTCCCGGTAGCCCCCGACTCACCTGCCTTCCCTTGTACCTGTCCTTGCAGTGCGGTTTTCCTGGGCTCAGTCCCTGCTCCACGTCTACTCCAGCGCAGAGAACCAGTGGCTGCCAGTATGTGACACCGCCTGGAACGAATCCTTCTCCAGAAAGACCTGCCAGCAACTTGGATTCCTGAAGTAATTTGGGGCGTGGGGACCCATTCCATTGCTGGGGGCAGCGGGAGTGAGGGGCGTGCAGACACGCTCCCCCAGCAGCACAATAAGTGGCTGGCAGTGGCATGGGGCAGCTCTCCTGGTTCGACGGGGGTGGGGGGTGTTGTTCTGGCCCAGGCCCAGTGGGGTAGCCCCCCCCATGGCTGAACCTCAGCTGTTCATGAGCCCCTAAAAATTCGCTCTGAGAGAGCGTGTGTCTCTGAGGGAGCGGATCCCCTCTAGCGGCTGGGCCACATGAGCAGGCAAGAGTCCCCTACCCAGTGCAGCGAGTTCCAGGCTCACGCCCCCATGATGCCCCAGCAGGGCTTCGGCCAGGGGACAGGGAGTATTGTTATAACAGGAGCAGATCTTTGTGGGGTTTGGATCCTGTTGGGATTCTGGACACCTCACAGTTTAGCTCCCAGTAGGGTTCCCATACCTCCCCTTCAATCCAGATCACTTATAAAAAATACATGCTGCAGGGCTCCATTGGTTCCAATGCAGCCCTGCATTTTTCATTCCTCCCTTTCTGCTCAGGATCTTGCTTCCTTCTTCACCTCCAAGATAGACAAGATCCGCCTCGACATCGCTTCCCACTCCTCTCCTCTTCCTACTCTCTCCTCTCCCTCCTCTCCTGTCCTTCCCTCTCACCTCCCTTGGAAGAAATCTCCTCCCTGCTCTCCTCCTCCAACCCTTCCACTTGTCCCCTTGACCCCATCACCTCCCACCTCCTAACCTCCATTGTTCCCACTGTCGCCCCTATCTTCAAAAAGTCCACTCTTGACCCCTCGGACCCTTCTAGCTACCGGCCTGTCTCACTCCTTCCTTTTGCTTCCAAGCTTCTTGAACGTGTTGTCTACTCCCGTTGCCTCAACTTCCTCTCTGCCAACTCCTCCCTTGACCCCCTCCAATCTGGCTTCTGCCCCCTTCACTCTACTATAACTGCTCTTGCTAAGATCACCAACGATCTTCTTGTGGCTAAATCTAATCGCCTCCACTCCATTCTTGTCCTCCTTGACCTCTCTGCTGCCTTCGATACTGTTGGCCACTCACTCTTGGTGGACTCACTTCACTCCCTTGGCTTCCTTAGTTCTGATCTCCACTGGTTCTCCTCCTACCTCTCTGACCACTTCTTCAACGTGTCTCTTGCCAACTCTACCTCCTCCTCCCTTTCCCTCTCAGTTGGTGTTCCCCAAGGCTCTGTCCTTGGCCCTCTCCTCTTCTCTATCTATCTATACCATGTCCCTAGGCAAACTCATTGCCTCCCATGGCTTCCAATATCACCTCTACGCTGATGACACTCAACTCTATCTCTCTACTCCCTCTCTCTTTCCATCTATCCAAGCTTGCCTCACCAGCTGTCTCTCTGATATCTCTACCTGGATGTCTTAACGTCAACTCAAACTCAACATGGCTAAAACTGAACTCCTTATCTCCTGCCCCCTTCCTTCCTCTCCCTCTTCCCTGTCGATCCTTATCGATGGGGTCACCATCTTTCCCGTCCCTCAAGCCCGTAGCTTAGGCTTCATCTTTGACTCACCCCTTTCTTTTAAACCCTACATCAACCCTGTTGTCAAATCCTGTCGCTTCTCCCTCCATAACATTGCTAAGATTTGTCCTTTTCTCTCTGTCTCCTCTGCCAGAATGCTTGTTCATGCCCTGGTCATCTCTCGCCTTGATTACTGTAACCTCCTTGTCACTGGCCTCCCCCGCTCTCCCCTTTCTCCCCTTATCTCCGTCCAAAACTCTGCTGCCAGGGTCATCCACCTCACCCGTCGCTTCGACCACGTGCAGCCCCTCCTCACCTCTCTTCACTGGCTTCCCCTTCCTGAACGAATCCTGCACAAGCTCCTAGTCTTCACCTATAAAGCTCTTCACAACCTTGCTCCCCACTACCACTCTGCGCTAATTTCCCTCTGTACTCCAATCCGTGAACTCCGCTCCTCTTCTGTTCCCTCTCTCGCCCTCCCACGTCTCCCCTGCTCCCCTAACTGCCATCATCCCTTCTCCCTAGCTGCCCCCCATGCCTGGAACCCCCCTCCCTGCCCACATCCGCCTCGTCCCCTCCCTTTGTACCTTCAGATTCCTCCTCAAGACCCACCTCTTCCGCTCTGCCCTCCCCGACTCCTCGCTCCCCTCCCCTAACTCCTGCTGATCCCCTCCATCCAGTACAATCTGTTACCTGAGCTCTGTGTACTCGTATCCTCACCACACGGACCAGCCAGCCATCATTCTCGATGTAACCAAGCCAAGCCCGTGCGCCTGCGACCTCGTGAATGTTACACCCCTTGTCTCTCCCTCTGTTCCCCTCCCTTCATCTCCCCACCCCCCGTATCTCAGATTGTAAGCCCTAGTGCAGGGACCGTGTCTGTTCAATTAAGCGCCAGGTACATTGCTGGCGCTATATAAATGCTTGATGATAATAATAATAATAATAATGAATAAGTGACCCAGATAAAAGGGGAGGTATAGCAACCCTAGCTCGCAGGGTCCCCTTGTTTAGGAAGGTTCGGGACGATAACTCCTTCCCCGAGCACCTGGTTTGGCTACTGAGGAGGGAGAGCATCGGAATGTCTCTGGAATCACTGAGTCTCTGTCCTGTCTCCCCCAGCACAGCGCACACGGAATATGTGCCGCAGCACAACTCCGGGAGAAGCCTGGCGATCGCAGAAATGCATCCGACCATCCAGCAAAGCCTCAACAGGTGACGGGCGGGCTTGCCCTGGGCAGGTTTGGGGGGGGGGGGGGGCCGGGGGGGGGAAAAGGGGGGGAGAGGATTCTGGCGGCACGCTGAGGCCCTGGGAAAGGCTTGGGCCACACCAAGGACAGTGCTCAGTGCCAAAGCCGGGGGCAGCGGGAGCTGGAGGAGATTGTCTTCCGGATGTTATTCCGTTCAGGGGGACTCAGCACCAAGGCGCTGGACTCAGCTCCGGGCCTCCCTCTCTTAGAAACAGACAAAGTTCAAAGAGTGGGATTCCAGTCTGGGAAACACCCATTCCCTGCCTCATCCCATGAACCCTGAGGTCACTGCAGCCTTGCAGCCAAGGTAGAAAGCCTAATTGCTGCAGGAGGTGGCGCAACTGCACTGGGGCCCACACCCATGTGGAATGTTTGCACATGGGCCAATGGGTGATTAGCACCCACTGAAGACTTGCTCAGTACCCTAGAGAGCCCACTCTGACCTAGCTACACCTCAGCCCAAACTATTGGGGCTGGTCAGAAATAATAACAGCTGCAGGAGCTGCTGAATGCAGTCCCTCACCAGCTGGATTTCCAAACAAGTGCAACTTGAAAGGCAATTAGCTCTGCCCTAGCATGATCCAGGCTAAGCCCCGCATGGTGCCGAGCCTCCCAAGGAAATTCAGGGCTGGGCTTAAAGTCTTAAGGGCTGCTGGAGAGTCTGAGAACAGAGATCAATATCCCGTTAGCGCCTGCTGACACATGGCCCGATCCTGATCTCTTTTACACCAGTGCAAATCGGGAGTGACTCCAACCCCTCTGCAGCACCCCATCTGTCTGACTGGGGGGAGGTTGAGACACCATGAAGGGAATAAGGGAGAGGAAGCCCCACTCCTGCTTCAACCCTGTTCCTCTAGCTTATTGAGCTCACCTCCACCCCTGTGCAGCTCTACCCCTTTGGCAGATTCCTGCAAACCCTGACCCGGGGTGGGGAGATGGGTGTGATCGGTGCATGAGGATCATTTGCAGGAACCCTGTGACACAGGCCAGCACCCTGACGGCTGGACCACACAGGGTGAAAATGAACCGCATGAGAGCCGCCACCTCTGAATGGGCATCTATCAGGCTGCAACCGGGAACACATGTCCCCCGCCCACCTTCCTCCTCAAGATCGAGGAGCACGCCGTGTGGGCTAAGGCACGGACATACTTTGGCCCTCGGGCCAACCTGGTCGGGATCACAGCCGGGAAAGGAGCCTCTGCACACCGGCCATGACCGGCGCTGGTCTCCTTCCCAGCAGGGAAAGGGAGGAGCAGGGATCGAAGCCGGTTCACACGGGCTGTGCACACCGGCTGTGATCCCTGCTGGTCTCCTCCCCAGCCTGAAAGAAGCCTAGCCGGGTTGGCGCTGGCATGGCAAGCCTCCTTCCCACGGACCAGCTGCTCAGGGAAGCAGTCAGAACCCCGGTCCCCTTCCTGCCAGACGGGGAGAGTCCCACGTGCGGCTGTCAGTGCCATGGGACACCCTCCCCACCCCCGTCAGTCTGTTGGGTGCTGCTGACACCTACGGGATGTGGAGGGATGTCCTTGGCCGCAGCACGTCGGACAGCCTGCACACAGCTGTTAAACACACCCGCTCACTCCAGTCCCGTTTCTGTGAGCCACGGTGCCACCGCAGTGACGTTAGACAAGAGAGAGCTACAGTCGCTCGCTTCTTGTTCAGAGCGGCGACCAAGCTAGCCCCACGGGGTACATCTGTCTTGTCTGGGGAGAGTTCTGTCCCCTTGGTCTGCAAGGACACAAAAAAGCTTCAATCCATCACTCTGAAGGGCTGGTCTCAAACTACTCACACAGTGATAAGAGTTCCTTCTTTCTAGGGGAGAATGGGTAGGATACACACAGGGCAGGCTCCCTTGATTTGATTCAAATATCCATTCGAATTTCAGCACAGAAGATCCCTTGCATTAATACCAAGGCCTGGCTACGCCCAGACAGCAAGCTCTAGAGATGGGAGGATCCTACCTACCTAGTGCAAATTAACTCCTTCCCTTTGTGTAGAAAAGCAAAACTCACAGGCCTGCATCCAAGGCCGCTTTTAGAGTGGACAAATTTGCGCGTGATTGGTGAAAAACGTACGTGTTTTAATGCTCGTTTAAACACCTAAACCGTTTGAAATGCGCATTTTTAAATGCGCATTTAAATGCGCATGGCTGATCGTGTAAAAGCCAACACTTTTTGAATGTGGTTTTTAAATAATGCACATTTTTTAAAACCAGTTTTGAGCCCCTTTGATGATCGGGGGATGCCAAAACCTGTTTTAAAAAATGCGCATTATTTTAAAACCACATTCAAAACGGTTTTGGCTTTCACACGATCATGGCAAATGCGCATTTAAAACGGTTTAGGTGTTTAAACGAGCATGAAAACACGCGTGTTTTTCACCAATCCTGCGCAAATCTGTCTCGTCTAAAAGCAGCCCAAGTGCTGCCTCTCCGGACACGCCAAGACAATGTATCTGCCCTGCCCCCTTCCTCTCGCGGAACACAGCAGGGGCCCAATTCTGACTCCTCCCCCCCCCCTTTTGTTTCCTTCCTTCCTTTAGCTCCGAGTGTCCGACTGGAAAGTACGTCTCCCTCCGGTGCACAAGTAAGGAGAGGGTTTTATTGCAGGGTGCAGCAGAGGGCAGGAGAGCTGGGGTGAGGAGGGGCTCAGTAAAGCAGCTTCAAACAAGCTGGGGACAGATGGAGACTTTTTAAAAACTGCTTTTATTTTAAATTGTGGAAGTTCTCTACAGCTGGCAAAAAAACGTTTTCTCTCTGGCAAATGGCAAAAAAAATAATGGATGATTATAATTTTAGTTTTAAAAAAGGTTCATTATCCCCATGAAAACTTGTAATCTCATTGAAATGCAAAGAATGCTGCCCAGCTCAGCTGGCGTCAGATCCCCCATCTCAACAGCGTTTTGTCTTGGTTCCAGTTTTATGCTCCTGTCTCTGTGTGTTGCTGACAGACCGTAAACCACCCACCTCTCCTGTGTTGGCATGTGCAGCTGCTTTCTAGGAATGTATAAAAACCAATATTGAGCAGCTAGCGCTCAATCTAGGGGCCAATCCTGATCTGTCCTCAGAGATGTGCCTAAGGGGAAAACGACCGGAGTCTTACAATTCCAGCCTGTTCTCCCATACCCAGTAGATACTCCCATGCAGGCAACCCACAGGTCTGAGGGACATGACCTCTTGCTGGTTGACGGGCCTTGTGGTTAAGTGGGATCCCTATGGCAAAGAGAAGGCGGGTTGGGGTTCTCCCCCACCCCCACCCCACCAGCAGCGAAGGCTCAGCTCAGAGAAGGGGCAGCAGGAGGGGAGTTAGAAGCTACAGAGCAGCTTGGAGAAGGGGCAGCAGGAGGGGAGTCAGAAGCTATAGAGCAGGGTGGAGAAGGGGCAGCAGGAGGGGAGTCAGAAGCTACAGAGCAGCTTGGAGAAGGGGCAGCAGGAGGGGAGTCAGAAGCTACAGAGCAGGGTGGAGAAGGGGCAGCAGGAGGGGAGTCAGAAGCTACAGAGCAGGGTGGAGAAGGGGCAGCAGGAGGGGAGTCAGAAGCTACGGAGCAGCCAGAAGCACCTGGCGAAGCCCCTCCCACCGGACCCCTTCCTGCAGCCCCCTGGGAGCGCTTCGAAGCGAGCTGAAGTTGGTACCTAACTTGGTATCTGTGAGCATACCTGCATTTTCAGCTACTCGATTCCATTCGAGGAACTGGAAACCCCAAATATCCGTTTCCGGTTTTCGAGTACCCAAATTACCCTGAGAGACACAGTGGTTGGAATGATCTCTTTTATCGGACCAACTGTTATTGTTGGAATACATAAGCAAACTTTCGGGACACGGGGGGCTTCCTCAGGCATGGCGGAGCGTCGCCAGTCGAAATAGATAAACGGAGCCAATGTAGAGCAGATCTCTCTGAGGGGCACGGAATGGGTGGACGTGGATAAGACTGAGAGGGAGAGAGAGAGAGCGAGATGTGCCTGACATGAAAAACAGCGTTTGGTCATTTGGGACCGACACAGCAAACACACTCGATCTCTGGATTCCAAATTACCCTCGAACTTGAAAAATTACCCCCCGTTTTTCTCTGAATCTGGGACTGGACGTCAGAAAATGGGGACAAAGCCAGTATTTGGGTGTGTTGGTATTTTGGGTACCCAGTCGGAAACCGGTTTGGGTGCCGAAAAGTACCCTCTCTTTTTGAGTCAATTCGAGAACCAGAAATCGGAGGGGTCGGGTGTGCCTGATTTTGCGATTCCTCCTTTCAGTTGTGCTTCTACCCCCCAACCCCCCACCAGGCATTTGTTCGAAAGCAGCTGATTCTCGTGACCGCTGCCAGCCCAAAGGTGTCCCCCATGGGCCTCTTGGTTAACGGGATTATACCGTGTTCCCAAGAGACCAGCTCAGTGGCGCGGTGTAGTCTGGGACCCTCTGTCCAGCATGGCCGCTCCTGCGCCTCCTTGGGACGGGGGCAACGTTCCCCGGGGAGGCTGGGCTGGGGGGTCGCTGTGAATGTTGTGGCTAAGGAGGAGGCTTGTCTGAGCTGGGGGGGGATTCTGAGAGGGGCCTAAAGGTTACCTGAGTAACAGGGGGCTGCGACCCTCCAAACTTGTTGGGCCCCTGTGCGGGGTTGGCTAGGAGGGAGCGGGCCCTCCAGCATCCTGCCATTGGGGTGGGAGTTCTCCTGCTCCCTGTAACCTACAGGGGCCGGGCCTGCTTTTCTCCTGATTTCCCCTCAGGCTGGGCAGTTTGCACCCTAAATTTGCTTGGTTCCTCCAGGCTGTGGGCAGAGGCTAAGCGGCCGCATCGTGGAAGGGAACGAAACCTCCATCAGCAAGTGGCCTTGGCAAGTGAGTCTGCAGTACGGGTCGACCCACATCTGCGGGGGGACGATTATTGATCCCCAGTGGGTGCTGACAGCAGCCCACTGCTTCTTCATGTAAGTGAGAGGGCTGCCCAGCCCGGCGCTGGTTGCCTGCCGCCAGGGATGGGGGGGCGAACAAACCAGTGGGAAAGGGGAATTATCTCAGCCCCGTCGGGCTCCCGTGTCAAGCCAGAGCAGCGGGGCTTCTCTGCTCTGACATCAGGGGAATGAAGATCAGGATTTGGACCCTGCAAATGTGCTTTGCCTTGTGAGCAAGAGCAGATCCACTTGCCCAGTGTCAGGGACTTGCCGGCACCGTCTATTTCCAGCCACTGGGGGGTCCCAGCAGGACCCCCCAGCAACTCTCAGCCATGGGGCCTTCCTGAGAAACCCTTTGCATTGATTGTAAAATTCACCCGCCCAGCTTAGCGCCGACAGGACCCAGCCATGCCATCCCTGTCCAGTGCAGAGTGGGGGTGTCTGGGGGAAGCGGCCCCTTGTGGGGTCTGGGCATTGCACCTGCTCTCTCTGCTTTGCCCCTGGCAGGGCGGGAGCAGAGAGTTGTGCTTCTAGTCTGGAGCCGCCCTTTCCAGCCTACGGGCCGTCGGCCACTGTGTGTAAAGCCCCAAAGCTCCCGGAGCTGCTCTCCGCACAGTGTCAGGCTCCGTGTCTGAGAGCCGATTCCAGCCCCAGCCCCCCTGGTCGCTGGTAACACCCCGCCCCTCTCCCTCTGCCGCCGCGTAGGAACAGTGTGAAGATCCTGGACGAGTGGAAGGTGTTCGCCGGGCTCTCCAATCTCAACAAGGCTGCGGACGCCGGCATCCCTGTCTCCCGCGTCATCATCAACTCCAATTACAGCGATGACCACGATGACTATGACATTGCTCTGCTAAAGCTGTCCAGGCCCCTGACCCTGTCAGGTGAGTCTCCTCCTGCTGGGACCCCAGGGGCTCTGCTTCCTCATGGGGCAGGGGAAGGCTCTCCCTGCAGACCCCCCTCCCCGTCCCTCTGCAGAGAGTCACCTCTCCCCCCTTGCTTGCAGGCCAGATCCGCCCGGCCTGCCTCCCGATGACCGGCCAGACATTCGACTTTGGGAGGACGTGCTCCATCACCGGCTACGGCAAAACCAGCGAGAACGAAGGTGAGGGAGGAGCATCCGTCCCTGCCTGCTAGAGTGGTGGCAGTACCCAGTGTCCGGTGGCCAGAGCTGGCCAGCACAGTGGGATGGTGTGCCAAGGCAGCGGAGGATCATGGGGGGCGGAGGAGGCCAGCATTCTCAGAAGAGGCTATGGGAATTTGCTCAGCCTGGGACGGACTCTCATCTCTGCTGGTGGCACACCGCCTCCTGCTTCACGGGCAGGTGCGGGCAATGACCTGGCAGCGAGAAAATGTCAGACAATCGGCCATCGGGGTTTGTGAGACAGGCCCCATTCTAGCTGCTTTTCAAAGGGGCTGCTGGCACACGGCTCCAGGGAAGCTAAGAGACATGCAGGGAGCTCAGAAAACAGGGCCCCAAAGTCCCTGCCTCCATAAGCGGAGGCATCTGAAATCAAGGGCCAGTCCTGACAAGGTGACTTTAGTAGAAAAACCCAAATGGGAAAGACTGTGACACGAAACCCCGTAACTTGTGTCTGGGTCAAGCTTTCTGCAGACCTACAATGACGACACGGCCGAGGCTGCCCTGAAGGCTCTGGGTTCAAGTCCTGCTTGGCCTGACACTGGACGGCCACCTCAAGTCCTCCCCCAGCTGTGAATGGATTCCTGAACCACTGGGTTAGGGACAGGGGTGTAGCTAGGTGGCAACGGGCTCAGGGGCAGAAGATGGAATGGGCCCTGCTGGGGCGCTCCACTCCAGTGTGTGTCTGCACTATGTGCGGGGGGGAGCTAGGGGGGAATGGGCCCTGCTGGGGCACTCCACTCCAGTGTGTGTCTGCACTATGTACAGGGGGGAGCTAGGGGGGAATGGGCCCTGCTGGGGCGCTCCACTCCAGTGTGTGTCTGCACTATGTACGGGGGGGG
>QEPC01006384.1:1212056-1223761 GCA_003113815.1 Sphenodon punctatus
GGGGGGAATGGGCCCTGCTGGGGCACTCCACTCCGGTGTGTGTCTGCACTATGTACAGGGGGGGAGCTAGGGGGAATGGGCCCTGCTGGGGCGGGGGGCACTCCACTCCGGTGTGTGTCTGCATTCTACATGCGTGTGGGGCCCCAGGTTGGTGGGCCCCAGTGTGGCTGCACCTGCTGCATTTGTTCTAGCTCTTTGGGGAAGTCAGGGTGCTGGACTGGCTCCCTTGTCTGCTGCTTGGCCGCGGCGCAGGACTCGGAGTGCCTTAGCTACACCAGTCTGACGGGCCGCGTGGCCCGGGACAGACTCTGACTTTGTCTTTCCTTTTCCCCCTCCCGTTTTTTGTTATTGAAGAGAACACCAATCCGAAGCTGAGGGAGGCGGAGGTGAAGATCATCGACTTCAAGCTCTGCAGCAGTCGGCAGGTGTACGAGGGTTTCCTGACCTCCCGGATGATGTGCGCAGGGTACCTGCAAGGAGGCAAAGACTCCTGTCAGGTGAGTCACCCCCCAAATTATCCCTGGGGCCCAGGGCCATTATGTGTGTGTGTGTGGGGGGGGGGCACTCCTGGGTGCCATCCTGGGTGAGACCAATGGGCCATTGAGCCGTGCAAAGTGGGTCTTGATGTAAACGTGGGCAGCAGGGCAGCTTTTGAAGAGCAGTTCCCAGGGATGCACCAGATCTGCCTCCTGGAGCTCTGAGCTCGGTGCAGCAATGAATTGGTGCCCTTGGCTATAGCCACAGGCAGTGCCACAAGAACCCCAGCGGCAGATGGGCAGTTTGCAGAACTTGGGGCAACGTGCCTCCCTCCCTCGAGCCTGCACAGGGTCATTTCTCCGCGCCGCAAAGCAGGGGTTTGTGCGAACGCGACCAGCTCCTCTTTGAGGGGGTTCTCATGGGGATGTGGGAGCGTCCAAACCCCTTTCCCTCCCCTTGGGCTTTTATCTGTCTGACTAGATTAGATCGCAAGAGGCCTCGGCAAATGACCCAGCTCCAAGAGAGCTGGAACGAGTCACTGATTAGTAGGGGTGGGAATATCGGTATTGGATAAATCCGATACACCCGAGAATCACCAGGATTGGCATACTGGATTTTTAACATTGGCCGCTTTACCTTTTTTTTTACATCACAGGCATTGAAAGTAAAAAAACGGGTAAAGCAGCCAATGTTAAAAATCTGGTATGCCGATCCCGGTAAATCCGATACCGCTGTATCCGGTATTCTCCCCGGTGTCCCATCCCTACTGATCAGTGCCTGACACAGTTTAGCTGATGTCTCAATGTCCTGAGTACTGACTTCTGGTGCCGATTTTACGACTCCTGATACCGTTCAGTCCCAGTTACGGCACCAATTTACTGATTTAATGATCAGTCAATGATAACTCGGTAACGGTAAATCCCCGGTGCCGGGCAGCCAATACAGCACTCCGAATTGCAGCTATTGCTCGGGTAGCAGCTCCACCCACCGGCGAGACAGAGCAAACCAAGGCTGTTTCTGCCTTGTACTGTGGAAACAGACACTTCCTACTAGACCTGCCTGCCCTTCCCTCCCTCTGAGTCCTTCTCCTTCCTGTAACTAAATGAAGCACGTGCCCCTGTGACTTCTCAGCTTAGACTGATCGAATCCTACCATTCGAAGGCGCCTCAGAGACACCTAGTCCACCCCCCGCTCAGTGCAGGAAACCCACAGCGACAGCATCCCTGACAGGTGCCGTCCACCCTCTGTTTGAAAACCTCCAGTGAAGGAGAGTCCACCCCCGCCCTAGGCAGTGTCTGTTCCATTGTCAAACAGCCCTTACTGTTGTCCTCCCTCGGTTCCCTTCTCCCTGTCTCTCCTAGACTGTGAGCCCCCTGGGACAGGGACCTGTCGCTATTGATTTTAATAGCACCAGGTGCATTACTGGTGTTGTAGAAATAAATAATAATAATACTAATCCGTTCCCAGCCATGCAGCGTTACAGGATTGCTAGCAGTGTCAGGGGCAAGACCTGAAGCAAAACTGACAGTACAGAAAGCAACGTGTGAAGAACCATAAGGCAAAATTGTTCTCTTTCATGGGAAAAATATGCCCTTTGCTGCTCTTTGTGCGGCTACGCCCTACAAGTTGTCACTAGCCTTGCTGACATTGCTGATGTTGCCTTCCTCCCTAGGGAGACAGCGGGGGCCCACTGGTCTGCGAGGACAATAACCGCTGGTACGTGGCCGGTGTGACCAGCTGGGGGACTGGCTGCGGCCAGAAGAACAAGCCTGGGGTTTATACCCAGGTCACACAGCTCCTCAGCTGGATCCATAGCAAAATGGAGGTGAGCTGGGCTCGTGGGGGAAGGCTGGGCTGACCTGTCCAGGGCGTGGACTAGAATATCATCTAGCTCCCTCCCAACTCTGACATTTGATTAGTATTAAAAATCCTCAGAGAGTTGCAGTTCTTGGACACAGAGCCTTCTCCAGAAGCTACAGAGCGGCTTGGAGAAGGAGCAGCGGGAGGGGAGTCAGAAGCTACAGAGCAGGGTGGAGAAGGGGCAGCAGGAGGGGAGTCAGAAGCTACAGAGCGGCTGGGAGAAGGGGCAGCAGGAGGGGAGTCAGAAGCTACAGAGCGGCTGGGAGAAGGGGCAGCAGGAGGGGAGTCAGAAGCTACAGAGCAGGGTGGAGAAGGGGCAGCAGGAGGGGAGTCAGAAGCTACAAAGCGGCTGGGAGAAGGGGCAGCAGGAGGGGAGTCAGAAGCTACAGAGCGGCTGGGAGAAGGGGCAGCAGGAGGGGAGTCAGAAGCTACAGAGCAGGGTGGAGAAGGGGCAGCAGGAGGGGAGTCAGAAGCTACAAAGCGGCTGGGAGAAGGGGCAGCAGGAGGGGAGTCAGAAGCTACAAAGCGGCTGGGAGAAGGGGCAGCAGGAGGGGATTCAAGAGTATCTCTGGGTACCAGAGGTGTCTTGTTCTGCATACGATCGGGTACCGCTGTCCTAACCTCTGACTCTCAGCACCCCTTCTTATCTTCCAGAGCCAGTCTGACTAGGGACGACGACACCGCTCCCTGGGGCTGCCCCCTTCTCTTTCAGGAAATGTCCCGGGAAGGTGGCTCCCCTGGACTGTTCTGCTGCCGTGGGCTCTGTCGTCGTGACCACCCGCTGATGTCCCTAATCGTTGAGCACTTAGCACTTCCAAGACTTTGAAGCCAGTTCATTCTGCCAATGAGCCTGGATGGGAAATGCCAGCCAGATCTCAGGGGGAGATGGGGCAGAATGCGACATGCAACCCCCTTCCCGCAGGGGCGTGTGGACTTCATCGCTGAGACTGACGGAAGCACTGGGAATGGACAGGCTGGGGGAACGGTCCAGCGGGCTTTTTCTGTGTTTCATTAGGGTTTTCCTCAGGGTTCAAAGGAAAAGGCCTCAGGTCATGAAATGATTGAAAAGCAAGTGTCTGGAAAATTAACCCAGGGGTTTCTGCAGCTGCCGCCATTCAGATCCTTTTCCATTGTATTATTCCCTGCATTAGGGCAGTGTCGAGAGGCCCCAGCTGAGACAGGGCCTTGTTCTTAGTGCTGTGCGGACCCAGGGTAAGAGGTAATTCCTGCCCGTCGGAGCAGAGAAGGGGAGTGCTGTACAGAGACTCAGTGACTGACCCAGGGTCACCTCGGGAAACTGTGGCAGAGCAGAGAACTGCGCCCACCCCCCCAGTCTCCTCCTTCCCGGCCCAGGGCTTTCACCAGAGGAACCGCCCCCCCTCCCCCCGTGTCTCCTGCTTCCCGGCCCAGGGCTTTCACCACAGGAACCGCCCCCCCTCCCCCCGTGTCTCCTGCTTCCCGGCCCAGGGCTTTCACCACACAACCCCGTCCACCTTGTTCCTTTTCCGTGTATTTCCTTGTTTTTGCATCCCACGCTCTGTGGTTCCGTGTCTCCAGCTTCCCGGCCCAGGGCTTTCACCACAGGAACCGCCCCCCCTCCCCCCGTGTCTCCTGCTTCCCGGCCCAGGGCTTTCACCACACAACCCCGTCCACCTTGTTCCTTTTCCGTGTATTTCCTTGTTTTTGCATCCCACGCTCTGTGGTTCCGTGTCTCCACACGGCGTGGCTTGTGCTGCTGCTTCAGCCAGACGGAGCGTGCTGCCTGTCCTAGGCTCTCTCGACTGCAGTGCAGAGGAGGGGATTTCTGGAAGCCTGTTGGGGAGGTTGAGATTTCTCTCTTGTACGCTGGAGCAATAACCCATTTTCTCCAGCCACCCTCCTGCTGCTGGCGCCAATTGCTGTCATCGCTCAGCGCCCGTCTGCCTGTTTGCTGACGGGGTAGCTGCGCGGCTTTCTTGCCAGACAATACCCTGAGTATGTTGCAGCTGCTGCTGCAGGCGGGACACTGCTGCTCGGTATGATCTCTGTGCGTGTCTTTAGCCATAGCGCCGTTCGGTGTTCTGTAACCCCGTGTGCTACCGTGACAGTGTTTAGACAGACCGTCAGCACGGTGTTCGCCCCAAACATGGATTAAACGGTCAAGACCTGGCAGTTGTTCACTTCCCGTGTGAACGCCGTGTTGAGGGTCTGTCGAAAGACGGTAACGGTACGACACTGTGGACGTTTTTAGACATAACAAAGTTCGGGTGTCAAACCCCCTAAGCCCGCGTTTGGCCGTTGCGTGTACACACCAGAACAATCCCAACCCCAGTTTGGCCCCCCGTTGAACACGCGATGTGAACACCAGTGCATCACAAGGACAATTTACACGTTCCAGCTGAACACGTGGCCAGCGTCGTGTCTCATGATATCGTGTGGCGTGTTAGCAGCTACATCACGGGGAACGAGGCGGCAGCACTGCGTGCTGAGATCGGGGGGGCGGCAAAACACCGATTTGGCCCAAGCTGGGCCGTGTGTCTAAACAGCGCCACATGGTGAACCCGGGGCCAAACCGGTGTTGATATCAAGGTCAAAACACACATTCCGACCCCTGTTGACGTTACGTCTAAAGACGCCCTGGGAGGGGGGGGGACCTGTGGCTCCTGGGGAACCTCAGGATCCAGTGAAAAGCAGAGGCTTGTGGGTACTACGTCGGGGTGAAGAGGGAGGCAGGAGGCTGCTAGCCCAGGGCTGGGGTCGGGGAACCCAACCTCGCCCCTAGTGCAAGGGCCGAGAGCTGCCGAGAAGTTAGGGGTGGGGGAGCCCTGGGGTTGGGGGAAGGGTCCCGATCATGGATCTGCCGTCGTGTGCCGGCCGCCTCTCTGTCCACGCCTGGGGGAGGAACTGAAGGCAGGCGACAGGGAAGGGGCCGCCTTTAGCCCCCGAAGGTCTCTGCCCCACCCTGGGGGCAAAGAACAGATTGTTCCCCCACCCCCATGATGAGGCAGAGAGAAAAGTGAGCTCCGGGGAGCAACTTTCTGTGACTCCAAAAGCGAGACCAGCCGAGCTGCCTGTGGACCCAGCTCTGGGTGGTCTCTGTGGGAGGCCTCCCTCCTGCGCCCCTGCCACCAGGCTGAGAGACTGGCCTTGCTCACCCAGCCACGGCGTCGATCTCCCAGGGTGGCCATGGCTACGACCCCCAGCCCCCCGGAGCGCCACGTGAGGCTGCAAACCCGCGAGAGCGAAGGGGTTGTGCTTCCCTGCGTGGCGGCTGCACGGGCGCCTGGCTGTGGACTCTCTGGGGGAGGGAGGCTGAGCGCTTCCACATCACTTGAGTGGCCGCCTCCGCGCCGAGACAACGGGGGAGAGAGCCAGCAGGAGAGGGAGAGAGGCTAAAGAGCCCCAGCTGAGCCCCTGCCTGGGGAGCGGACACTAGGGCGGCCGGCCGCGCAATGCATGTTGCAGGCCGTGCATTGGCGCCGACGCAGGGCCTGCAGCATAAGTGTTCCTGCAACATTTGCGTAGCTGACCGCCCTAGTGTCCGCCTCCCACCCCATAGAGACACACCCTGGGCGGTCATCACCTCCACTCCTGCCCTCGGAGCCTGGGCGGGCGCCTCTGCTCTGCAGGGGCTGCCAGCGAATGCCTCCTGCACCAGCTGCGGCACATGCTTCTCCCAGGGCCGGCCTTACAATTTGCAGGGCAAAGATAAAGCATGGGGCCCCAGTGGCCCAACGCCCGCTCCCTTGCGGCCCCAGCGCCGCGGGGGCCCCCTCTGCAAGGCCCGGGGGAGGGACGGGCTCGGTACCCCGCTGCGGGGCCTGTGCGGGTAGAGAAGAGAGCAGGACCCGGGGGCCCAGGCGCTCTGGCTGCCAGGAGGGCACTAGTTTCCTGCTCTTGTCTGCAGCATGTAACGTCCACACGGGGCCTGAGGCTGCGTTTTCTGATTGCTCCGGTGAAATCTTGGTGCCCAATGGGTCATTCTTCGTGACAGATGGGGGTGCCCTGCCCCAGACTCCGGGTGGGAGCGGGAGCATCGCGGGGCCGCTGTATTCTCTGTCCCTCCCCATGTAACGCCAGTTGGGCTGTTGCTGCTCTGTGTTTCTGCTGGAACTCTCTCCGTTCATGCTGTCTAGGAGACTGGATTACCCATGTTGTCAAGCAGGGAATAAACAAAGTATCACAATTAAAAAGATCAAGGAATGTTCCCAGCGAAATGTTCTGCGTTTATTTACTGAACAGCCATAGAGCTGGGCTTGGGGGTTCTTTTAGAAGTCTCTTCCCTGGGTTTGTCGGTGCTCTGGTAGGGGAAACCCCACTCCATGAACACAAGAACCCAGGCACTGCCAGCTGGGGTCAGGGCAATGGTCCTTCCAGCCCAGCATCCAGTCTCCGAGCGCAGCCAGCCTCAGTTGACTCAAGGGAGTACGCAGCAAGTAAGAGTAGGGGAATCCATTTCCTGCCACCCTCCCCCAGCTCCTGACAATCGAGGATCTCGTTTCCCTCCTGACCAACCCAATGAGCAGCTCTTGATGGGCCTGGCCTCCAAAAATTCATCCATGCCTTTTTTGAAGCCAGTTACACTTCTGGCTTGCATAGCATCCTCTGGCAATGAGTTCCACTGATTTATCGTACGTTGGGTGAAAAAGTTCTTTCTTTTATTTGTTTCAAATCTGTGGCCTGTTAGCTTCATAGAGTGAATCCTGGTCCTGCTATTTTAGAAAGGGTAACCAGCAGCTCCCAGTTCACCTGTTCCCTACCTTTCCTGATCCTGTGAATGTCCATTGTATCCCCCCTCCGTCACCTCTTCTCCAAGCTGTCTCTAGCAGCAGTGGGCAAGACCAGCAGGATTGCCATCCCACCATCATAGCTGCAGATTGGCCAGAGGAATTCACAGAGCTCCCCTCTGAACCCATGAGGACTGGAACAGTTTTTTAGCTCGACACCTTTTTCTAGGCAGATATTTATCAGCTGCCCACAGCCCAGAGACATTACGCTGAAAGGCTGCTGTGATGCCTGGCTGCTTCCATGCCCGGTGGTGACTGGGCACCATTCACTTTACCAACATGCTCCTGGCATCAGGCAAAATCACAGTCTGGCACTCGCTGCATCTCATGCACATGGCAATCACCACATCCTGGAATACAACTGTCCCCCTTCCCTGGGAGGAGAAGGGGATCCCTTTGGGAATGTGGGGGCCACTGAACTGAGCACAGGAGTGAGAACCGGGACTTCTGCACTATGTACAGGGGGGGAGCTAGGGGGGAATGGGCCTTGCTGGGGCACTCCACTCCAGTGTGTGTCTGCACTATGTACAGGGGGGAGCTAGGGGGGAATGGGCCCTGCTGGGGCACTCCACTCCAGTGTGTGTCTGCACTATGTACAGGGGGGAGCTAGGGGGGAATGGGCCCTGCTGGGGCACTCCACTCCAGTGTGTGTCTGCACTATGTACAGGGGGGAGCTAGGGGGGAATGGGCCCTGCTGGGGCACTCCACTCCAGTGTGTGTCTGCACTATGTACAGGGGGGAGCTAGGGGGGAATGGGCCCTGCTGGGGCACTCCACTCCAGTGTGTGTCTGCACTATGTACAGGGGGGAGCTAGGGGGGAATGGGCCCTGCTGGGGCACTCCACTCCAGTGTGTGTCTGCACTATGTACAGGGGGGAGCTAGGGGGGAATGGGCCCTGCTGGGGCACTCCACTCCAGTGTGTGTCTGCACTATGTACAGGGGGGAGCTAGGGGGGAATGGGCCCTGCTGGGGCACTCCACTCCAGTGTGTGTCTGCACTATGTACAGGGGGGAGCTAGGGGGGAATGGGCCCTGCTGGGGCACTCCACTCCAGTGTGTGTCTGCACTATGTACGGGGGGGAGCTAGGGGGGAATGGGCCCTGCTGGGGCACTCCACTCCAGTGTGTGTCTGCACTATGTACAGGGGGGGAGCTAGGGGGGAACGGGCCCTGCTGGGGCGCTCCACTCCAGTGTGTGTCTGCACTATGTACAGGGGGGGAGCTAGGGGGGAACGGGCCCTGCTGGGGCTCTCCACTCCGGTGTGTGTCTGCACTATGTACAGGGGGGAGCTAGGGGGGAATGGGTCCTGCTGGGGCACTCCACGCCAGTGTGTGTCTGCACTATGTACAGGGGGGAGCTAGGGGGGAACGGGCCCTGCTGGGGCACTCCACTCCAGTGTGTGTGTCTGCACTGTGTACAGGGGTGCCTCAGCTCCGGTTAACTTGCCATTTAGAGAACCTGTCATCTAAGATCTTATCCAATCCTTTTTTAAAAACCCAGTTATGCTACTGGTCTTCACATCATCCTTTGGCCACGAGTTGCCCAGGTTAAATGTATGCTGAATTGTCTTCGAACTTCTGCCAGTTCATTTTTGTCAGTGCTTGATTAGTTCTGATTCTGGCCCCCGCTTCCCCCGCCCGAGCTGCATTCCCAATCCTGAGTTAGCCCAGCTGAGCCCTGTGGAAAGCTCTGGGCTATCTGTCCTTGGAGAGCTGCACCCCCAGCTGAGTCTAGTACCTGACTCTGGAGTCCAGACTCTCAGGTTCCTCACAGCAGCTTAACACTCCTAGGGCCTCTGTAAGTGCCTCCTTAATCCTGTGCTTCTGACCTGCTTTCTGCCGTTCGACTGCAGTGTCTTGTATGTGTCTGCTCCCTGCCCCGAGCCCCTGCCCCCCAGCCATTGACCCCCAAAGCAGCTCTGCAGCCCAGCTTGTCTAGCCCTGCGCCTGCAAGGCTTCAACCCTCTGGGCTGCCCACACCCTGGCTGCCTTAATGATTTTACATGGTGCCCCCTCATTCTAGTGTGAAAAGGGGTAAAGAACCGCTCCCTGTTTCCATGCTCTGCACCACCCCCTTGTCTCTTCTCCAAGCTGGAGCCTGAGTCTTTCCTCCTACAGAAGCTGGCCCATCCCAGACCTTGATCGTCTTTACTCATTTTCCATTTCTCCTCTGTCCTTTTCAAAGGTTCTGGGCGGCCCAACATCGTACTTGTCACCGGGGTTGTGGTTTTTGTGGGCCCTCTCTTCGTTAGAGGCTGCCCCTCATTTGCCCACCAGGCCAGCTGCAACCCCATTGCCTGTGCCTGCGTGGGTCCCCGAGTGATCAGAAAACCTTCACTGCAATCAGGGAGCTTTCAGAGGTCCGCACCCCTAGCCAAGCCTCTGTTTTATCTCCCCGCCCAGCTGTAACGCAGAGAATGTTCTCTGGCCACCTGTAGCTTGGAAGACTTTGCAGTGGGGTTGTGTTATATGAAAAAGGTTCATCTAGGCTCTCACCTAGATAGGAGTACCCCAAGTGAACTCCCTAAGACCAAATAACGACACAAGCACGCTAGGCTTGATTATAAAACATATATTGAGTACATACAAGTACAAGGCTGTTGATCAGATAGTGCAAGTCAATAAATCAAACATAAATTCCACGCATTCTAACTCCACTGATATTCCCTGACTGCCTCTTACTCTAAAGGCGCAATACAGGTCCATCAGTTGTTGTCTCGGCCTTGATGTTGAAGACCGGCATAATTCCTTTAGAGAATATGAAAGTTCTTAGTTCATGTTAGTAGCAGCTGTTCTGCTGAGCTGTTCTCTCCTTCAAGTCCAAAATGAAAGAGATCTCCCTCTCCCTAGAGATCCTGTATCTTCTTCCCCCTTCGCAGGGGCTCCAGAGACTTCCTGTCTCCTGCTGCTATTACCCTTCTAATCAGCTGGCCGGGCTGACCTGGCCGTTGCTTGGCAATAAACTGCCCACTTGTTACATCAAAGGGAATTCGTCCCCCCAGTCTGGCAACTGGTTTGAGCCTCCTGCTCCAACTGAGCTTACAATCTGTTACATATTACATTACACATATCCCCCCCCCCAATTGGGTGGGTTATCTCCCCCAAATGAGTGTGTTGCCCCCATGTCCCCATGACACGTCCCCCCCCTTCGAGAACATGTGATAAGGGTTGGGTCAATCCCAATTCTGGAACATGTCAGTCTGTACCGTTACAGAAACCGTGAAATGGGTTAATGAACAATACACGTACCCCCTCATATACACAATAGACGTGCACTCCAATGCTGTGTGATAGAGAAACACTCCTCCCAGTTTCTCTTTATCTTGGGGCCCAATCTCCTCGGGCGGAGAGAGATCCCCTATCCCCGGGTCTAAGCGTTCCCTAAGCGTTCCCGTGGCTGTGAGAGGGAATTCCCACCTTTGTCACCTCACCGGCCTTCCATTACACTGTGCAGGGAATAATTTTTCCCTTTGTCATTCCATCCGCCCTGCAATAGACTTTCCAGGGAATAATTTTGGGTTTTGTCACTCCCCAGGAGATAGGGTGTGGTTGGCCCATGTTTAACCCCGCAGCACTCCCATAGGCATTCCATTGACTCTGCTAGGAATTCCTTCAATTCTGGTAGGGAATTTCCTCCTTTATTATTCCATGTGCACTCCATTAATTCTGGTAGGGAATTCTTGTCATTCCCAAGACAGTCTACTACCTCTGCTAGGATATTTCCTCCACTGTCATCCCATATCTCTGATGGAAAACCCATCTGAAAAGAAATCTTTAGCAGGCCATTAGCAACCACAGTGGCCCCTGTAGGAGCTAGAGTCGTGGCCTCCAGGTATCTAGTTGCTGCCTCCACCAGGGTCAGACTAGGCTTTCCCCTTGTCTTCTGCTTCAGGGGCCCCCCTGTATCTGTACCCACTATCTCACAAGGCTGCCCTATGATTGGGAGTGGCTGCAGAACTGCTTTTCCCACCCCCCCAGATTACTTGTTCTCCACAGTCAGGAGTGAACTCCACCTCCTGTTCCTGAGCTGCTCCAAGCTGGGGTCTCCTATAACCTCTGGCTCCAAATCCTCGGAGTCTGCTAGGCTGGGGTACGCCAAACTCTCCAGCTTAACCTTCTCTACTCCACCCAGGGGCACCCCATCCGTTTCTGGGATCTCTACCTCTGTTCCCCCCTTGGGCTCTACACTTTCCCTTGTAGGGTTGCCCTCCTGGCCCGCCCCTAGGGTCGCTATTCCCTCTGCTGCCCCCTCTCTGGGCCCTACAACTTCTATTTTGGGGCTGCCCTCCAGGCCTGTCCCCCAGTTCACTATTTCCCCTGCAAGCCCCTGCTTGGGCTCTACAGCCTCTATTATAGGGTTGCCCTCCTGGGTCCCTAATTCCCTCGCAGCCCTCTCTCTGGGCTCCCCAATCTCAGCTCTGGGGCTGCCCTCTAGGCCCGCCCCATGGATTACTGTATCCTTTGCTGCCTTCTCTTTGGGTTCTAGGCTCTCCCCTCTAGGGCTGCTGTCAAGGCCCACCCCTAGGGTCTCTGTTCCTTCTGGGCCCCCAACCTCATCCTCTGGCTGGTGGTGCTGCTCCTTTGGAGAATTACTCCTGAGCTCA
>QEPC01006384.1:1232091-1243095 GCA_003113815.1 Sphenodon punctatus
TCAGGAAAAGGATCTGGGAGTGATTGTGGACAATACACTGAAATCCTCAGCCCAGTGCGCCGCAGCAGTCTAGTCAAGAAAGCAAACAGAATGTTAGGAGTTATTCGCAAAGGGATCGAGAATAAAACTGAGGATGTTATAATGCCTCTATACAAATCAATGGTGAGACCGCACCTGGAATATTGTGTGCAGTTCTGGTCGCCCCATCTCAAAAAAGACATAGTGGAACTAGAAAAGGTGCAGAGAAGGGCAACAAGAATGATAAAGGGTATGGAACGGCTTCTGTACACAGAGAGACTTGACAAGCTGGGTCTCTTCAGCTTAGAGAAGAGAAGACTGAGAGGGGACATGATAGAGGTTGATAAAATCTTGAGTGGTGCGGAACGAGTAGATCAGGAATGGTTATTTACCCTCTCAAATAGTACCAGAACTAGGGGACACTCCATGAAACTAGCTGCCGGCAGATTTAAAACAAATAAAAGGAAGTACTTTTTCACTCAACGCATAATTAACCTATGAAATTTGTTGCCAGAGGACGTTGTCAAGGCCAGTAAAATAACTGGGTTTAAAAAAGCACTGGATAAGTTCTTGGAGAGTCGGTCCATTAATGGCTATTAAGCAAGTAGCTTATGGGATGAACTTCTTACTGTCGGGAGCTGGGAGTGAACAGCGGGGAATGGATCGCCCATTGTGGCTGTTGGTTCTTCTCCCATGCGATCGAGATTGGCTGCTGTCGGGGACAGGATGCTTTCCCTATAGCTTGGAGTCCCCGATGCAACAGCCACACTAGTGCGAGCTATTTGCTTTCCTGGTTTGAATGCATTTTGATAGACTCCTTCCAAGTCCTGCGTAGTTACTCTTCCCTCTGTTGCCTTAGGGGCCCAGGGACAGTGCCCGGTTTCTATTGCATCGCTCATTAGCTGACACATGTGCTCCACCCGACACCATGGTTTAGGTGAGTCCTCCACGCTAGTTTTGGATTCCCTAGCCTTATTTTTCCAGAACATCTTAATTAGTGTTAGGTATTGCTTGCTGGTTCCTTGCCCTTTTTTATGCCCACAATCCTATCTTCTTTCCACTGCCCATGGGGCTCTTGCCCTCCCACAGCACTATTTTATACCCCACAAATGCTCCTTGTTGGCCTGCTATGCAAAAAGGATTCTCCACCTAGTCTTCTTTTTGAAATACAAACCAAAGGAAGTAGGGACTCCTGGGTCTTCAGGATTTCCCCCTTCTCTTCCTACTTCTGAATCACTTTGGTTTTGTCTGCTGTTCATGTGAACGCTTCAGAGTAAACAGTGTAGCGAACAGGGAAATCCCGGCGGGGGAATGGGCGCGGACCCCGATGGCAATGAACGCTTGCTCGTAATCTGTCCCTCAGGACCGTCATTGGCGGATACCCAGTGTGGATACCCTGAGCTGAGATCGTCACAGGGAGGCGAGCGCAATGCCTGGCCCAGGGAAGGGAACACGCCCACACAGGATACACTATACCCACCTTCCACAAGGAAGCAGGGCCAAGGGAAGGGTAGGTCAGGAGTGGGGTGTGTGTGTCCTGTGCAGAGTCCCAAGGGGAAGGGAGGACCGGGCGTTCACACAAGGGGGAACGAGGTGACGAGGAGGGGAAGCACGGTTGAAACGCAAATACTTAGACACAGCTATTACTCCACCGTCACGCGCTCTCTCTCTCTCTCTCGCTCTCTCAGTGCAGAAGGTACTCATGACCACAACACAATAGGCAAAGGGGGGGGAGGTACTTTCACAGGCGCAAGGCACTGATCACCGGCAATGGTGAGGGTTCAGAAGGCTCCTTATGTGCGGTAGGACAATGCTGGCGCAGGCGCTCTGAGCGCCGCAGTGGCGCCACGGGGGGCATGGAGATGGGTGTCAGGCTGAGCGAGTCTCTGCAGGGAGGAGCTTCCCCTGCTGTGCAGCTGGGTTCCGCTGCCACCTGGGATGTTGGCGGCGGCGCATGGGTTTCCTGCGCTGGCTCTGGCGGCGCTTCTGGTGAATCCTGCACCGGTGGGGGTGCCCCCATGGCAGAGGTAGTGGTGTTGTGTGCCCGGACCCCCCAGGTTGGCTGGTGCCACTGGGGCCCCCCACCCACTCGTCCCCAGACCCTCTGGCCCTGCCGAAAGGGCCTGACAAACAGAAGTAAGGTCCAACTGCGTGGAATTAACTGCTCATTGGAGCGTGACTTCGGTAAAAATCAAAGGGGAGCAGGTACTCCTGATCTTTCAGAGGTAAGTACTTCTCTTTCTACTCCTGAATAACTTTGGTTTAGCGTTCTTGGTGTGCGAATGGATTGGAAGGAAAAGTGATTTACGACACAACGACAGCCACGTAGCTGTTCGTACCGGCCCACAGGAATGTACCGGGGCTCCTGCATTCCTGGGGCTCCTGCGCTTGGGTCGCTCTGTCCCTAGTGTGGATTGGGGACTTCCCACTCATTCAAGCAGGGTAGTTTACCCCCGTATGAGTGCCCCTCCAGCACTGCTGTGGGAGTGAGGGGAAAGGAGCGTGCCAGCCAGCCACCTCCTGCAGTGGAGACCAGCAACGTTTCCACTCGAAGAAAAGAGCAGAGACACTAAAAGCATTTGGAGGAAAGTGATACTCCCTCCCACACATGAGACCAAGTCCTAATGGGGCCAGAGCCATTAGCTTTGCCTTCGTGCCACTGCCAGACCTGAGAGCGTAACTGGAACCCAGCCTGGCTCCCCAGCCAAAGTCAGGTGCAGCAGTGGAGAAAGCACCAAGTGGAAAATATTGACTAATCCTTGAATGGACTGGGATCCGGCACCGAGCGGCATGGTCTGTCCTAGGTCTGATACGGGGCATTGCTAGCTGCTACTGAAAAGCTTTGGAGCTCCGGCCCAAGGAATTACTAAGGGACATGCTAAAACTATGTTCTGTCCTGGCCCCTGAAATCCAGGGAAAACACTCAGGGGCCCATGCCCTGTAGGCTCCCAGCTGCTGTGTTTCAGGCAGAGGCACCCACAAGCCACTTTTAAAGAACCAGAAGCAGGTAAACAGGATGATAATGCCCCACGCCTCGCCTCGGATCTCTCTCCACAATGGGAGCAGCAGAGCCCTGCCCACCTCCGTAACGGGAGCAGCAGGTGGGGAACCGAAATTCAGCTGCGGTGAACCATGGGATTGACAGAGTCCTCCTTGCACCAGCATATGTGTTCAGACGGCCAGACCAGTTTAATGATTCATATTGCCATGACTGCAATCATCTGAACACTTGATCCTGATTAAAACCACGTGACTATAATGTTGATGTCTTGGGAAACCCCCCTTTTACCGGTGCAGGTGCACGGAGCCATAGGCTCCAGCTAGGTTTTGGGGTGCTAAGCCCCATGCTCACTGTATTATCAATAGGTTGCATCCTGTACGTACGTATTCTCACTTGGCCCATGCATGGGAACGTGGCTGGGCCCAGCTAACGGTCGAACTCTGGCTGACTTGTGGCTCATCTTTCCTAGCAAGTCTCTGCATGGGCAGAGATACCAGGCTTGAGTGATTCAGGAAGTGGCTAATGGCCACTAACGGGTCACTGAGGCTCCCACCCAGGCCATCGAAACCCACTCGGGGACAACGGCAAAGCAGGGGAAGAGGCAACACGCTGGGTGCCCTTCCCTGGGACAGTCCTGCTGCAGCTGGTGGGGTTTAAAAGGGGACCCGTGTGGGGCTGCAGGGGCGCTCTCTTTTGGGAGCTTTGCCGAACCCTAAGCAAACGCCCTGTCACCCGGCTGAGGGACAGGGAAAGGAGACTCCCATCCAGTAACCGAGACTTCGACGTACACTTGGGGAGGACGAGCCAGGAGACTGGAGTGTCGGATCAGCCTTGCGCTTCTTGGCCTTTATTTCCCCTGGGCCCGTCCTGAGCTCGTTCTGGGCCCGTTTGCGCTACCTTTTCAAACATAAAGCTGCTCTTTAAACTCTAAACGTGGTCTCCTTGTGTTCGCTAGCCCCGAGCACGGCGAGGGTGGGGGTTCTCGGCCAACCCCGAGACGAGCCTAACCCAAGTGTAAATTTCTGAAACCTGTGGCTGCCAGGGGCAAGGGAAAAGGTCGGGGGGAGCCCCGAGCCCGTGGGGACCCCAACAGCCCGGAAGGCACCAGGTGACAGCCAGTTTTTAAACAATGCTGTCATTAGGGTGTTTGTCTGAAAATAGTCAATGCCTCTCTGGGTCTGCGTTCAATCGAACAATCCCTTCTAGACTCTTTTTAATTGCTGTTTTGCAAAGAAAAGTAAGGCTTCCAAGACAAAGTTCCCCATCTCTCAGAGGGAGGCTGTTTCAGCTAAATTGTAGGCCGGATTGTCACAAAGGACTTTCAGTCAAATAATCTCCCACCCCCACCCCCACCCCGCAAGCTGTTAAAGGGTCTGGATTTCCAGAAAGTGCTGCATGATCCACCTATGAAAAAGCTGAGTGTCTCGCCTCTCTGGCCACTTGGAAAATCTTGTCCTTTAATCCTAAAGCTTAACTCCAAGTTTGTGCTGCCAGCCAGGGTGTAGCTGCTACCATCACTGCAGCTGCACACAAGCTGGGGGCTCACAATGCATGGAGAATGGGTGTGCATCTCATGCGGGGGGTAAGATGAGGCCGGGAGCCCATTCCCTCGTCTGTGCTAGGGCCCATTCTGATCCAGCCATGCCCCTGGTTGGCAGAACAGACACTGAAATCCTCTGGATTCATCAGCCACGGTGCAAATAACATTCCTCTACTCAGTGCACCCCATGAAGACATTCATTGCCTGGCAATAGTTAAAAGGGGAGCTTTGGATGTGCCCCTCGTGCCCCTGAGGTCAGCCGGGAGTGCTGTCTTCCACGTACTATCTGCCTGTCAAGTTCCCACAGTAAAGATGCGTAGTATGATGTTTTTCTTGGTGTCTGTTCCAGAATTATGCCCCCCCCCCCCCCCCCCCNTTCTGTTCAGTCTGGTGTTTGACAGGTGGGGATAGGGGTTGGGAAGGTTCATCTGAGTTCGAGCCTACTCATTTTCTGGGTGCAAGAGCTTTCTGTTCAGTCTGGTGTTTGACAGGTGGGGATAGGGGTTGGGAAGGTTCATCTGAGTTGGAGCCTACTCATTTTCTGGGTGCAAGAGCTTTCTGTTCAGTCTGGTGTTTGACAGGTGGGGATAGGGGTTGGGAAGGTTTGGGATGATGGAATTTCATGGGTTTTATTGACATGTAATTTAAGATTGCACGTGTTGTAACCTGCCCAGAGCCCTTGGGACAGGACAAGAGAAAACATTTAAAAATGAAATGATTTAGTGTCTTGAGTGCTGTCTTGAGACCCTCCCAGTCTCAGTTCCGTTCCCTTTTCCACCACAGATTCTCCGTGTGGCTTCGGACAAGTCCCTTTCTGCCTTGGTTCCTGCTCCGTACGGTATGAGGCACTAGAACGGAGCTGCGCTCTATTTTTGTAAAATGAACATACGAAAATAGAAAAGTGATTTGTCCTCCACCTGGCCTGCCCTCACGGCGCTCCTGCCAACGTGGGTTAATAAGAAGGAGCTCCAGGGCCCTTTTAAACCATGTCCCCATCCACTTCGTCTCCACCCCTGGCCCGGAGGGCTGTAATGCCGTGGGAGCTTCCTGCCCCAAGAGGGTAACATGACCGCTAAGGAAAGGCCTCTGCTGCAGAGACCCCAATCTGGTGGCAGTGACCGCCCCTCCCAGAGCACCGTGTCCTGGGGGACACACAATAGAACCGATTGAGGGAACTGTCTGTCAGGAGTGACATGACATTATCCCGGCCATGGCTGGAGACCTGCTATCTCTCGCTGGATCGACATCATTACCTTGAAATGCCAAGTTCTGTTTATTTATCTTCCCTCCTGGTGGAAAGCAGCACGGGGGGATGTTTATCAGGATTAGGAACCCTTCAGTGTCTGTGTCAAGCTGATTTCCAGCACAGATACTGGATAGCAATTAAGGGATGGAAGGGGGGATGAGGGTCTATTTCAAAGCCTGGCCAAGAGATCGCTCTAACGAGAGAAGAGCTCTCTGGAACGTGTGCGTGTGCACACATGTGTGTGCGTGTGCATGTATGCGTGTGCGTGCTTTCTAGGGAGGTGAAGCCACACTGGCCATTGTCTGACAATAGTTACATCTCACTGCTTTTATTGGCATTTGGAAGAGGAGATGAAAGCTCGCTCCGGTCGGTGGAGACTAGAGGATGTGCTTGTTTCCCTGCGTCTCCCCAGCATGACACAGACCAAGGACCTGGCTGGCCTTTGATTTACACCCCAGACAACCTTGTGCTCTCAGCAGCGCCCGTGCAGCAAAGGAAACCCTGCTGAGGCCAGGGGAGTTATTCTGGATTTGCACCGGTTCCGCTAAACAGAATTTGGCCCAGTGGATTTTCAGAAGAGAACGGATCTGCTGATTTTTAATTAGGTCACTGGTATTTCTGCCTAACGCAGGCGGTAAAGAAAACGGCCGATGAATCACAGGCCTGATATTATTAAAATCTGTGACTGTTATCACCATTTTGACAGCTTTCCTCATTCCCTTTGGGGCTGTCTCCCTGAGATCTTGCCTCCCCCCCCCCCCCAGCCTCTGGGGCTCTGTGCTTCATCCCCACAGGAAAGGTCTCTCACTGGGCTGCTTATACAATGGAGCAGCCAGTGACTCCCGTGCTCTGTAACCTACAATGTCAGGAATTGAAGGACCCTTGAGGTCATCTAGTCTGACGCCTTGCTTGGAGGCAGGATGGTGGGTGGCCGTTCGACCTCTGCTTGGACCCCTCCAGTGGTGGAGAGCCTACGAGCTCACTCAGCTGCTCCCCCTCTCTGTAGGGTGGGGAATGGCGGGGCAGCTCAGCTGGGGTTGAGGATTGTTCTGGGTAACCCCAAAGGGGCCCAAGAATGGGCAAGCTTTGGAGAGTCGCGTACACTGCGGCTTCAGGTTGAAATATATAAAGGGGGGGGGTAACCACGGCAGGGGAGCCCACTGGGAGATATCATTTCTCAGTGGGTCCCCCAATGTCTTCATACCACCGGGCATTTGCTCCCAGGGCTGGATTACCGTACTTCGCACCAAACTGAGCATGCTCAGCTTCAACCCCATGTAATCGTTCTACAGGGAGGAAACCAACTCTTCCCAGCACGGCAAGCCCCTTGCTTGGTGGGCTCTCAGCCACCGCCATGAAGAGATACTGGGATACGTGTAAACCATATGTGTAATAAATGTGTAATGAGCTAAGCTGAGAACTGAACATTCACTTCATGTAACCAATATGAAATAGAAATGGCTACGTCATTACAGGAATGACAGAGAAATCAGGAAGGACTTGACACTTTCCGCAGACGCTAGCAATTGGCCATTGATTTGCAAATGAATTTCTTCCTGTGGACGTGACTGAAAGTACAGAGTCACCTGGTGGGAAAATCAAACAAAGGACCCTGGAAAAGTACTTAAGGGGGAAGATGAGACACACAGACCTTCAAAATCATAGAGGATCGTCCCATCTTCCCAGCCAGAGAACGGCTGCACCAAACAAGCTATGAAGTAAGGACCGATCTATTGGAAACCGTAAGATTTGTACCCAGCCAAGCTTTCCATCGCTGGCTGAGACACGAACTGAAATAGCCTTGGACTTTGAGTAGGGTAAGAGCCTAAGTCCGGAGGATTCAAGTACAGATAGGAAGGCGATATAGATTCTGTTGTCTTGATTTCTGCGCTCTCTTGTCCTGCAGCTTATTCATGATTTATTCATTAAACTTCTTTTTACTGAAGCTAGTCGGGTGCAGTGAAATTCTTAATCCTAATTTTGAGTGGACACAGTTTGGGGTTGATTCTGTGCTTACAAACGCAGGCGAGCCTAGAGAGAGAGAGAGAGAGAGAGAGTCTGTGCTGGGAAACTCGGAGGCTAAAAGGTGACAGGAAGGTTCCCCCGTTGCAGGCTCGATCCGTTCTAGAGAGGGAGCGGATCCAGTGGGGGCTGCAAGCCGGGGACACTGAGTCACAGCACCTAGAGTGGGGGAGTGAGACCCCCAATCCCATGGCAGCCACCTGTCTGGGCAACGCTCTTGCATGCATAGACGGGGCTGGGGATTTGCCAGCCCCCTCCCCCCGGCCTGCTGCACCGCGCCCGAACCAGCTCCAAGCGGTGCCTGAGCTCACGTCCTGGGCTGCAGGCCCCGTAGCCCCCCACAGGGTACGGGCTCGAGGTGACGGACAGACTAGTCTTAAAGGGCCGGTGCCTGCTCCATCACACAAAGGATAGTAACACATTTATTTTATTTATTTGTATTTATTAGCCACCCCCCTCATGCCTACGGCATCTTGCGGCAGCTTCCAAAGGGCCAAAAATACATAACAATAAAAAATACTAAAACTACAACAAATTACAAATGAGAACGTAGCCCCCACCAGCTCGGTGTCCGCCTGCCTGTTGATTCGGTTTTTGCCCCCTCATGGCAGGGCCCTGGAGTGTGCGGAGCCCGCTGTGCCAGTCAGTGTGGGTTAATGTGTCTGCGTCCCTTCAATTCGATTGTGTGCAGCCTCTGTGCTTACAGGTCCTCCAGTACCATAGAGTCCCTGCTGAAGAGCCTCGAGTGTTCTGAGGAGCAACCACTTCTGGCCCCTCTCCTCACTCTCTTTTTCACTGGCGCGCATGTAATGTTGGCCTTAAAAGCCCACCGCGCCATTTTCAAATGTGTTCTCCCAGCTCTTCCTGGTTGGCAGGACGTGCCTGACACGCTTTCCCAGCCGTTGCATTTTCTGTAACGACTTGCAGAGGATTTCCATCCCCCTGGCTCAAACGGAGAGCCAGGCAACAACCAGCACCGCTACTACCATCACGCAGCCACAGTCGCTGCCCACCTACCGATCCGCCCACCAATGCTACATTCCCTGGACCGAGGAAGAGACCACGGTCTTCATCGCTCTATGGGGGGAGGGGGGGACAGAAGCTCCAATCCGCCCTGGTGAAGGGCTACAGGAACGAGGCGATGTTCCAGGAGATCTCGGCACAAATGGTGCAGCAGGGTTATAACCGGGCCATGAACCAGTGCTGTCAGCAGGCCACGAATTTGAGGTGCCGGTACAAGAATATCCAGGACAACAACTTTGCCTCTGGCTGCGGGAGGCAGACACCGCTGCATTACAAGCTCCTTGACTGGGGATATGGCTCCCCAACTGCCTACTCCTGCTGCAACCACTCCCGGTCCCACTAGGGACGCTGCGACCGCCAGCACAGATCCCTCTGTGCCCGTTCCCACCATGGAGCCAGCACTGGTCAACACGGACACTGTGACTCTCACAGTGTAGCCCCTAAAACGTGAGAGCCGGCTGTTGTTCAAAGAGCCACCCAAGTTTCTGGTCAAGGGCATGGAGGACCTGGATGCCACCTTTTGTAGAGGAGGTAGTGGAGGAGAATTTTGTAGTGGAGGAGAATTTTGTGTGCGCGTGCGCGTGTGCGCACAGCTCCAGGATAAAGGCTTGCATTTATTATCTAATTTTGTATTATTTACTGTGTTGACAGGTGGCCAGGAGAACATCCGCCATTTCGTCCCCCCCTATCATTTTGGCTTCTACCCCCACACCAGCCCGCCATGGTGCTTCTCCCTCCCTGGCCAGTTTGCGGGCTCGCCACGGTGCCTTCCCACCCACTTCCCATGCCTAACGTTCCCATCCTCTGGAGCGGTTTCCTAGTGGTTAAAAAAATCTTTGCTGCAGGGTGTGGTCAATGCTGTATACCTTCATGAACCAGGGCTTCAGAAGATAGGCAGGGTCCCCACAGACAACAGGACTCATGAGGTGATGGCAACATGCATCTCCACAGGGAGGGGCAACCGCATCACTGTGCTCTGTTTCTCCCATAGTGGCCTGAGGATCTCAGCTCTCTGGAGGACAAGGTGATGGGGTATCCTGAACTTTGTGACCTACTCAGTGTCTCTGCAGAGGACAGCATGGTCTCCCACCAGTCTGCCTTTCTCCTTCACCCAGACCAGCCTCTGGGCGGGTACAGCCCTTCACATGGTGTTGGTGATTGAAGCTGCATCTCCCCACAGGTACCTCTCAACACACATTGGCTGCCGTTGCACGGCTTTGATCCTCTCCAGTGCTGTCCGTTGTCACTGGAGGTAGGCAAGGGCACAGCACCAGGGATGTGCGAACAGAACGCGGTTCGGACATTCGGTTGTTTGGTTCGAAACCCAAGTTCGGGTTCGGTTGTTCGGTCCGGCGGAGTTCGGTTCGGCCGAAGTCGGCCGAACATCCAAAAATAGCGCTATCGATACCAATACTGAAATCAATTTTTTTTTCGGTATCGATATCGTTTGCCCATGAAAAAACCCCTGGTCTCCACCTCTGGTGCCAGGAAGGCTGCTCCTCAACTGCCTCGCCCTTCCACACACGTTTTCCCCACCCAAAGTCACGTCTTCCCCACCTCCGAACTGTTTGGCCATTCGGTTCAGTCATCCGAACAGGCAGAGTTCGGCCCGAACTCTGAACATCCGAACCGCGTTTGCACATCCCTACATAGGAGCCACTGCCTCCGCGGTGTGGTGCACCCCACTATCCCAGCTAGATGAGTGAGGGCTTGTCTGTGCCTTGACATCCTATTGTGACGACAACAGCAGGCAGCTTGGATCTCCTCTGTCCCCTCTCTCGCCCTCCCACGCCTCCCCTGCTCCCCCTAACCACCTTCATCCCTTCTCCCTAGCTGCCCCCCATGACTGGAACTTCCTCCCTGTCCACATCCGCCTCGCCCCCTCCCTTTGTACCTTCAGATCCCTCCTCAGGACCCACCTCTTTGCTCTGCCCTCCCCGACTCCTCACTCTCCTCTCCTAACTCCTGCTGATCCCCTCCATCCAGTACAATCTGTGACCTGAGCTCTGTGTACTCGTATCCTCACCACACGGACCAGCTAGCCATTATTCTCGATGTGACGAAACCAAGCGTGTGCACTTGGGACCTCACATCTTCATGAATGTTACACCCCTTGTCTCTCCCTCTGTTCCCCTTCCTTCGTCTCCTCCTTCC
>QEPC01006384.1:1287298-1304545 GCA_003113815.1 Sphenodon punctatus
GAGGAAAAAGTGGGTCTTGAGTAGAGATTTGAAGGAGCGGAGGGAGGGGGCAAGGCGGATGTGGGTAGGGAGGGAGTTCCAGGCATGGGGGGCAGTGAGGGAGAAGGGTCGGAGGCGGTTAGGCGAGCAGGAGAAACGAGGGAGAGTGAGGGAGGGGACAGGAGAAGCGGAGAGCGCGTGCAGGAGTGCGTAGGGAGATTAGGTCCGAGAGGTAAGGGGGAGCTTGGTTGTGGAGTGTTTTGAACGTGAATACCAGGAGTTTAAACAGAATATGTTCAGGAAGGGGGAGCCAGTGAAGAGAGAAGAGGAGAGGCTGCACATGGTCGAAGCGACGGGCAGATTGAATGACCTTGGCAGCAGAGTTTTGGATTGCGATAAGGGAGAACAGTGAGGGAGGCCAGCGAGGAGGAGGCTGCAGTAGTCGAGGTGAGAGATAACCATGGCATGAACAAGGGTTTTGGCCAAGGAGGTAGAGAGAAAGGGGCGGATCTGAGTAATGTTATGGAGGGCGAATCAGCAGGATTTGGTAACAGAGTCAATGTAAGGTTTAAAAGAGAGGTGCGTGTCAAAGATGAAGCCCAAGCTACGGGCTTGGAGAACAGGACGGACGGTGACTCCATCGATGCAGATGGGCAGGTTAGAGGGAGAGGAAGAGGAGGGAGGAAAAATGAGGAGTTTGGTCTTGGCCATGATGAGAACAGGAGGTCTTTCAGATACCTGGAGCCCAGACTATGGAGGGCTTTATAGGTCAAGAGCAGCACCTCGAATTGTGCCTGGATGGCTTTTGACCTGATAAGTGAGGAGGATCCATGTGAGTTTCTGTGCACCAGGGAGAGAGCGGATCCAGCCTTCTGGGTGGAGACATTGGCTGTCCTTGGCAACCCCTGAGGAGAAGAAGGAGTTCTGAGTTCAGTCTCCTGCAGAACGGTCTGTCTGTCTGATATGGATGAAAGGGATCCAGCTCCCAGCGGAGTGGAGCGAGCTCAGCGTAACAGGAGTGTGGTCTCTGCGCAAATGGAAGCTCGGTCAAGAGGGTCACAAAGCTCGGAGGAGCTTGCCTTCTAGGACCGTTAATTAGAGTTGCCTGTGCAGAAGGAAAGAGACTTTGCAACTAGTGGGAAAACTCCTTTCTCTCAACAAATCCTACTTGGGAAAATGGTTTTTTTTTCTAAGTAGCCATAGCGGGGGTTGTTAAGAAAAAAGTAAAATTCACAAAATTTGAAATTTTAAAAAAGATGCAAAATTTCCCCTTAAGAAGGGGAATAGATTTGGTGGAAATTTCCCAACCATTAACAAACCCGGTAGGAAATCTGTACCAGCATAATAAACAAAGAAGAGCAGTGGGTCTTTTTAGAAAGTCACATAAAAACAGCCCCAAGGTTCTGGGGAAGAACTTTGCAGATCAGATTCTCCCCTACATGCAAAGCAAAATTCCCACTTGGAAATTGCCCTTCCCTGCATCTGCAAGAATCCAGTGCTCCAGGCTGGGTATCCGAAGTGCATGGCATCCCAGCTGGCAGGAAGACATCTCTACATAGGGGCATTGCATTTGGTCCCTCAAACTTGGGAGCCAGTTGCAGAGTGAGCGACAATTCCTCGAGAGACCCACAGGGCAGCCAAAAACACAAGAAAAGCTCAACAGCTAGTCAATTACTCTCACCGCTGGGCATTGGTTGGCCAGGCTACCAGAGAGACACAAGGACATTTGAGATGTCACTTTTTCCTGTCTCCATGATCAGTCACAGATGTGCTTGGGTTCTTGTTGGGCTTGTCAGTTTCACTTTGGGCGTGTAGGCTTCTTATCCCTATGCCGCCTTGGATGGGCTCCCCTGGTGATCGGGGGTATTTCCTCAAACTGCTTGGCCTCAGGAGGCCATCCTAGGTCCCACTCTGGAGCACACGTGTCCTGTGGGAGTGACACCGTGCAGAGCCTCCCTGAGAGGATGTCCTGGGTCGCCGTTCAGTGACCAGTGTGTCCAGCGCTCTGGAGGGTCCAGACTTGGCCTCTCCGCCATCAAAGCACCACGCTGGAAAGTGGAGAACTGCCTCCTCCGTGTCCAGCACTAACCTCCAGACTCTCTGGTGTTCCATGGAAGCTGCAGTGCACGGGGGGGGGGGGGGGGGGGGGGGGGGGGGGGGGGGGGGGGTTTAGCTGATGGGCCCAGATCAATAGTTCTTGCAGAATTAAGGGTTAATTGACTCCGTCTCCCCTTGGGCGCAGGAAGCCCCCAGCTACAGGGATGAAACTCCCCTTTCAAGAGGCTCCTGATACTTTCCCAAGTTTGTCTTCACTGCAGCGCCCCAGAGTGTATCTTTATCCCTAGTAATCCCATTAGGAGAGTTCACCTCTCCTGCTGAATCGAGGCTTTCCTGCAGGGGTTCTCCAGCGAGGCTTTGCCTGTGACTCTCCCCTTTAGACTCAAACAGGATTCTGAGACCCGGGATGGCAGCAAAGTTGTGCAAAGACATGAAATATCAATTGAGGGGGGTGACCTCATCTCCAGGAGGGACGACTCCATTTAGGAAGGGGGTATGCGTGTGATGACTTGCAGTTTGGGGACCTCCCGCTTCTTGCTTCCCCCTCCCTGGGATAACAGGGGACCAGCTCCCCATTGTTGTCCCTGAAGTGTGCCCCCTCCTGCCCCCCAGATTCCCAGGCTGGGTATCTTGCCTTCTGCATGGGGCTCAGGCAGCAGGCGGGGGGGTAATTGTTTTGATTTGTAGTCCAGCCTCCCCCAAGGGCTCAACAGGTAACAACATAGAAAACAGGTATAAAAGTAACCCCATACAAAACTTATTTTCAGGAACTTATCCCCATCCACTAAATGCCTGAGTGAATGCCTTACATCCAAGAAAGCTTGGGTTGGGTCCTGCGGCTCCTCTGCTTCTCCTTGCAAGCTGTTTGGCCAAACTCACGAGTAGCTCTTAACGTGGGCGCGGGGGTACAAGGGTCATCAGGCGCGTCCCGTGGCGATTTCTCTGACGGACCACAGGGCTGGATTTTGAGCCCTGTCATCTCTTGGAGAAATTGCGGTGGGACGCACCTGATGACACACAAGCCCCCGTGCCCATGTTCAGAGCTGCTCATGAGTTTGGCTGCTGGGCATTTCCCTGCTGTATCTCTGAACGTGGGCAAGTGGGCTAAGGTGGGGGTAAGGGTGAGGGGAGCACAGGGAAAGACATACACAGACAGTTCCATTTTACAGATGGGGAACGGAGACTGAGAGGTTGTGACTTGCCCAAGGCCACCCAGGAAGTTCATTGGCGAAGGTGACATTAGAACCGAGGCCCAAGGCCAGCACCTTCTCCACTACTTGCCCCATGCAGGCCCCGGGAAGGGTGAGGTGTCTATCATTCGGGGGTCGAGCATTTGCCAGGTTCTGAGGGGCGAGGCCTTTTATTGTTCAGGGGCCAAGCATTTGGTTGCGTGCGGGTCCCAAGAAGGGTAGGGTATCTATCGTTCCGGGGTTGGGCATTTGCCGCCTGCAGGCCCCGTGATGGGTGAGGCATTTATTAATCAAGGGCCGCATGTAAGCCTCGAAGGGCCGAGGTATTATTATATAAGGGCCGAGCGTTCGCTATGGAAGCCGGGAGAAGAGCAAGATTTGATCACCCTCGTGGTGAAATATTAGCGACGTAAGCCTGTGATGAGGCGACGCTGGGCTGTATGGAGACTACGGGTCTAACCAATACGTAACGGTAAAGGCTAAGCATGTCTGTCATGTGAAAGCTGAGAACTGGAAACTGGCTTCATGCAATGGAGAAATGCTAATCTTAGTGCCCCGCCACTCTTGACATAGCAGCTCGGAGCGGCTTACAATAGACATTAAAACATATAAAAACAGCTCATAGCAAGGAGGATTAAAAAAGAAATCCCACCCTTGACCCATCTTCCCCGCCAAAGGCCAGACGGGACAGCCAGGTCTTACTAAAGTTGGGAAGGCAAGACAGAGAAGGGGAGCGCTTCATCTGCATCATCGTTAGGGGTGCGCGCCAGGCCCCAGGCCGTTTTCGGTTTTCATTTTTGTTAGGTGGAATGTGGCGTTTTGCAAGGTTCCGTTCTGTCTCCGTTATTGTTTAATGGATAGATGCAGCCCTTGGGAGAGATTGTGAGAGGGTTCGGGGTGCGTTGCCACCGATATGCTGATGACACCCAGCTTTACCTCTCCTTTCCAACCGACCCATGTCCTGCCGTCTCAGTGCTGTCCCAATGTTTGGAGGCCGTGGCGGATTGGTTACGGCAGAACAGATTGAAGTTCAGTCCTGACAAGATGGAGGTGATGGCGGTGGGTAGGGCAAAGGAGGTGTTGGCTCCCCTCATAGAGGGGGTCCACCCTCCTGTAGCCCAGCAGGTTCAGAGTCTGGGAGTACTGTTGGATTCAGATCTCCGTCTGGATCAGCAGGTGGAGACGGTGGCCAAAGCTGCCTTCCGCCAGCTGTATCTGGCACGGAGACTGCGTTCATACATTTCCAGACCCGACCTGGCCACCATTGTCCATGCCTTCATCACCTCGAGGCTGGACTACTGCAACGTACTCTACGTGGGGCTTCCCTTGACGCTGGTTCGGAGGCTGCAGCTGGTGCAGAACGCGGCGGCCCGTCTCCTTACGGGGACGAGCCGCCAGGAGCATATTACTCCGCGCGCTGCACTGGCTGCCTATAGCATACCGAGCCAGATTCAAGGTGCTGGTCTTGGCCTATAAAGCTCTACACGGCCTTGGCCCTTCATACCTCAGGGACCGCCTCACCCTCCACTCCCCAGAGCGACCCCTTCAGTCTGCCGGGGGCGCCTTCTTGGAGGTCTCCCGTGTAAAACGAGGGGGCCACAATGGAGAGGGCGTTCTCGGTGGCCGGGCCGCGACTCTGGAACTCCCTCCTGGAGGAAGCCCGTCTGGCCCCACGTTTGTTGGCCTTCCGTCGGGCCTGCAAAACTTGGCTGTTTTCCCAGGCCTTCGGAGGAGGGGAGGGGGGTTGGGATAAAATTTTGGGGGGGTTATTTTTAGAAGGAGTTTTAGATGTTTTAATATTTGTGTTCCATTGTTGTTTTGTTGTTTTTTATGTTGTAAGTTGCCTCGCGATGCCATGGGCATGAGGGGGCCGCTAAGAAATATAAATAAATAAATAAAATTTTAAAATGTCACTTTCATTATTGTTAACGACAGTGTTGTTGTCATTATCAGTATCACTATCGTTATCGATACCATTTCAAATGAATATCTTATTTTTGGTATCGGTATCAATTCCCGTGCGCAACTAATATCTATTTCAATCTAAGGGAGACGGGAAAAGAAAAGGAAAACTATTATCTAATCAATTATCTATATAACTATTCTAATCTAATCTATGTCTGTAATATATATCTATATCTAATCTATACTACCTATCAGGGGCGGCTGGTGGGTTTTGACGTTGGAGGGGCACTGGGGCAGTAGGGCCGGCGGGCCTAGGGGCGGAGCCAGGGGGACGGTAGGCCAGTGGCATGGCATAACCCAGCAGCAAGGAGTTCCCAGGGTTAACATTGGATAGAAGAGAAAACAGTCTACATGCACATCAAGCTTAAAATAAATAATTTATAAACCCAAAACACAGGGATCCATCCTTGTAAAGCACCCCAGTCACAGCCTGAGTCCAATTTTACCATACACATCCTATTTCCAGCATTTTTAACACAATTGTATATAATGTACAGGGGGGAGAAAGGCAGGAAAGGGAGAAGGTAAAATGTAGGGAATGAGGAAGGAATGAGGGCCAGGGAGGATTTTTTGTGTGCAAGCACCAAAGGTTTATAAACATAACCTGACAAGCAGAGCTTTCAGAGAACGGAGAGAAAAGGCCTGGCCCTCCCATTATAAAGGGTTGCAGTGCCCTCCCCCAGAGTCCCCTGATTGGTTGTGGGAGGCAGCAGGCATTGAACAATCACAGAGTGCCATGGGACGGCTGGGGACGGCTTGCGCTGCTCATTGGCCAGCGATACATCCATCAGATACTGCTGAGCTGCTCGTCCCTCCCAACACAAGCATAGTTCAAGAGTTCAACCCTGTTTAGGGCTCCGAGATATCTGCTCCCTCCTCCCCTCTCCACATTTTCCCTCCAAAACCCAACTGCCACAGCACTAATAATGACAACGCTAATGACATTGTCATTTTGTTATCTTTATTCTCTGTTGTCGTTTTCATTATCATTCACAGTTTTCATATTCTCGGTTGTTGTTTTCATTATCATTATTCTCAGTTGTCGTTTTTGTTATTTCATTAACGAAAGTTTTTGTTATCATTATTGTAATAACAAGAACAACATGCATGTGGCGAAACGCCAGTAGGGGGCGTTATACAGCTGAGCCACCCACCTCACTGTGTTGCTCCAAATCTCTGACCAGGGGTTCCCACAGCTGGCAAACCCCCCCCCCCCCCCAAAAAAAACCCTTGATATTCCGCTGCCACCACCTGAGGGTAATTCAGAGGGTGTTCACACCCCTCAGGACATGTGAACCCCACAAGGTATAAGCCCCACAGCTTCCCAAGGGCACTTCCCTTTCCTGGCACTCTGTTCCTGGGATTTCCTCCTCTGCGTTGGAGGCAGATCCCCAGAGTCTCCCACAGGAGTCTGCCCTTGGTTCCAAAGCTGTTGGCTTCTAGCCCAATAGGTAGATCTCCCCCTCTTTAGTAGTTTGGCCTGGTTACCTGGGCTAGGGAGGCATATAATGCTCAGCCAATAACACACACACACCCAGTAGGGGTGGATAACCCTTTGAGCAAAGCAAGTCCGGTTTGGGGGGTGGTGCCCCGTTTGGAACGCGCCGATCTAGGACAGTATCTTGAGTAGCAGGCAGGCAAGCAATGACTCACACAGGTTCTGATCAGATCTCCATCGGGGATGGTTTTCCTATGGGGTCCAGGTCCTTCTTCTGGCAAAGCCAGAGGTACAGAGTTACTGTTAGGCCCTGCAGTCCATGTGTGCCTCCGGGCAGGGAGGTCACCAGTCTAGCGGCGTCTGCTAGAGATCTCAGCAAGAGCGTGAAAGGGAAGAGTCCAGAGACTCAGAGAGACCCCGGCTCAGTCCTTTTAACAGTTCCCTTCCCCCCTTGTGATTCGTTCGGGCGGGTCACCTGGCCAAAGGTAGATTTCCCCCCTGACCCGTCCGAGCCAATCAGTTTAGGAATTTCAGGAATATGGGGTCCTTCCCATGTGCTGGATTAGAGGCCTAACGCAGTCTTAGGCCTGCCTTGGGTTCGGGCAGGGTGTCTTTGCCAGTATCAGTGGCTGTCTTAGCCAGTGCCTGTCCAGGCAAGGGGCATTTTGCCACACTGCACACCCCTGTTCAGCAGTTTCCCTGCCGCCACTGACCAAACTGGTGTCAGCGGTGGTCTTGCGGTCCCCCAGCGCGATAGTCCTGGGGGACTTCAGTATTCAGGCCGACACCATTCTTAGAGGGGCAGAGCGTGAGTTCATGGCTGCCATGGCAACCATGGCCCCACACATGTTGGAGGACGTACCCTGGACACGATATTTTGCACCAGCCTTGGGGCAGGGGATCTGTCAATGAGAGAGGTGTCAACAGTACTCTTGTCATGGATGGATGGATGGATCATTATCTCTTCCAGGGCAGTATCCTGGTGCATGTCCGCCCCCGGGAGGGTGTGGAACCAGTTAGATTAGTTCAACCCCCGAAGGCTAATGGAACCAGAAAGGTTCTGGAATGCTCTAGAGGATGTTCCCTCTGACCTTGATGACCACTCACTCGATGACCCTGTGGAATTCTGTGGTGATGGAGGCCATCGACCATGTGGCTCCCAGGCATCCGCTCCCGAATCGCCGACAACGCAGGTCCCCGTGGTACACAGTGGAGCTGTGGTGGATGAAGCGAGAAGGGCAGCAGTTAGAGACATGGTGGCGTCACTCTCATAGTGATTGCGACATAGGGTCTGGTTACGTACCTATGCCGTGGCGGTGCGGACAGCAAAGAAGATTTTCTAAGTCCCGTCCAACTGAGCTCTTACGGGTGGTGAGGGGGCTGGTCAGTCCAGCCTCCCTCTGTCTGGATTCAGAGTCATCAAATGCTCACTGTGACTTGTTTGTGGACTTTTTTGTGGACAAAATCGCTCAAATCCACTACAGTTTTTGACGCAGCGCTTTTAGCAGTGCGTGAGCCAGAGGCAGTTGAAGCCCTGTCTTGTCCTGTTTTTTGGGATGAATTTCAAGGCGTGTCGCCCTCGGATGCGGAGGATGCTCTTGGGACTGTTCGAGCCACTTACTATGAATTAGTTCCATGCCCGTCCTGGCTGAGTAAGGCCAGCCGGGAGACGTTAGGGCCATTGCTGGCTGGCATAGTCAGCTCCTCCCTTGGGGAGGGCAGGGTGCCAGACTGTCTCAAGGAGGCGGTGGTGCGGCCCCTGCTCAAAAAGCCATCACTGGATGTTGGCGTCCTGGCCAGCTACTGGCCGGTCTCTAACCTTCCCTTTTTAGGGAAGGTTATTGAACAGGTGGTGGCTCAATAGTTTCAGGAGCATCTGGACCTGGTCACCTTTCTTGATCCCTCACAGTCTGGCTTTTGTCCGGGTTCTGGCACGGAGACTGCGCTTGTGGCTTTGGTCGACAACCTCTCCCAAGAGTTGGACCAGGGTCATTCGACCCATTTGATACCGTTGATCATGAGTTGTTGGTGTCTCGGCTGCGGGACCAGGCAGGGATCAGCGGGACTGTTCTTCAATGGTTCCACTCTTTCCTGGCTGGGAGAACCCAGCGTGTGGGTTATTCATCTTTCCCCCGGGACCTCCCGTGTGGAGTCCCGCAGGGTTCCATCTTATCCCCTCTCCTGTTCAATGTGTATATGCAGCCTTTCGGGGAGGTGGTCAGAGAGTTTGGTGTAAGGTGCTGAATCGATGACGCCCAACTATCTCTCTCCTTTTCACCAGACCCAGGCCCGGCAGTCTCGGTGCTTACCCGGTGTTTGTCAGCTGCGGGGGATTGGATGAGGGCGAGCCACTTGAAATTAAATCCTGGCAAGACGGAGGTGATGGTTGTGGGGAAAAGTCAGGGGAGTAATGGCCCCCATCATTGTTCAGGTCTGTCCTCCCCTGGTATCTCAGGTCCGTAGTCTGGGGGTGCCCCTGGATCCGCTCTCCGCCTGGATGTCCAGGTGGCAGCTGTGGCGAAGGGTGCATTCTGCCAGTTACATCTGGTACGTCAGCTTAGGTTGTATGTCTTGGACTTGGACCTGGCCACAATCGTCCATGCTTTTTATTACCTCGAGATTAGACTATTGTAACGTTCTCTACATGAGGCTACCCTTGGTGCTGGTTCGGAGGCTGCAGCTGGTGCAGAATGCGGCGGCTCGTCTCCTGAAGGGGACGGGCCGACGCGAGCACATTCCTCCAGTTCTCTGCTCTCTGCACTGGCTGCCTAGAGTTTCCGGGCCCAATTTAAGGTGTCGGTGTTGAGCTATAAAGCCTGGGCCTCATCTACCTGCAAGGACCGCCTCACCCTCCGAATCCTGGATCGAACTCTGCGGTCGGCTGGGGGCACCCTCCTCGAGGTCCCCCGGATTTCCTGGCTGTCGACCACGAGAAGGGCATTCTCTGTGGCTGCGCTGCGGCTGTGGAACTCCCTCCCACTGGAGGTCTGCCTGGCCACGGATCTCCCCGCTTTCCGTAGACAGGGTAAGAGCTGGCTGTTCCGCCGGGCCTTTCCCGAGGGAGACGGGATGGGCGGGTTGGGCTAGGGTGGGGTTTTGCTACTGGGTTATTTTCATGTGGGGTTATTAGTGTTGTTTTTAATATATTTGATTTTATTATGTATTTTTAAATGTTGTTAGCCGCCCCGAGTTGCTTATAGCAGGAGGGGGCGGCATATAAATTTAATAAATCATCATCATCCTATCTTACCCACCAGAGAGATGGGCTGCACCAAAGAAACTATAAAGTGAGGATTCTTGGAAACCCTAAGTCTTGTCCCCGGCCAAGCTTTCCATCATGGCTGTGACATGAACTGAAACAGCCTTGGACGTTGATTAGGGTAAGAGCCTAAGTTAGGAGAATCCGAGTACAGCTAGGAAGGCGTGATTGGTTCTGTTGTTTTGATTCCTGCACACTCGAGCATAATCTTGTACTGCAGCTTATCGATGATGTATTCATTAAACTGAACTTGGTATGCTCCAGTGGAATTGCTAATCCTAACATTGGCGGGATACAGTTTGGGGTTACAAACCCAGACGAACCGAGAGAGAAAGAGTCTGTGCTGGGAAACACGGAGACTGCAAAGGTGACAGGAAGGTTCCCCCGTTGCCGGCTCAGTCAGTTCTAGAGAGAGAGCTGATCCAGTGAGAGCTGCAAGCCGTGGAAACTGAGTCACGAGAGCCTAGAGTGGGGGAGTGAGACCCCAGTCCCATGACAAAGCCCGATAGGGCTAGGGTTTTACAGTGGGAAGAAGTTTGGTCAAATAATTTTGTATTTTGGGTAAGCTCAGACTATTGTATTTGTATGAAACCCATTTTAAAATGTGTCGTGGGGTTTGTTTCTTTTGTATTGTGTACGAACCAATCAATAGTTACTTACCTTCTGGGGGGGGGGGGGCACAATCCCCCTTTTAGACATGCCCTGATTCTGAGAACAAGGATGGGGGCGGGTTAGAGTGTGTGTGATTGTGAGAACCCGCCCCAGCTGAGTGAGGGGCGCTGCCTGCTGCTCTTTGCCCCATGTCTGCGCGCTCTGGCTGCCTGTCCCTTTGCTCGTCTGCCGGCAGCCCCAGCCTGCGGGCTCAGCGCCGTGGCATCTGGGGGAGGGGGAGGAAGATGGCGCCCGGCGAGAGCAGTGGGAAGTAAACAGGCTGTGAATCACTGTCAGCCCCAGCTGCTCTCTTGCTTTGCTGCCCCCCCCCTTCCCCCACTCCCGTGCACGCCGACTTTTCATCGCCTTCCTTTGGAAGGGACCCAGCTCCCTCATTCACAAACAGGGCTGCTCTTTGCATTCCCTGGCAGCTGCTGCCTTATTTATAGCCCCAAAAAATGACACTCAGATTCCTCTCCCTGGACGGAGGCTTCCACTGAACCCTTCTCGGCCCACGTCGGCACAGCCCAGAATCTGGTTTCAGCCCCTGTCTGGCCAGATTCCTCCCCCCCCCCCCCAATGCTGCAGTGTCCCTTGCCTCAGTGGGGCTGCATCAGAGCCCCTGGGCCCAGAAGCCTGGAGTTGGCTCATTCCCCCCAGTGCCAATCTGCGCTGCTAACTGGACTTACAAACTGGGATCAGGATTGGGCTGCCAGTGGGGGAGGGAAGATACCCCAGCCACGTCTCGGCCCTCACGGCCTGTTGTGGGGGAGGGTGCAAACCCCGCCCTGATGCCAAGGCACAGGCACAGGCAGAGCAGATGGCAAACAAGCTGTGACTGGGATTTCCTGTCGTTGGTGAGGCCCTCTAGGAAAGGGTTAATGTAGCCTGGGGTCAGTCTGCTTTTCCCATTTGCCCCCACCCCCCTGTAATTGGCAGTTCTGGTGTTTCTGGGGCAGGGGAGAAGGATCCTACTGGGGGCCCTGAATGCCCCGTCCAGGGTTTCAAAGAGCGTGCCCTGCCCGGTAGGTATGAGGCCGCGGGCGCGCTGGACACACAGACAAGACATCCCGTAGAGAGTCACGTGGGCTCCAGGAGCAGCCAGCAAGCAGTGATGGGAGAGGAGAGGAATAGGGGTCGGGAGGCCAAAGGCCGCTTCCTGCGGCACTTAGAGCACTTTACATAGAACAATTTAACACAGCTTTTAATCCTAACAACAACCCTGTGAGGTAGGTTAGGCTGAGAGGATATTGTGACTGACCCAAGGTCACCCGGTGAGTTTCTGGCTCAGGCAAGATTACAACTGGGGTCCCCCCCTACCTCCTGGTCCAAGTACTACACGCTTAGCCATTACACCACCACACTGGCTCTCTCTATTTGCTCTCTTCTGGTGGGGTAGGCAGAGTTCCAGCCAGGCTGGTTTTCAAGAGGACGGGATGTCTTGAGCCCTCCCCCCTGGTCATATCCCTGTCCCCCGGTACAGAAATGGGGACAGGGAGGGTGCTGTCTTGGGGGGGCGTGTATCCCCCAGCCCCCTGCTCTTGCTGGGAGTGCAGCAGCACAGGACCATTCAGGATGGAATCACAGAGATCAGTTTTGTGACACAGGAGGTGTCATCTCGTAGCAATATTTAGGTCATTAATGAGCTGACGGCACATAAGGACCTATAAGCAGAGCTGCACTTCTCACTCATCCCTTTTTATAGCTCACTCCCTTTACAGCCTGATGAGGTGATGTGGCTGTGGTTTTAGCAAAGCTTCTCCATGAAACAGCCCAGCCCTGTAACCTGAAATCAGCAAACAAACCTTGCTGCCTGTTGTTTGTGCAGGTAGCGGGACCGTTGACACAGCTAAGGGAAGTGGAAATTCTGTGTGCGTAACTGCTGTCTCTCCTTGAGGGTCCGGGGGAATGGGGGTTACTGAGATGGATTCTGTGCGTCACTGCGCTCTTGGGTTTTGATACAGTGTTATCCAGCAGCGTCGGGTTTGTACTGGGTTCGGCGGACAAAGGGGGGCCATTAGCATCTCATCGATCCACTCCGCATCCCTGGCTGTCCTCGTTGCTTGTTCAGTGCTTGGACCCTGCTCGCTATAATAAGCTTGGGATAGCAGGGCTGCTTATCCAAGAGCAAAGAAAGGTGACAGCCAGGCAGGAGGGAGCTGGGTGCCTGGGAGCGAGATGGAAACTAAGAAAGCTAGAGAGAGGATTCTTTAGCTGCTGAAAGGGCCTGTCTCAGCTTCCACCGGGGAGCCTCTGAGTGACATTCAAATTAAAACGAATGCCCACGTTTTGGGACTGTTTACTGGAACGCTGTAACCCTCAGTCCTGCACAGACGTGCGTCTATGTGCACACGCAGAGCCCCTGCCTCCCCCAAACTTAGTCAGTCGGCCATGACAAACGTTTGTAAAACCCACCCGGATTTCTGCCAAGTCGGGGTTGCATGAAGCGTCCCTGTTTTTCTCTGTCAAGTGTTGGGAGCGTGTGCTGCATGGGAGTGAAGCCAGGGAGTGTCTGGAGAGCCCGCCGCGCACAGGGCAGAGCTGGGCCCGTCTCCAGGGATCCCTGCCAGGCTAGGGACACTCCTGGATATGTATTTATTTATGCAGTGGAGTACGAGTTGGGCAGGGGAAGGGGGCACGGTGCCATCACCCCTTCTGCCCTGCGCTGGCGCTGAGAGGACGATGGAGACCATTCAGCTAATGTGCCAGTCTCTGGAGATTATGCTGTGTCCTTCCAGCCATCCACAGCGCCAGATCCCAGCACCCAGTTGGCCTGATTCAATGTTCCTCTGCATCCAGACATGCACGGAATGGGCAAATCCACGCTGGTTTCAGCTTCTGCCTCTTGCAGCCAAGAGACAAGGAAACTGACCGAACAAGCAGACCGATTGGAGCCAATGTTTTGGTACAGAAGCTAAGGGCCGAGTTGGCCTAGGACTGGTAGTGCCAGGGGGTGCCTGCCAGGGGGAACCAGACCCTGCTGCCCTCGCCTAGTAGTGTGGCACTGACTGGGGCACAGACTGGGAGAGCCAGACCCTTTCCAGCCACTCCCCAGCTCTCCCACCTGGGGGACTGGGATGTGTCTCAACTCCAAGGCAAAAATGTTTGTCAAATAATAGTCTTGATAAATAACGCATTCATCACCAAGTCTATTATTCAATGGAGATAGCTCAGCCAGCTAGGCACTCTAATAATGTAAAAAAAATTATTTGAATAATTTATTCTGCAAACAATGGCATTATTAATAGAACACAAGGCTCAATGAATAGCTTTCATTCTGCTGTAATCATGACTCGTGCAAACAAATACATACGCTGTTGTATACCTTGCACCTTGGCCAACTGCAGTGAGGGTAGTTTTTCAGTTACTTTCAAAACAGTATTTGATACTTTGAAAATATCTGATTTACTGATCACGTGTGTCATCGACAAATGTAACCACCCACGTTCTTGTGGCATCAACAGCTGGATTTCCTTGGCAGAGAATGATGTGACTCACCATCGAAAGCAAATTGCCCGGGTGTGTTGCACTGACACTTCCTACTCTTCCGTACACTTGGAAAGAAAGGTCTGCAGCAGCCGTGCGCGCGGGGCGGGGGGAGAGGTGGGAAATGGAGCCCAAAATGGCATTTGATCAAATATATTTTGTCACAAACAACAGATTCAGAAGGTGGGAGGGAAGGATAAATTATTCTGGGATGCAGATCATTACGAGGAATTAGTTTTGTGAAGCCAGGCGGAGTCTGGCATGTCGTTCACACCGGCAGAGAGGGTCTATCCCGGATCCCTGCCGCAGAGTGCCCCTCCCCCTTATCTGGTGCAGTACTCACGTAGGAGAGGGGGGTTGCAGGTTACCCCAAATGTAAGCGATGGAACCAAAGCAGTTCAGATGAGATCTTTTATTGGGGTCTGCAAACCTTTGGGGGACACGGGGCCCTTCCTCCAACATGGAACAAGTCAGCAAATGCAGGACGAAGGCAGTAACTTGGCCTCATGGTTTTTAAATGTTTGAAATCGAACGTCTCCTTCCCACATTGTGCCTTTGCGTATCTGCCTGTGCTGCGTGTGTGCGGTCTTTTGTTCTGACTTGTTTGGCAGCTTGTGGCCTGAAGGCTGTAGACGTTCGCCAACAGGAGGAGCTGGTCCGGTAGCAGAGATCACTCTGGACACAGCCCTGGTGAGGAGAGTGAGGTTCCCCCAACTCTCTTGCCCCCCTCTCCTCCCGCCCCGTTTGACCCCAAAACCCCCGTCCTTGGCTCACCCCTACTATCCACTACCTCCGCTCCTGCATCCGGGCTGCTGAACACCTCTGGCGCAAATCCCGCTCCCTCCCTGACTTCCTCCACTATAAATTCTCCCTCAACCCCCTCTCTTCCGCTCTCTCCCTGGCGAGGCAACACTACTATGCCTCCTGGGTTGAATCCTACTCTCGCGACCCCCACCGCCTCATCTCCACCTTTGACTCCCTTCTCAAGCCCCCTGCCCCCCTCCACCCTCTCTGCTCAGGATCTCGCGTCATTCTTCACCTCAAAGATTGACAAGATCCGCCAGGACATTGCTTCCCACCCATCTCCTCTCCGTGCTCCCTCACCACCCTCTCCCCATCCTCTCCTCCTTCCCTCCTGCCTCCCTTGAGGAAATCTCTTTGCTCTCTTCCTCCAATCCCGCCAACCTGCCCTCTCGACCCAATCCCCTCCTGTCTCCTGACCTCCATCGCTCCCACTGTTGCCTCCCCCCCTTTTACATGTCATTAATTTCTCCCTCTCCACTGGCTCCTTCCCCTCCGCCTTCAAGCATGCCGCTGTCTCTCCCTTCCTCAAAAAGCCCACCCTCAACCCCATCTGATCCCTCTAGTTACCAGCCGGTCTCCCTCCTTCCCTTCGCTTCTAAGGGTTTGGCCTGGAGATTCCATGCTTTTAAAAGGGGACTCTCCAAGCCAAGCACCGAGAGCCTGGCACCCCTCGTCCTTGGGATGCAGGGGCACGTGCACTAGGACTGGCTTGTACATCTGGCTCTCTGCTAGCCATGCCATGCCCAGCTGCGAAGCTTCTCTAGGCAAACTCAATTCTGCCGGTTGGGTGACCTTTTTCCGATTGAAGGAGAGTTTCTTGTCCGTGTGTCTGTCCTGGCTCCCACCTGCCCGGACTGAGGGAAGGGGCTCGGGATGGGACTCGCAGCTGCGCGTGTGCGTGTGCGTCTGTGTGTGCGTGTGCGTCTGTGTGCGCGTGTGCGTCTCTGTGTGTGCGTCTGTGTGTGCGTGTGCCTCTGTGTGTGCGTGTGCGTGTGTGCCTCTGTGTGTGCGTGTGCGTCTGCGTGTGCGTCTGTGTGTGCGTGTGCGTGCGTCTGCATCTGTGTGTGCGTCTGCATCTGTGTGCGCGTCTGTGTGTGCGTGTGCGTGTCTGTGTGCGTCTGTGTGTGCGTGTGCGTCTGTGTGCGTCTGTGCACGTGTGCATGCGTGTGCGTCTGTGTGTGCGTGTGCGTCTGTTTGTGCGTGTGCGTGTCTGCGTGTGCGTCTGTGTGTGCCGTGCCTCTGGGCCTAATCCTATTCTTGGTACAATCCCTTTGGTGCTGGCATAGAAGGGAGCAGGCCTTGGCCTGCAGTGTTGTATTGTGGGTCAGAGATAAGGAGCCGTAGCCGTGAGGAGCCCAGCCTCACCCAACCCTTCCGAAGGTCCTAGAAGTGTAGGAGCGGGAGGGAGCTCGGGGTCCCAGTCACTCCAGCAGCCTGCTCCAAGCTGGCGTCCGCTCCCTCTCCCACGGCGAGCAGCGGCGCTCGAAGCGACGTTGTGGGTGAGGACTGGGCATGGAAGGACGCTGGGATGGGGGGGGGGCAAACGGAAATCTCCTCCATCGCCTCCACATGGTGCCGCAGTTATTCTGGGGGGTTCGCTGCCTAGCAGTTAGCAGCCCAGCCCAGCCCAGCCCACTCTCTGGCTGATGGTCCTTGTTTCCCTGGGGCCAGAGCCCCGAACCCCAGGTTTCTGTGGCTTGTTCCGTCGCTGACCCTTTGGCGGGTCACCTCTTTGTGACTCAGTTTCCGCCTTTTGAAAATCGCCGCTAACCCATCTCCCCTGGGTGCCCGGGGAACAATCCTTGCAGCAACGGGTTTGCGCTCTCTTGGGCTGAGGAGCTGGAGGAGGCAGGAGGGGCGAGCTGGGCAGTCGAGGGGGAATCGAGTGAGAGTGAGTCGGGGACCCTCCTACGGGAGGGAGCAGCTGCCACCTGCAAATCCAATGTGGTGCCCGGGGGCGGCCAGCGCAGGCAGAGCGCTGACACCCGGTGGCTGCTTGGGGGAACTTCAGGGAGGTGCAGACACACGCGGGACACAGGGTCTCTTCTCCCCCAGGGGAGGCTCCCCATCCCCCCAAATCATTCCAGCTGATCAAGCGGAGCGGCTTGCTGCCCGGAGCAGCGGGAATGAACCGGGAACTCGGTCCCCAGGTAGTTTGCTCAGAGCAGAGTCCAGAAGGAAGAAGGGACGGGAACTAGAACACTCGGCGGGGCTTGAATCGCAACAAGCGCCTGTGAGAACAGAGGTGTAATCTCACACTCGCATACTCAGGTATCTCATGCTCTCTTGCACGTTTGCTGTATCTCATTCACTCGTGTTCTCGCGCATTCACTGTCTCCCTCCTGCTCCCCATTGTCTCGTACAGGCACACGTGTTCTCGCACACTCACTGTCTCACTCCTGCTCCCCATTGTCTCG
>QEPC01006384.1:1311551-1325505 GCA_003113815.1 Sphenodon punctatus
TGGGGGGGGGTCACAGGGCTGGGGGCCGAGGTAGCTAGGGGGGCGTGGGTCACAGGGCTGGGGGCCGAGGTAGCTGGGGCGTAGATGAGGAGTGAGGAGGGGCTGTTGTTCTGGTCGTGGCTGCTCTTTCACAGACCATATTGTTTCTGTCTGTGGTTCCCGGCCGAGGGCCGTCTGTGACCATGCGGGGGCAGCAGAGGGACCCCGACTCCTGGGCTCCCCTGGATGCGCGTGACCTTGGCTAGGTCGTGCAGCAGCCCCGTCCCGCGGTGATGAATGGCTGTTTCTCTGGCCTCTCGGCAAGGCGAGGTGGGGGAGCTGGAGCGGAACAGCGGCCAGTATTTACGGTCTCTCTTCCTGGTTGCTTGGTGCACTGTTTATTTGTCCCAAATCTACTTAATCAAGGGAAGAGACTCGGAGCCGGCCGAGCAGCTGAGCCGTGACCTTGCTTGGGAACGGGGCGGTCGGCATTCCGAACTGATTAGTATTCCTGGGCTTGGGCTGGGAGCCCCTGCCGCCCTCCCTCCCTCCTGAGCTGAGGGGGGGCTGAGGCTTCACGTGGGAATGCGGGCTTATTGCGATGGTAATCGGGGGAAATTAAAACTTGCTCCGGGCAAACGGTAGAGCCACGTCCTTGACAGGGGACACAGGCCAGCAAGGCTCTGCCCAGGCCTCCCTAGGGGCAGCCAGGGCCCCATGAAACTCCACAGCTTTGGCAGATGCCTGTCTGGCACTGGCCCACACCAGGAGCGTAGCACCGGTCTGGTGGCAAAGGTGCTGCTGGCTTCAGCGTGGCTGAGCCCCAGCGTGGGAGACCTCGGGGTGGAGGCCGGGGGGGGACGTTGGGAATGGGCCGGGTTCTCTCGGGGGCAGGCAATGCGAGTGGGGGGGTGCCCGCCGGAGACCGTCGCGGAGTGAGGACACATCCCAGAGGAGCCCAGCAGTCAGGGTCCCTCTGCTGCGGCCGCATGGCCACAGGCTCACGCTCTTACAGGATGAAGAACACCATTGGCCTCCTGCTCTAGGAAGGGCTACCTGCCACCCATGACAGCGTCCTGGGACAGGACCGTCGGGGATTCCCTTTCCTGTCTCCAGTGGGGAATCGGACACGGTTGGGCTGCAGACTCCAAGGGCACAGAACCTTTTGGAGGCTGTTATTACATAAGAACACAGTCATTGCCAGACTGGGTCAGAGCAATGGTCCATCCAGCCCAGTGTCCTGTCTCTGACAGTGTCGTAGTCAGTGCCAGACTGGGTCAGACCAATGATCCATCCAGCCCAGCGTCCTGTCTCCGACAGTGTCGTACTCAGTGCCAGACTGGGTCAGACCAATGATCCATCCAGCCCAGCGTCCTGTCTCCGACAGTGTCGTAGTCATTGCCAGACTGGGTCAGACCAATGATCCATCCAGCCCAGTGTCCTGTCTCTGACAGTGTCGTAGTCCGTGCCAGACTGGGTCAAAGCAATGGTCCGTCCAGCCCAGTGTCCTGTCTCTAACAGTGTCGTAGTCAGTGCCAGACTGGGTCAGAGCAATGGTCCATCCAGCCCAGCGTCCTGTCTCCGACAGTGTTACAGTCAGTGCCAGACTGGATCAGACCAATGGTTTTCCAGCCCAGCGTCCTGTCTCCGACAGTGGCCAATCTCGGTCCCTTTGGCGAAGTCCCCAACAGGTCATAATGGGGCAATCCCTTCCCTACCGGTCACTCCCAGGTCCCTAACTGCTGCCAGTTCGTTTCATGGAGTGTCCCGTAGTTGTAGTACTATTGGAGAGGGTAAATGTATTTATTTACTTATTTTATTTATTTGAATTTATATGCCAACCTGCCTGGCGTAGAGGCTCAGGGCAATTGACAATTAATAAAACAACAATATTAAAATTCAAACAATAAAACCTTGCCCTTCCCCTGACAACCCTACCTAAACCCCCACCCCATCCCCCAGCCACGCCGCCCCCAGTCCCTCGAGCCAAGACCGATGCTGCACCAAGTACCCGGCTGGCACCGGCTGGGACAAGACTGGCTTCATCTCGCCAGGCCTCCATAATGCAGAGGAGGTTGGCAGCTTCGTCCTGAATCAAATCATGGAGAACAGATGTTTTCTTTGCCCCTGACCTCATGTTAAGCAGCATCAGTGTCCGATCCGGGGCCCCGCTGGCCCCATCCCAAATAGCCCGGGACGGGGGGATAAATAACCACTCCCTATTAACGTGCTCCACCCCGCTCCCGGGTTTCTAAACCTCTCGCCTGTCCCCGTTCGGTCGGGTCGTCTCTTCTCCAAGCTGAAGAGCCCCGACTGATCAAGCCTGTCCTTGTACGGAAGCTGTTCCAGACCCTGGATCCTTTTATTCTCTCTACCTAGTGCTGCTTGCTCAGCTACCCAGGAAGGGCCGTTGAGGGTCCAGCCCACATCCGAGCCCCCTTGCTCCCATGGACAGGCTCCCGGCCCTCGCCTGGCTGACGACCAAGTGTGGGGTCACCCAGCAAGCCCCCTGCTCGCACCTTTGCCCACCAGCCTGTGCCCCCTTCCAGACGGGCCTTGCAGGGAAAAGAGCTTTACGGCAAGGTTGAATCATTGTAAGAGGCCGCTGCGGGGCGTTGTTTCTCAGGGGTCGGGGCGCAGGCTGCAACGAGCCCATCTGCCTCTGGGGCTCTCGGTACAGGACCTGGAGGGCCTATGGGTCTGACTCGAGCTATCGGTCTGGGACCCAGATCTGAGTTTTCCCAAAGCAGCAGGGCTCCTGCATTAGGTGTCCTTGCTCCTGTTAACCACCCTGTTTGTCCTTGGGTCTCCAGTCTGACGCCTCTCTTTTCCTTTTCCCCAGTGGCCATGGAAACGGTGCTGATCTTCCTGTGTTCCCTGCTGGTCCCTGCGGTCTTAGCCAATGGTACGTACGTCGCAAACACTCGCTCCACGAGGAAAGGCCGGAGTGGCCCAGACTAGGAGGAAGGCAGAGTGGGTTCCTCCCCCCCCGCCCCTGACATTGGCTGCGAGGACTCTCAGCTCCCTCCTGGCAGGGTCTGGCATGGGAGCTGGTGTCGTTTCTTGCTGGAAAAAGGAAGTTCTAGACAAGCGACTGTTGAGGGAGCTGCTAGTGGGCGGGCGGCCCCCGTCCTGCCAGGCTGCACAGTCGGCATACAGGGGAGACTCTGAGCTGGTGCAGCTTGCTGGGAGGGAGCAGAGGGAGAATGCAGACATCCCAATGGCCCCCGCCTGCCAGGCCAGCACACGGCTCTCTCCCCTCCGAGACAACCACCCTGGCTCCTGTGCACGGGCAGGAGAGGGGTTGCGTTAGGGAAGGGGGACAGGGGTCTTTGCACACATCACTGACCGCGCAGCGACCCGCCCTAGCCCTGGTTCTGCTCTTTGTGTGGCAGCTCCTAGTTCTCCGGTCACGGAGCTGACGGCTGCAACTTACAACCGGCCCACGGCACCCATGGTGGGCAGCAGGGGCAGCTTTCTCTGCCCATGCCCTGGAGGCCTACTGGGGAAGGACTCCCTCCCGCGGGGCCTTTGACACTCCCTGCCGGTCGTCCTTGCAATGGCCCAGGGTGCAAGGTAGCGGGCCAACGATGGGCAGGGCAAAGGAGTGGAATGTCCAGGGGCTGCTATCTGAGCTGTGTTTTGTGTAGACTGGCCCCAATGTGCACTTTGGGATGGGCCCATGCTCTGTGCTGCAGGCTTCAGGAGCAGCCCGGAGACAGACATTTGGGCTTCAGCCGCTGCCGGTTCTCCCCTACTCCCTGGCGGCCCCTGGGCGGTGTCACTGGGGCAACAAGCTGGGAAAAGGCCTGGATTCGCCCTCTCGGTAGTGGAAGCCGGTAGCACTGTCCTGGCACTGCCCGCACACTGTGCCCAGCTCCCTCTGCTTGGCACGCAGCCAGCTTGGCAATGCAGCCGAAGCCAACAGTGGGGTCGGGGGGTGAGGAGCATGCACCCCCTAAAGTCATGGTCGTTCATTTTTCTCTGTTTCCAGAAACCGACCAGGAGAAGGGAAAGGACCCCTTTAACTATGGTGAGTATTGAAGCCGTCCCTGGGGAATCCTTATTGACGTGAGTGAACACAGATCAGGGAGCCTGGGGGGGTCACTGCAGCCACCGAGCATTCAATCCCCCTTTCCTTCCCCACTAGATTACCAGAATTTGCGGATCGGCGGCTTGGTGTTTGCTGCGGTCTTCTTCACTGTGGGAATTCTCCTCATTCTCAGTAAGTGAGCTAGGGTCACGGCTTGGTGCCGCCCCGCCAGGGAGCCCGCCCCGCTGTGGGGTCGAGCTACAGTCACTCCGCGTCCGTTTCTTACCTGAGATCGGAAATTCACTTATTAATTATTTCCACGTTCTCTCCTCTGCTTTGAAAGTTTCCCCTATTGCTGTGTCCGCTGCTAAGTATCCCACAATGCTGCAGGGCTCTGCTCTGACTCTGTGATGCGGACAGACTGACAGCAGGATTAAATCCTTCACACGGTACAGAAATGCATGTGAAACTTAGGGGTTTGAGTTAAAGTTTTGGACTAGATGTGAATTTAACCTGTTGCGTCTTGCTACCAAACTCTTTCACACGTTAAAAACCCAAAAGCAGGGGGAAAGATTTTCCTGACTCAGTGACTCTAGTGAAAAAAGATGCTGCTTCTAAATCACCTTTCCATGGTGTGTGTGTGTCACCTGCAGGGCTGGTTTGCATCACTACAAGGCCCGTACCCCTTGGGAAGCAGAAAGGCCGAGTCCTTCCCGTTCCTGATTTGGGCCGCAGATTGGTTTGGAGAGAGTGCTGTCTGACTCGCTCACCCACATCATGGCCACCTGCTGCCATTCCTCTGCAGGGTTCCCCTTCCCCATGGCTGCAGTAAACCTGTGGAACTCATTGCCACAGTTTGCTGCTAAGGCCAATCATATAAGGATTGAATTAGTGCCTGAGAAGTAGCAGCCTCTACCTGTCAGGAGCTGGGGGAGAGCGACAGGGAAGGGGTCGCTGCCCAAGTGCCCTCGTTCTGAGTGCTGCCCTTGAAGCATCCGCTGCCAAGTTGTGATCCCGCCAGGTCTCAGCCGAGACGGCAAGGAGGGTCTTGGTGAAACTCCTGGCCAAGGGAATGCAGGGTCAGGAAGAGAGCTTTGTACCCCGCATTCCTGAGCTCACCCAGCTTTTTGTTCTTCCAGGCAGGAGGTGCAGATGCAGTTTTAACCAAAAGCCCAGGTACGTGTGTGCCCGGAGGGGCCCCCTGGCAGTGTTGGGGGGGGGGGGTTGTGTAAGGGCCCCGCGCTCCTCTCCGTGGATTAGTCTCCCGATCCGTTTATACCAATTTCAGTTGAAGTGAGTGCTCTCTGAGCCGCCCCCAGGCAAAGAGCCAGCGGGAGCCCAAGGGCAGTGAGGTCCCTGGGGTACAAAGGGCACCATCTCTTCCTCCTTCTGCCCCCATCTTGGGGATGCCCCCTTCCCCCAGCTGGGCAGAGGCGTTGGTGCAGGGAGCCCACTAGGAGCTTGCAAAACTTGTGGAGACTCACCCTGACCAAGTGAGCCATGCTGGCTGCCCAGAGTCAGAGCTGGCGTTACCATAGGGCACCATGCCCGTGGCAGCACAGAATGAACAGGCAGATATTTGTACAAATGGAACCTCCCCGCCCCACGGCCATTTTGGTACATTTCAGTGACCAAAACCCAGTATTGGCAAAAAGAGTTTAGGATTTATTTATTTTTGAAAAATAAACAAATCATCAAATCAAAAACAAGCGTGATTTGGGGTTTTTTCCTCCTAAATTATAAAATATCCTGAGTTGTGACCATTTTTTTGGTGCATGCATGAGAAATGTGGACCCATTCCAGCAGAAATGAAAGCCTCATCCTGCCGGTGCTGCCCCCCCCCCCCCCCCCCCCCCTCTGCATCACCCCCTCCTCTGCCCCGGACAGCTCTCACTCTGTCCCTCCTCTTCCAGAGCACCCGGCGATGAGGAGACCCAGGCTGAAAACTTGATTGCCTCAAACGGTAACGTCTTTGTCCTCTTGCTCCGTGTCCGCGCGGTCACAGAGAGGCCGAGCCTTGCTCATCGCGGCTTGGGCCATCGGTGAGCGCCTCCGCGGAGCACCTCTAATGGTATTTTTCTGTTTACTTTGCAGCGACGGGGGCACAGAAGGCAGAGAACTGAACTAGAGCCTCAGGTGAGCTCCCCCAGCTTTTCCATTCACAGGGAAATGGCCCTGGCTCTCAGCAGCTGCACTCCCCTTTGATACAAACCCTGTGCTAGTGACTCCATCCTGGCTTTGCAAAACCACCACCATCAAAGCGTGCTTCTCGCCCGTTGCCTGGAGCGTTGCACGTTGCTTATGGGCTGACTCAGCTCCCGGAGAAGGCGTTTGCAACTCTGCAAGGAACAGAGTGTTTTGTAGTTCTGGATGCCTGGACCCTGTGACTGAGCTGCAGGTGTTTTAATCCCGTAGGGCAGGTGGTTTAGACAAACACCAGTGAGAGTCCTCTGGGCTCTCTAGGGGCAGCGGCAGTTTTCAGGGTCCTTAACGAAGAGCAAATTAGCCTTGGTGACTCGCATTTTCAGGCACAATCTAAACTCCTGATGTGCGTGGTGGTTTCTGGGCTCCCTCCCTGAAGAGGCTGCCGTGCCAGAGTGGAGTGAATTTGCAAAGTCCGTTAGAGGTTGCCTCTCTCCTTGCCCAGGGCATCCCCAAGCACAGATGGCCTTTCCTTGAATTCATCTGTTGTTCAAAGTTATTCCCTGAATTGCTGTGAGCTGTGAATGCTCCGTGCCTGGCGATTGGTGAGGAGAGGAGGCACGTGGAGTAAACCCAGATTTACACCCCCAAGTGGCATGAGCATCTCCTCCTCGGGAATCTGTGGCCAGACAAATAAACCCCCTTCTGCCGTTGCCTTTTCTCGGAAAGCCCAGCCCCCGCCTCCCCAGTTCTGCTCTCAAAGGAGAGACTGAGCTGGGGTGACTCACTCTCTTCCCTCCCTCCCTCCCTCCCTCCTGCAGATCCAGAGACCTGATGACAGACGCTTGGACCACAAATGCAGACAACCGGAAAGAACCCCCAAAAGATGGCCGCGGGTCCCGCTAAGGAGACGCGAAGGAAGCTGCTGTGTCTGTGTTTCTCTGCGTACTTTACCATGGTTCTCTCTCTCTCTCTCTCTCTCTCACCTCCACCCGCCATCCTGTCTGACTCCAGTAATGTATAATGTTCTGTGTAATGGACATTTCCTCTAGGACTAGCCGTGTGATGATGTCGTGTTAGTAAACTTCACTTTTCTAGTGCTGTTTGACGTGGTGCACAAGCGTGTGTGTGTGTGTGTGTGTGTGTGTGTGTGAGCAATGGAGGCTTCCCCTGGAGCCAGGGCAGTTTCCAAAGGGGCGCAATTCTCTTTCCCTTAGACAAGAGCTGGGAGAATGGCCCATCCTGGGGATCGGCCAGAAGCTCAGTCTCCCCCCGCGGGCTCCAGGCAGACACCAACCCTGTCTCGGTTAGAGAGGATAGTAACGGGTTTGCAGGATCCCCAGGTAGACAAACGCCGTGTGATGCATCAGCAGCAAAGGGCTCCTGTGACAGGCTGTTTGCTCAGCATCCACCCAGCCTGGGAAAGAAGTCCCACGAGTCTAGAGCTCCTTCCAGAGCGCCTGTCTGGCCATTGTACCGTGTGCTTTAATAACTTTCACTCTGCCCCACCGCACGCCCCCATGCCACTGGGCAACGCTAGAGTCTCCATTGTTCCAAGTGCCCCTTGCTGGTAGGTGAAATCCCAAGAGAGTTGGCTGAAGCCAGCCTAGGACGTGGCTAGCCCCCAGTCACCCCACTTCTAACCCAGAGGGAGGGAACCCTTTGCTCGCTGCATCCTGAGAGAGTTGGCTGGTGATGCTGTGCCAGGGAGCTAGAAACCCCTGCTCCCTGGGGCAGAATGATGCCGCCCCTCTCCCCTGCAGCTCCCTCCGGTGGCCCTGGGGAATGGCATTGGGGCATTTCCAGGGAGGGAGAGTGTCTTTAATCCTGCTGCATCAAAGCCTGTGGCGCTCACGCCGTGTCTAATCCCGGAGCCGTGAGACACTGTATTCGCTTGCTGCAAACCTCGCCTCGCCTCACCTCCCTGCAAAGGAGCTCTGAATGCTGCTGCCTGAGACAGTGTCCCGAAGGGACAGGAACCTCCCCACGCAGGCAGCTCCCCCGAATGTGCCTCGACCGGGGGGCTGAATTCCCCTCGGAACAAGCTGCTTCTCCAAATGTCTCGGGTGGAATCATGGAGGCTGGCTTTGTTTGCAGCATCTCAAGCTGTCCCGTTGCCTTTGACAGTGATTTTGAGAACAACTATTGATTGCAGGGGGGGCGGGGAGAAAATGAAATTCATTTAAACACAGAGCTGTAAAAATGCCAGAAGCCAAGCGGCATATCCAGGCTCCTGTCTAACAGGCCCCAGTTCACCTGCCCTGTCCCACTGCTCTTGGGTGTCTGGTAGGGATGGGAATTTTGGTTTTGGATCGAACCGAAACATCCCCATTTTGGTTCTGTCTGAAATTTCGGTTCTCATTTCAGTTTCAGGGTTTTTTGCACTGAATTTTTTTTTTTTTTTAATACAAAAAAAAAAAAAAGGAAAAAATTCAATGGAAAAAACTCGAAACAAGAATCGAAATTCTTGGAGAACCGAAACGAGAGAACCTGAACTGGCGATTGGTTCCCGAGTCCCATCCCTAGTGTCCAGGAAGGAGAAAGTTTGTTTTGAGTTGTGCGAGTGGGGAAGTTCCGTGAGGCTAGTGTGGCCCGGACTCCAAAGCAGGAGGCTGCAGGGTTCTCTTCCCGGTGCGCGTGGCTGTTGAGGAGCGTATGCCATTTGTCAGGGTGCGAATGGGTGAGGTGTACTTCGTCCCATTGTAGCTGTAGCCGGTGTTAATCTCTTCTCTTACTTTTCCTGGTAACACTCCACAAACCCAGACAGAGGCGCAGGAGAACCCAGCCCCTGAGTGTTAGCTGTGTTCATCACCAGTTCCGTGACGCCATCCGTGTCCGTAGCGTGCCGTCGGTCCCCAGCGTTAAAACCCGCCCTCCGTGTAGAAAGCAACAAAACCTTGAATGTTGTAAAACTGAAACCCAAACCAACTGTTGTGTTTTCATTGGCAATAGACACCATGCTCCTGTGACAAGGGACTGTTGTATTTTGTGTTGTGATCCAGACTCTTAGGGGGGGGAAAAGAAATAAAATATCGTTTCTATCTTAGCCGCTCTCAGACTGCTCTGTACGGAAATGCAGAAAGGGACAAGGGGGTGGGGGCAGGCAGTGCTTAAGGGGGGCGGGGGGTTAAAAAAATTAAATTAAAAATTGCCAGGGCTGAAGCCTGCTTTAAAAGCCACACCCCCTGCTCCAAAACCACGCCTCTCCAGAGCTTGGTCACCAGCCAGCACCCCAACCACTGGGCTTCCCTGCCTCTCTGCAGCTGAACCATAGAACAGCAGTTCTTGTCATTTAAACAGTAAGAGGACCAGAGTGGTGGAAGGGGTTTGGGGGTGATGGGATTCAGGGTCAGAGCTGGGAGACACAACAGGAGAGAAGGGCAAGATGAGTCCAGGAGGGGGTCACGGTAGGGCCAGGACAGGAAGTGACTGACCAGCTTCCTGTTGCTACCAGCCTGCTTTTGATGTTTGTGGCAACCAACCAGGAAGCTGGGGGCGGGGCATGAACAAACAGACAGGAGATGGGGCAGGGGCAGGACAAGACTGGGAGGAGACCTGAGGGAGGAGTTGAGCGAGAGGAAGGCTGAGCCAGTGTTGATGAACTGGCCGCTGCGCCAGAAACCGGGAGGGCAGGGCTTCAAGGCTGGGGCCCGGCAGGCAGGAAATGGTACAGGAAAATTATTATTTATCATTTATCTAGTGCCATTAGTGCACCTGGCGCTGTATACTCAATAGAGACAGGTCCCTGCCCCAAGGGGCTTACAATCTGAGCGACAAGGGAGAGGTGAACATCGGGACAGACGAGGATACATCCATGCTGTTGAGACGGTGCAGGTGCCCGGGCTTCTCGTTCACTTAGTGACAGGGAAGAGATTCTGAGTGAGGGGGAGAGAACGCAGTTTCACTCATGACGAGCTAGGAAGGCCTGACGGAAGAGGAGGGTTTTGAGGAGGGATTTGAAAGCTGGGAGGGGGGAGCAGAGCGAACATCTCCAGGGAGGGCGTTCCATGCCTGGGGGGCAGCAAGAGAGATGGGGGAAGATGTACAGAGGAGCAGGGGGGTCGCGAGCAGGTGAGGGCGGGGACAGAAGAGTGAAGTTCCTGGGCAGGAGTGCGGTGGGATACAAGAGCGGAGAGAATTGGGGGAGCAAGGCCATGTCATTAATGAAAGTCGAATAAATGATCTGCGTTTTTTTCTGGCTTTCATTTACAACTCCAAACCGACCAATATCGGCCTTTCCTTGGCTCTCACATTTTGGGGGCACATTGCTATGGGGAACATTTCCCAGGGCTCAGCCCCCTTCCGTGTAATTGCTGGGGCTGAGCCCTGCCCCCCAGATTAGCTGAGTCACTCGGTTCTTTTGGGGACTTGGTTGCACACGCTCAGCAGCTGAAACCAAGTCACTGAAATACCCATCCCGAATCAGCAAAACAGCATCCACCCAACGAAGTGGATATTGAACTATCTGTGAATAATGTTTGTTCAGATATTTGGAATATCAAATCCACGGCCCATCTGACTCTTCCCATCCGGCACACAACAATATTCTTTCCCGGGCATCTCTTACTCTGATGCATCAGCCTTGCCCTTCATCCAACCCAGGAAGGCCAGGAAACGGAATGGATCGCTCCCAGGCACCGTGGAGGTCCAGGGCTCTGCTTTACCTGCGGAGCCTCCCAAGACTTGCATGCGTTCGCTGCTCCGGCCTCCTTGAAAGCATTAAGGAAATGGCCCCTCTGGGGCGTACATTTCTCATGACCCGCAGAGGCCTCTTGAAGTTCCTTTTAATACAAATAGCCACTCTGTCTGGAGAGGAGCACAGTGCCCAGCAGTGAATGTGGAGAAGCAGGTGGATTCTAGCAGCAGGTGAAGGAGCTGGATCTCCGGTCCATTGGCACTCTGCCTTGAAATTCCAGCGCTGGCCTGGCCCGCGACAGTCCCAATTAATGGTACATTGTATGCACCAAATCTTTGCTCGAACCGAAGCCTAACTGAAGCTAATTTGGCCTTGCAGCTGGGCTGACAGACGGGCCCTGCGGCACATGAGTGGAGCAGAGCGATGTCTCGGTGTAAGGTACCGTGGTACAAGCCGAGAGAGTAAGGCTGGCTCGTCCCCGTGTTTGTGTGCGTTAGGTGGGCAATAGCTGAACTGCGACTGATCGCTGCTGGGGGGGGCTCCTCCCCGCTCTGTGCACAGCAGGACCGTCTGGGCTGCCTGGCCCAGTTGCTGAAACCAGTTGGCCCGATGGAATACAAAATGGGGAGATGGCAGGGGTGCGACGGGAACGGCTGCCTTGTTCGGAGATAAGCGATGAGGGTTGCTGTGTTCCTTTCCGGGGCTGTCCTGCGTGAAGCCATAGAGAGACTTTGCAAGCTGAAACGGGCTCGTGCGGTCGCAGGGATCTGGGGAAATCCGAGGGGGAGAGAGGCCCAGGGACATGGGCCTCGGCAGGGACACGGAAAGGTCATTGCCTGCCTGGGGAAGGAGCTGCATCGCTCCCCTCCCCCCTCGCCTTCCCCTGGGGGGGTTTCCACACGGGTGAGGGAGAGGAATGGAAAAAGCCCAAACCCAGCCAGACGAGAATGAAGGGGCCATGGGCTCTGCTGACTGTTTAGCCAGGGATCCGACCATGATCATTCTTCAGAGGCCTTGGGAGCCCATGGCCCAGTGGGCACCGGGCAAGTGCAGCCGCTGTGGGCGCCCTCTGGGAAGCCCCATGAGCGGGGGGTCGCTGCAAGGACACGTGGGTGCACACTCCGGGCTATACTTGGGGCTTGGAGGGTCAGGTGTGCTTGTGTGTTGGACACAGAATGGAGGCTCATGCAATCCTTCTCCACCCACTGAAGTTCCTGGTAAATCTCCCATTGACTTTACTGGGGGAGGGTTTGCCCCCCTGGTCTCAAGCTGTGCTGAATCCATGTTGGACAGACCCAGCAGCGGTGCAGGCTGGGGTCACTGCCCCGTGACCGTCGTCGGCCATGATGGTCTTGGCCCCCAAGGCTAGGGCTAGCGCTCAGCAGGGAGATGGGGCTCCCTTCCCCTGGAGCTCTGGAAAGCTGTCCCCTCCTGCTCCTCCGCGATTTAGTCCTGGGTCGTCACCACAACCTCGTCCTGGTGCAACGCTTTGGCAGCCCTATTTTGATATCTGGCCGACACCCGAAATCAAAATTAAAATAAAAAACCCAGCACACTCTGTTCAAAGATCTGCTTGTTTTCTCTGAGTTGAGTTTCGGACGGCACTGGCACTCACTCTCTCCAAATTTGGGATTTACTCCCCTCAGAGGATTCCACTCTTGGCTCTTCTCCTCCTCTGCTTTTCTACACATTGGGACACAAGTCTGAGCGTAACCCTTCCCGTTGGGCGCCACTGTCACGGGGTTTGGGGTCTACTACCCCACCTTTCTGGGTTGGGTGATTCAATTTCCCTCACTTGCAGCCCACCTGAACCAGTTCTCTCTCTGGCTGATTGAGTTCTGCAAAGGGGATAATACTGTTGTCTCCCAAACTCCCAGAACTTCCCGTTCACACTCTCTCTCTCTGCATTCGCACATGCTTGAGGGCACGAGATACTCACTTGTGTTCCCAATGTAGACCACAGAATGCTTCTTAGCAAATAAGAAAGTTTATTGATTACATAAGCAAAGATAGTTTGAACACAGAGTGGCTAATAAACAAAAGGTAGAATAACGCGTTCCTAATCTGTACAGTATAAGTCCCAAGTTAGATCTTACCCTACAGAAAGTCCATGCACTCAAATTCGTTCTCAGCCTGATGTTGGGGCTGGGCACTTTGTCTCTTAACTGGTAGAAAGCAAAGTTTTTCTCTCAACACATCGCTTCAGCAAAATTGGCTGGCTGGCAGACTGCTGCCCTTCCCCCAGCTGTGATCTGTGACTCTCTGATTCAGAGGTTAAATTGAATTCCAGTTGTCTCTCTCAATAGCAAAAGACCTTCCCTTAAATACTTTGCAATCCCTTTGTTTCATTTTCCTGCCTGGAGCCTCTGTAGTTACGGGCACGTAGGCACAGAAGCTTAATTTGGAACTCCATGGGGCATGTCTGGTTTTGGTGGAGGTGTTAGCCTTTCTGACAACACACCCTTTGTCTCTCCCCCATTGCCTGAAGTGAGTGTCCGTCTCTCAGTTTTACATTACATGGTTACATGAAGTGAGTTTCTAGTTCTCAGCCGTAACATTACATACATTAAATATTTGTTAGACCTATAGTCCAGTATCTTTTTGTGACATACGCCCCTTTTGGGGAAAAGCTTGGCATTGTGGGAACCAGCTGTCTCCTGCTAAGGCCACGACGATGAGAACGCCAGTCTCGTGAAAAGAGAAGGGAATTTTTCCAAGCCACCTTTGACCTGTTCCACTTTCTGCAGCAATTTTAACAATAAGCGAATGAGGGGGGGGGAGGTTCCTGGAGCAGCTGTCTTGCACAATGTGACTTGGCAGCGTTCATAAGAACTGGCTCCCACGATGCTTAACAGAGAAAAATCAATCCAGCTGCAAATTTTAAAGGCTGGGACCAAGGGAGTGGGGTCTGGAAAGTGCTGGGGTTGGGTGAGGCCGAGCGCTCTCATGCCAGGGTCACTGCTGCGGGAGTGTGGAGGCAAGAATTGGGAGGGTCTGGAGCTGTGCAGAGTAATATCTACGGGCTGGGCCGTGGCTCAGGAGATAGAGCGCACGCTTTGCACGTGTAAGGTCCCTCAATCCCTGGCATCTCCCATTCAGGATCTCGGGCAGCGCGCCTGGGTGAGACCTCTGCCGGGGATCCTGGAGGGTCTCGGGTAGCAGCA
>QEPC01006384.1:1327809-1339237 GCA_003113815.1 Sphenodon punctatus
CCCCCCCCCCCCCCCCCTTCGTTCAGGGCAACCCAGGAGATCAGCCCGGCTGGAGGGGAAGACACGAGAGTGAATATCCTGGCTCTAGTCGGCCCCAGCTCAGACGACAGCCCGGCGCCGGATCTCAGGGGCTGGGTTTTGACAGAGACTTTAATTAGATTTTAATTTGATGTGATTAGATTCTCCGAGTCGGCCTGGGACCGCTCCTGTTTATCTGCCTGAGTCCCATGGATTAACATCTGCCATTGCATTGATTTCTCCGGGCTCTCTGGCCCAGGCAGAAGCCCCCAGAGCCTGGCTGCACTTGCTATAGAGCGAACGCGGGATGATGATTGGCAGGATCAAACCCAGACCCCTAGAGGGGGGGAGGGGCCAAGGCAGGCCCTGCAACATGTATCTTTCATACCTGTATCTGGCAACCCTAAGCCCCGCCCGAAATGAAACTGGGAGGTAGGTTTGAAGCTAGTGGGGGGTGGAATAAGGGCGTCCTGCAGCCTCACCGTTCTGGCCCAGGGCAATTTGCCCCTGCAGATAGTGTTGGCACAAGCCCTTCCCAAGCAGCCCAGATGCACACTGCAGGGCTGGACCAGCGACCCCCCCAAACCATCCCTGACCAATGTTTATCTGATACGACCTCCCTTGGAAATGGCCTCCACCGCCCGGCTGCAGTTAGGGTTAGTAGAATTTCCCCTTCCCCTTCTGTTGTCCATCGATAGTGAAGCAGAGCCGCGTCCACATCCCCTCGCTGCTTCAGACTCTCCCTGTAGACCCCGCCTTTGTGCTCGTTCCTCTCCCGAACCCCTCAAAGAGCAGAGCATGGCGCAGGAGACTGGTGGCCAGAGCCACGGAGAGAGCCGAGCAGCTCGGAGAAGGCCTGTCTGCACAGCTAGCCCGTCTGCCTACATGGCCGCAGCACCCGGTTGGGAGCTGATACTGAGCCCATTTAATGGTCCGTGCCCTTGAGGTGCTGCCTGGAATTGGAGCAGACTGGGACTCTGATGGCCACATACTGCAGAGTCCAGACAGCTCTCTCCCTAGGGAGCCTGTTCCAAGGATTAACACCCTCCTCATTTCCCGCTGAGCCTTGCATCTAATTTGAACCTGTCCAGCTTTTGCATCTGAGTGCTGGGCTTTTTCGGCCGCCCTTGGCTGGACTATATGGCCCTTCTGCACCTGATACTTTAGTAGTACCTATCCCATAAGTAAGTCACCTTCCCCTTTCTCTTTGGGAAACTAAAAACTGATTGAACTCCTTACACTTCTCCTGTGAGGTTTGATACCAGCACCTGGGTCATCGCCATCACTCTTCCCAGGATTGCAACAGCCTCACTCTCTGGGAATCACCCCCCTCTTGCTGCTCCCTGCTCCCCTGTTAATACATCCAAGGATTGTATTAGCCCTGTTTGCTGCAGTATCATGCAGGGAGCTCATGGCCAGTGATTATTAATTATTAGTATGAATTATTATTTTTAGGCACCAGCAATGTACCTGACACTGAACTCTCATTAATTAGAGACAGGTCTCTTCCCCAAGGGGCTTACAATCTAGGAGGGACAAGGGAACCAAGGGAGAGACAGGGAGACGTTCACTAAGTTAAGGCATTGCAGGTGTCTGTGCTCAGCTTAGTGACATTTAGGGACCCATAGTGACAGCAATGGGTGAACATGGGTCCCCAGTTATACAGGAGAGAGGAACCCTGGCCCCAGTGAATTTAATGGGGATTTTGCCATTGAAGTCTGGCTTGCGTTGTTGTCAGACAGAGGCTGGGAATAGCACTGGCTCCCCCTGCCTCCCCCCCCCCCCGCCTTGTCCTTTTCTTTGTCCCAAGGTGTCTGATGATCCAGAGCCAGGTCAGCCGTGTGCCTCGCCTTGTGACTGGGATAAACATTACACCGAGCCCGTTAATGTTTAATGAGGTTTGTCCCCCAATTAATGTGCTTTCCCACTGGCGCACACACCCAGACTGGCCCCAGCTCTACTGGGAAGATGGCTGACGGTAAGGGTCGCTCTGCTCTCCTGTTTTGCAGTGGGATGTGCATTCCTCTCGGGGTCTCTGGGGTCTCTCTCTGCCAAGGCTGCCCAGAGGGGCTGGCAGCTCTCTGCTCCCTGGTGCGCTGGGCTCTCGCATCCACACTGAGGGGGGTCTGGCTGGAAAAGATGCTGAGCTCTGGATGCTCCCAGGGGCTGCAGTGGGATAGGGGGGTGCTCAGCACCTCTGCAGCAAGGCTGGTGTCTAAACAGAGTTAAGAGCTTGACCTTCAGGATCCCGGGTCTTGGCCGACCCTCTCAGTCTTATCCGAGTCCCCAGCGCCGGTCTCCTCCACCCCAAATGGGAGAAGGGCGCGAAACAGCTGAAGGGGAACCGGAGGGGTCCCCCACCAGGGACAAGACCTTCCCTGTCGGCTGAGGCTTTGCAAATGGCAATTTCGCTAGGAAGGTTGCTTGGGGGCAAGGAGAGAATTTCCTCTCCCGAAGGGTCTCAGCCTGACATCTTGTCCGAGTAGACCCTCGCTCGGAGAGGAGCCATACTGGGACTGCTGAGCATTGGTCCAGGGAGGTTCTTTAGGGGGGGGGGGGGACACCCATGTGAGTTGTTAAGGACCTCTTATGAAAAATACATGTTCCAGGGCCTGCCTTGGTGCCTAGGCAGCCCCTGCAACCTGTATTTCCATAAGTGTTCCTTGACGAGAGGTCTTCTCCTGCCGGCGTTTTAGCAGAGACAGGGCCAGGTGTCTGTGCTGCAAAAAGGCCTGCACGGAGCATGCTGGGCAGAATGTGATGCCACAAAACGCAATTGTTTGTCCCCGGGGAAATGTAGGAATCCCAAGTTTTATTAATTCAGGGCCACTACACATGCGCAGTGCTATGAAGAACCCTCCAAAACAGCACTGTGCATGCACAGAATGGCCCCTGGGGGGCCCCCCATGCACAGAATGGCCCCTGGGGGGCCCCCCATGCACAGAATGGCCCCTGGGCCCCCCCCCCCCATGGACAGAATGGCGGTATCGGCCACATTGCGCATATGCAGAGTGTGGGTCGAGAATCTTGCCCCTCAGTGAGAAGGTGCAAGGTCTTGCCGGGGTTTGCGAGAGCCTCGTGGATTCTCGCAAGAGCGCAGAGCGTTCTGCTTTCAGTGCTGTACAGGATGGGGGGCGCATGGTCCTGGGGACGAGGGAGTCGGTGCCTCTTCCAAAAAGACCATCACACAAATCACAGACACATTTTAAACCCCGCTACGGCAGAACCCCACTGGTTCTACGGACGGGACGGGAGATCTGTTTCGTTTGCAAACACAGAAATGTCATTGAAAATGAGTCAAGAGATGAGCACGGCCAGGGTCCTCCTCCCCTCGCCACAAATTCTCCCAGCTCCACCCCCTTCCCGCAGGATCTACTTTATGGACAATCTGGGGGGTCTACGTCTGTGACCTCCCGCCCAGCGGCACCGCCTGGCGCCATGGCTCTCCTCTCCCGCTCCCCTTTGTAAAGGATACAGGCGGGAGGAGACCTCTCTCTGAAATATTTACCCTCTTACTCTTCAGCCCATCAGCCTCCTGGCTTGAGTCGGGGGTCAGTTATGTTGGGGGTAAGAGCAGCCTCGGGAAATACTTCTCATTTCATGTCCAGAGGCGTCGCTAGCTTGGGATGGGCCCAGGGACAAGAAATGTCTGTGGTCCCTCCCCCCCCTCGGCCTAGGGGCACCTCCCAGCTCGGCCGGCCGGCCTAGTGCTCGGGACATACTTGCTCTCTGCAGACTCAGTCTGTGGCTGCTGCTGCTGCTGCTGCTGCTGGGCCCATCTGTCTTCTGGACCGGCGGCGAGCTGCTCCCACGGTGCACTGTCCCTCGCGGCTTGCTGCCCACACGCTGGGGGCGAGCGCGGCCAGCAGCAGCAGCAGCAGCAGCAGCGCCATTGCTGCCCGTCCCACCTGACCAGCCCGGGAGGAAGGCTTGTTGGGCAGGCTGGGCCGGCTTGATGGGGGGAGCACCGGAGCGGGAAGGTGCCTGGCAGTGGTTCAACTCAGTTACTGAGTGGAGCTGCCGGTGGACGCCTTCCCGCTCAGGCTGGGCCTCCCTCAAGCCAGCCCTGCCCGGACTGGGTCCAGACTGGTGGGGGGGGGACTCCTTCTCCACAACGCGGCTCCGGGGGGGCGAGCCGAGCCGTGAGGCTTGTGAGTGTGACCTGGCCTGACACAGACTGCTGCACGGGGCCCCTCCCTGACCGCGGTTGCAACATCGGGTGTCTTTACACACACGTTTCTCCTGCAGGTTTGCTGTTACATCCTGAACTTTCTGTGGGTCTAAATCACTCACCCAGACCTTAAACATCCGGCTCTTTGAACTTCTGCACAGAACTTCTCCCAGAACTTTTGTGTGAAAAAATGTTCTCCTGGTAAACGGCTTTGCTCCAGGCAGCTGTGGTCACTTGGTTTCCATGGCAGCCTGTCACGTCTACAGCTGCGGCTACTTCAGGCTGCCTCAGGGCAGTGTGTGTGTGAATAATGCATCCAGGAACTGCCTCAGGGCAGTGTGTGTGTGTGTGTGTGAGCGAGAGAGAGAGAGAGAGATGCATCTGGAACTTACTTGTGGACTTGTAAACCCAGAAGATTGAAAAATCCGGAACTTTAAGGTGTGTGTAAAAATGTCCGTTGTGTCAGACATAATGTTGCAACTGCGGACAGGGAGGGGGAGGGGCCCCAGCACGGCTACTTTGGAGAGTAAATAAACATTTCCTCTCTACTTGTTCCACTCCACTCAAGATTTAATAAACCTCTAACCTATCCCCTCTCAGACATCTCTTCTCTGACCTAGCCAGCCTCTCTTCCCACGGGAGCCGTTCCAAACCCTGGATCATCTTTGTTGCCCTTCTCTGCACCTTTTCAAGTTCTCCTAGATCTCCTTTGAGATGGGGGCAACCAGAACTGCACACAGTCCTCAAGGTGCGGCCATCAATTCATAGAGAGGCATGACAATAGTTTCCGTTTTATTCTCTCTTTCTTTCCAAATCATTTCCAACATTCTGATTGCTTTTTTGCCACCGCCGCGCGCACACAGAGCTGAGGATTTCAATGAATTCTCCACAATAACTCAATGATCCTTTTCCTGAGTGGTGACCCCTGATTTAGAACCCAGCATTGTGTGTACACAGAGTTTCTTTGGGTTATATTTCCCTATGTGCATCACTCTGCACTTGTCCACATAAAATTTCATCTGCCATTTAGACGCCCAGTCACTCAGTGTCATAAGATCCTCTTGCAATTCTTCTCTTCAAGTGTAAAGAAATCGATTCCCCCTTTTCCCAAGGGTGTCCGTCCGGGGACCTCATGGGGTGTCCCTTTTTTCTGTTTGTCTCCATATGGATTACAGATCTCACACTGTTTCATGCATGTTTTCAACTATGCGCTCATTCCAGGCCAAGAAACACATTATTTTGCCGTCCGAGGCAGCTCTTAATGCCCAGGCATGATGAGTGCATCTTTACCGTTGCGTCTCGCTATCGGATAGTGCTATTCAATCTGATATGGCGGAGATTGCCAAGCAAAAGATTGCTCTGGTCTATCACTGTTTGAAGATGGCGTTTCAATTGGAAACTTACCTGTCAGTATCAGACAAGTTTACTTTGTGTCGAGCACTTAACATTGTTCAGATTTGAGCTTATTCCGTCTCAAGTCCTTGCTGGGAGATTTGAAGGGGTTCCATATAATCTGAGATTTTGCCTGTGCAGGTCTGGCCAAATTGAAGATCTTATCCATAGGATATTTTTTTGCCTCCAAACTGTTGAGAGACAAATTTGTAGCGCCTTTAATTGCGCAGAGAATATTTTGTCTGGCATGTCATAAAATAATCGACCTTTGTACCTCTAAATGGGATGATGTTTTTAAAGGGCTAGCAATGGTTGCTTTGGCCCTGATTAAAAGGAATCATCTAGGGAGGCATGTAAATGACTGATTAAAGAGACACCATATTATAGTAATGATATTGTCAGCCCATTTCTAGGAAATTTGTTATTTTTTTGTGTAATCATTTTCATTTTATTATGTATTTTTGTGTTTTGGAAGAATGTGGAATTCAATTTTATTTTATTTTAATTCTATGTAATTTTTTTGAGTGTTTAGCTCTGTTATGTATTAAGTTATTAAGTCTTTAACCTATGGTTATGACTTATAAATAAAACTGTATTATTATTATTATTACCGTTACGTCTCGGTGCGATGATTCAGGAATGACAGCTCTGTTTCCTTAAAGCGGATTTCATCCTGTGCTCTAGCTCATCCCTCACTGAGAAGAATATGGTGCAGCTTCCACCGGCGGCAGCTGAAACTTGTTCTCAGTCCAGCCCTTGATGCTGGTGCGTTTAACCACCCGTAAACATTTGTCCTGCTGAATTTCCTTTAAACGGGGTTGAAATATTGTCAGGTAACACAGCGTGTTTATTGACTCTAAGTCCTTCTCGACTGAACATTGGGTTCCAAAAGACAGGCTCTGCTTAAAGTGTCTGCCAACGGTTTGCTCGGGTAGTACGTTACGGCCGTTTTTACACAGACGGTCCCACCGCTGGGTGTTCCGGCGGGTGGGCCGTGGCCGGGGGATGGGTGTGTGCTAGGTGTGCGCCCATGTAAACACCACAGGCAGTGGGTGTTTGTGCGTGCATGCTCCAGGCACACACCCATCTCTACCCATGGGGCCATCCGGAAAACCGGAGGAGGCCCTGTGGGTGGAAGTGGGGGGGTGTCCATCTGAAAGGACACCCACCCACCTCCACCCACTGTGTGAGCACGCCCATCCCAGCCCTGTTCGTGTAAACACGGTCTATATCTCTGTAACCGCATCAACGTTCTCTGAAAACGTTTCACTGCTCAGCAGTGGGGGGGGCCCCAGGGGGTTGTGGTCTGACTGGACAGCGACAGGTTGTCCACAAGGGAGCTGATAAAAACACTCGGCTCCAAAGGGGAGAGCCAGAAGTTCTTTTTCAATTTGCACATAGTCCTTCTCAGTCCCTGTCAAGGCTCTCCTGGCAAATGCAATAGGCTCTTGGTTCTGTCTCTGATGCATCACTGCAATACAAGCTGCTTGCCTGGAGTATATGTCAGTACTGGAATGTTTGCTATTATGGCCTTAATTTTCTCAAAGGCTTGCTGCTGATTCTCCGACCATGCCGCATCCTTATGTATTTTAAAGGCAGGACCACTGTCCATTATATACAGCAAATACAAAAGACCTTTTTGAAAATAAATGGCTTGAGCTTTCTTTTTGAAAATTTAATTGTGTGTTGTATTTGGTGGGACGGTCATACATGCAACATTTGAAGAAGATCCATTACAAAGATCAAAAGTTACACATTTTAAAAAGTTAATTGCTAATGGTCAGTTTTGGAGCTTCCCAACCTTTTTTTGTTTTTTTTGCAATTCATATCTTCCTCACCTTTGTGAGTTGAGGCCCCAAACTTTGCAGACATGTAGCTTGAGATGTCCAGCAAGTGCTGTTGTGAGCTGATGGTATTTGGGTAACTCTAAAGGCAGTTATTAATGTTTAAAAAAATAGTTTTTTGCTGTGATGGTTGGCTGTCTCCTCGCACAGCTGGGCAAAGCCCACCCAGGGGCCAGTGAGTCTGGCTTATTAAATGACCCTTTTGTGTGGAGCCCTCCCAATCTGCCTTTGGGTGTCGCTGAAACTGGTTCAACAGGTTTAGACCTGAGTGGAGAGAACTGCTGGGCAGCTGATGAAGCAGGGTCAGCTAAAGTGAGGCAGTTGGGGCCTCATGGTGGATGAGAGGACTGGGGTGCATTTTGGAGGAGCTGACTCAGCCTGGGAATGGACTCTTTGCCAGGTGAGCTGAGAACTCTGGGGAGAACAGAGACTGAGAACCGTAAGCCTCGGTGTATGACCGGCCTTGTGTTTCTCAGTCCCTAACCTGCCCTCGGGCACTCCCTTCCCTTAGGAAAGGGTGCTTGGTCTGAGTTACTCCTCCAGGGAGTTTGTTTATCCCCAGGGAAGGGGTGATCTCTCACAATGAGTGCCTAATATCCAAAGGGACTGTTTCCCATGCGCATTCATTTCCAGGGGCTGGCCCAGTAATGGAGGTGCCATGCCGCCCAGAGAGGGGAGAGAAGCCAAGGGAAGCAGCAAAGGCTCTGCAGCCGGACGCAGTCTAGGGTGGCAGGAGTCCCACAATCGCACGCCACTGGGGACCCTGACCATAGACTGCCCTGACATTTACATCGCCGGATCTGGGAGCGGGCACATCTCCAGGAGCCCAGCCAGTAGGGTCAGGCGGGAGCTCACCGTACCATATTTACCGTACATGCTTTTACCCTTTCAACTATTTGCCACTAACTAAACGACGACATTATTTCTTTACAGATCACTTATTTATTATCATAAGTCACCTACGAATTTTTGTTACAATGCTTTAACTCTGTCCTTTTGCGCAGGATAAAGGTTTGAGCGTAAACGCTCAAATAAAGGACAAAGATAAGGCGTTGTAAAAAATGTTTGTAGGTAACTTACGATAATAAATAAATGACCTCTAAATAAATAATATCATAGGGTAATTTCCGACGTAACGGGCCCAGAGGCCGCCACACTGAACCACGCACCGGGATCCGTTTCAGATCCGGTCAGGAATCAGGCTGACCATCCTTTAGATGTGCTGGCCTGATTCTCACCGGGGATCGGGGAGGGGGCGGGGCTGCATGGCGCGACGAGCGGCCGCACAGCCCCGCCTCCCCATGCTCCCTCAGCCGCCCGCCCTCTGGGAGACGGGCGGGCGCAGCAGCCAATCCATCCGCTGCGCCCGATCCCATATCACAGTCTGGGCCACGATCCGGGATGGGCCAATGTAACAGATGTTACCTTTAGCCCATCACGGATCGCGGCCACCCTAACCACGATTCTGGACCTCCGGGAGGCCATGGGTCGATCCCTGCCAGTGATTCACTGGGGTGAACATCTGGTGGGGAGTGAATTGACGTTATGGGACAAACAGCCATCACAGAGGATTCACTGTGATTGACCGTTGTCTCGTAATGTCTGAAATTACCCATCGTTTAGTTAGTGGCAAATAGTTAAAAGAGTAAGCATGTACAGTAAATATGGTATGGTAATAAACTAAGTACATATGGTGTCTTAATGGTGATGTTACATTACGCAATACAGATAACTAAGTGTAAAAATTTCCACGTTTTTTGGCGTTTAGGTTTTATTACATTGTATGTTGTTAAATCTGTTTTGTTACGTGTGTAATTTAATTTTGATGCTTTTTGGTGTTTGTTATGGTAAACTGTATTTTGTCAAATGTTTTTTGAAAGGCAAGGTGTTGCTTTTTTTAGAAATGATCCTGCCTGTAACAGTTTTTTAAACCATAAGGTTTTTTGTTTTAGGAAATTAATTGTCAGAGTGGTTATTCCTAAGAACCTTTGCACATCTTTAACAGCTGTGGCATTTCTCAAATTATTTATCAAAAAAGCATTACCCTTTTTGTGCAGCACTCCAAGTACCATGTAAGGCAGGGGGGGCGCTGCTATAATAACATTATTTTATTAATCATTGATTATTAATTATTATGTATTTATTATTATTATTTTATTATAATAAATGGCCTCAACTTTCCCAGGGTCTACCTACCAGGTCTTTGCCATCAGTAAGTGGCCTGTTTATGGTACTTGCTCTTGCCTTATCTGTACCTTGTCTGAATTTAGCTTTCGATTCCTCTCTCTGCACTGCTCCAGAAGAAGACTCCGTTTTTTGTCTTGAAGGCTTATAATCAGGTTTGCGATTGTCAATAGAGGATCAGTGCTTGGATAGAAGTTACCTTCAAGAAAGTCTGATTAGACTGATGTGCAATACTAGCTTGACTTTTGGTGTGAGTCTATCTACGTCCTATCCTAAAAGGCGTAAGCGTTCAGAGTCGCTATCTTAACTATTCCAGGCCAGGCTCGTAGCACAGAGAATCGAACCCGCAGCTGTGGGAGCGGCAGGAACTGTGGAATCGCCCTCTTCCCGATGCTTCTGTGCCTTAAAAGGGCCTGTGGTTTCTTCCACGTCCATTGGGTTGGTTAATCGATCGCTCCTGTGTCTCCAGTTCATGCTCGACAGCTTTCCCAGGCGTAGATTGTGGAAACACAGAAATGTTGTTCATGCCCTAAGTCATCACTCACCCTTCTTTGCTACGCGCCCCACAACCTCCCGCCCCCTGGTTTCCTCGCTGACCTCTTTGCTTTTCCTTTTCTAGACGTCCTCCCTGAGCAGGAGATAGACCCATTCAGCTATGGTGAGTATCACCGCGGCGCTCGAGGCCTGACCCATTGCTGTTAGTAGACTATGGCAGCCACTCGAGAGTGCCTCATTCCCCTGGGCCAGAGGCAGCCCCTTCCCTGGGCCATTCACACGCTAAAAGAGTCCAGCCGCGGGTGGGACAGGCTGTTCTCCCCAACGGGGGAGCCGAGCCCCTGAGGGAGGAGTCGGTTTGCCCAAAGCTGAGCTGAGTGGTTAATCCAGAATGTCAGCGACAGCCCCAAGGCTGCATCTCCAGGTCTTCCAGGGAGCGCCCCTGCACGCAGCCAATTGTGTCCCCTGTGGGGGGAAGCTGCCCTGGCAGCTGTGGAGCTCTCCTGTATTTGTGGGCACCGGTGACCTGGATCCCTCTGCCAGGAGAAAGGCTCCTTGCGGTCAGTGGCAGAGTGCCCCGTAGGCCGCCAGCAGCCGCCTCGGCAGGAATGGGGTTGCAGTCAGATTGCACTGAACCGTTGTGATAAGAGACAGGTTCTTGCTCCAAGGAGCTTACAATCCAGAATACAGGCCACCCGCCCCGCCCCCCTCCCCAGGGCCGCACGGCCTGCGCTGCTGAATGCTCTCTCCCTCCCTCCCAAGATTATGAAACGATTCGCAACGGGGGCCTGATCTTCGCCGTGGTGGCGTTCGTGGTCGGACTTCTTGTCATCCTCGGTAAGTGGTGGAGGCGGGGTCCCAAGGAAACCTGAAGGCACATCTGAGACCCCTCCCAACAAGAAGAGGGGCAAGTGGGGGAAAAGAGGCCCTTTAACACTGATAAAATGGGTGTTAGATTTTATTATACATGTTACAGGGCACCCACAGGGAAACCCTGCAACATGGGTCCTTTTCACATGAGCCGCTGGGTGGAGATTATTATGTATTTATTTATTTACATTTATATCCTGCCCCCTGCCGTCAACAGATGGCTCAGGGCGGCTTACATTTACATTTAAAAACCATAAAAAACAATAAATACAATAAAAATACAAACAGAGAGGGAAACTAAAACCAAAATAAATAAGGGTAGAACAATCGGGTGAGATGGTAGGCTGCGTTTTGCTGGGTGGCGGTGTCTGTGTGAACACCCTGGGCAGTGGGTGGTGGCGGTGTCTGTGTGAAGAACACCCTGGGCGGTGGGTGGTGGCGGTGTCTGTGTGAA
>QEPC01006384.1:1365174-1377435 GCA_003113815.1 Sphenodon punctatus
GATATTTTTCAAACTTTGTGGATATGATGGTCCTCACAATTTACAGCCATGATGAAATTTTCAGAAACGTAGGTCAAGCGGTTTTTGCAAAATTGGGGCTTCAGCAGTCGCCTGTTTATAATGAAAAGTGGCTGTACATTTAAGTATTCAGGCAGCTGCCGCTGCCTGAAAATAAAAATTATAATAATATAATATATAAATACGTTTATATTTATAAAACCATATTAAGTACAGTGCAAGGTAGATTGAAGAGCACAAGTCAAATAAAGACTATAAGAGAATGCAGAGATACATTACTTTGTGAAATCCCTAAGCTAAAGTCTTACCCTAAACTTCCGTTCATATTTCCAGATGTAATTCTCAGCCAATGAGAAGGCTGGGTGTCATTCTTCTCAGTGCCTAGTCCTTGCTTGGCTCTTGCAGAGTCTGAATGATCCTTTCCAGCTCTACTTTGTCCTTTTAAAGTACCTTTTTGATGACCCTTTTCTAGGAGCTCCTTGACTTGTAACTGTCTCCGAGGTTGTGTCTTGTCCATTGACACTTAATCTACATTTCCATTGTGTTTCTATCTGTCCCAGCAAACCTGCTAGGCTGCTTTTGTGGGCTCACACTATACCTTGAAGTTCTTTTCTTTACTTAGTTCTCACATACAAACGTTCATCATGATTGTATTTATCTCTTAATTACAAGTTGATTGATACCCAACATGCCTGGAGACATTAATATAGTGTACTCACACACGGAACTTGTATGTTACATGTGTTCTCTGTATGTTGTTTTCACTAGCCCCGTCACAGAGGAATTGGCCTAATATGGACACTAATCCCCCTCAGAAAAGGAGGGGGAAGTGAAAAGGTGGAGGGAAGGGGAGAGAATCTTCCATCTATAAACTCACTGCAGTGCTGCCTGGGGCAGGCTAGGTATCCGAGGGGCCCCCCAGCATGCCCCCCCCCCCCCGCTGCTGCCCCCTTTGCAGCACAGAGACATTTTGTTCTCAGTGTCTCTGGAGCATTGAGTCAAGAGGCCGCTAATTAAGGAATCTCTGAAGGGTCACGTCCCTGACCTCGATAGTCAATACTTTGATTCAGCAACACAAAGTAGACATCAAAGGGGGGGGGGGGGGACTGCTGTCCATGGTGCTGACCCTCCAGTCCTACGCCCTGCCTAGCAGCAATGACTGGGTGGAGAAGGAGATCTCACCAGTCCAACTCCTAAGCAGTGGGACAGTCTGACCCGGCGGCCTGTAGGAATTCCACGCTACGTTGTCTGCAGCAGGGTGGGTGTTTGGGAGGTGGGTGCAAGCAGCGACCGTGCCTAGTGGGGTGGCAGCCTGACCCAGAATGGGTGAGTTGTTGAGGGGGACCTCAGTGGACTGGTTCTTAGTCTGAATTAGCCAGATGACAAGCTCCTGCCTCCTGCCTGTTGTGGCCCCACTGAAAGGAGTCCTTGCTGTTTCATTGCAGGAGCTGGCAGGGAATTCGTCGAAGGAAAAACAAGACCGCATGACCGAGTAATCAAAAATCACAAAAAAATGGTCAACTCAAACAAAAACAAAATGTCAATTTTTCAAAATAGAGAAATTCAATTTTAAAAAACTTTTTTTCTTTTGTTCCTGAGCCCAAAATTGAAATGTCTGTCACACAGAGATACTGGACTATGGGTCTAACAAATATGTAAAAGTAAAGGTTAAACATATATGTAATGTAAAAGCTGAGAACTGGAAACTCACTTCATGCAATGGAGACAGACAAAGCCAGGCCGAATGTGGATTCGGAGAAGCCTGGCAACACCTCTGAAGGAGCCAGACAGAAACCATTCCGTTGCAAATGGATCTTTTCCTGCCTACGTGACTGGAAGCAGAGTCTTCCAGGCGGGAAAGTCAAACAAAGAAAGCTGAAAAGATATTTAAGGAAGAAGACTTTTTCCCTCCAGTTAGATGAGCTCAGTTGGAAGAAGGAACTTTGCTGGCTAACGAGCCTAAGGACAAAGGCCCAGCCCCAATACATCGGGCTGAGAAATGGACTTTAACTAGGGACTTACTCAAAACAGACTAGGATTGCGTTATTTACTTTTGTTTTATTTGCCACTCTGCATTCAAACTATCTTTGTTTATGTAATCAATCAATTATCTTCTTTACTAAGAAGTGCTTTCTGTTTTCTCACATTGGGGAACACAGTCTGAGTAGCTTGTGCCCTCGAGCACTTGCGAACCCAGAGAAAGAAAGAGTTTGAGAACGAGAAGCCTCTGAAACTTGGGTGACAAAAGTGTTGCCCCCTTTGCAGGACTGGATCAGCTAGAGAGAGAACTGATTCAGACGGGCTGCCAGTGAGGGAAACTGAGTCACCCGACCCAGAAACGTGGGGTAGTGGACCCCAACCCCGTGACAATGTCCCAAACTAAGATTAAAAAATTATGAAAAATGTCACAAGCTGTTTCTATGCTGATCCCATCAAAGCAAAAATGATCCATTCTCTGCTTTCAGGCCCTCAAGCCCCCCCTCCCCAATGCAACCTGAAACTCTCCCCAGCTCTCCCTGGGGCATCCCCTTCCCATCCCTGTTGCTTGGTTTGGTTATATTGGTTCCTGGGGCACCCTTGCCCACTGATGTGGGGCCAGGGTGATGCAGATGGAATGGCCCCTTCGCTGGGTTCCCCGGGGCTTGAAGTGAACAGATTAATGAGAGCACAAAGCTGTGTCTGGCTTGCCTAAGCAGGGAGATCTCTGTCTCGGCACCAGATGGCATTAATAGCATTAACGGTGCAGGGCTCACACTCACGCCCTCGCACACATGCATGCATGCACCCCCACATCCAGCCACCCCCAAGACAATGCCAGGGAAAGGGGGAGGAGGCCTCCATTGGCACACATAAGAAGCAGGCTCCATTGCTCCCCCCATGGACTCTGCTAAGAGCAGCTGGCCGGGGTCAGAGGCTAAACTCCAAGTCGAGCTATTATTAGCGTTAAACTGGGAGAAGCCTAACTAAGCCCCTTGAAGACATGTCCCTGATCTGTGCAGGCGGCCAGTGGAAGGCGTGGGGCCAGGAAACACAAGCCTCCCTGGGCCGGGAGTTTGCCAGCTGCCAGACACCTTCTGCTTCAAGAGCGCGGCCAGGCAGGCCCCGTAGGATTTGTTTGGCCCTCGGGGAGGGTGTTTTAGCACCAGTCCCCCAAGACGGCGTGGCCTTCCCAGCCAAACTAGTATGCAGAGGAGACCAGTGCGGCGTCCCACGCTAACCTCAGTGCTGTCCTCCAAACCCTCCCAGCCAGGATTCATGTGTACTAGTGTCACCGTGTGGGTGGGGTCATGGTCACACAGGCCTTAGGAATTTGGTAGCTGGGGGCCCCTTACTCCCGTGCCAGGAGAATCTGACGGGAAGCAAGTTCTGACACCGCGCCGGCAGCAATCCTCTCCCTGCCGCTCGGGACAGGCTGGGTTCACTTTCCATCAATCCGTTTCTGGAGATCATGCTGGCGTGTCACTTACGCACATGACATTGCAATGATGACTTTACTCAGCATGTTTCAACAAATGTTGAGAGAGAAAATGCTTGTGCTGTCTTGCAGGGCCCCTGTGCTGGGAGGCTGGATACAATGGTATCCCCATTCCCCTCTCATCCAGCCTAGGGTCATGCCCTCATAGGGTTGGAAGAGACCTCAAGGGTCATGCTGCCCACCCCCCTGCTCTAAGGCAGGATTCTCAACCCGGTGCTCGGGAGCAGCAGAGTGCTCGTGTGAACGTGCTCCCCAAGCCTGCTGTCAGTACTAGTGCTCGGGAGCAGCAGAGTGCTCGTGTGAACGTGCTCCCCAAGTCAGTAGTGCTCGGAAGCACCTTGAAACAGTCCTACATCCGCTAAAGTCAATGTGAGCTGAGATATTCATTAATTATCTCACTTTCCATTGAATTGAATTAAACTGAATTGTAGAGGGGAGACAATCTATGCATATTTATGCAAATCATTCATGCAAATTATGCAGCGCTCCCAAGTAGTCACGTCACTCCAGGGCTTGTGGCTGGAAAAAGGTCGAGCACTCCTGGCTTACAGCATCGCAGACAGATGCTCGTTCAAGGCAAGGCGACGGCCAGACTCCATCTACTGTCTCTTATCCCTACTACCGCAGTCCCAACCTGACCTGCTGTCCTTTCCCCCCCCCCCAATGTAGAGCCGGCTGCGCTAAAAACCGTCGGTGTCAAGTTCTCCCTCCCCAGGGCGAGCTCGCACCCTGTCTCTCAGTCCCCCACACAAGCAAGGCACAGAGTCTGGAAGCTTCCCTTATGGATCCCTTCTTGGGGCTGGTTTTACAAGCCTCACAGTCTCTCAATCCTGGCTTCAGACCCCCCTCCCCGCCCGACTCAAAATCATCCTCTCCGGGGGCTTGTAAAACCCAACTCCCTTCTTTTATGCTGCCTGGCCATGTCACGCAGCCAAGCCACCTCAAGGACCCCCAGGTGCCCCCCCAGCCGCCAGCAGGCACTGAGAGACCCTACCCTGCCTCTGTCAGGCCAGGCTGATCCCATCTTGTAGGGGCAGCACAGTCTGTTGAGAGAGAAATACGGGGTCCTGGTACATCCAGGTAGCTAGAAATCTCCCCTCCCCTGCTTCCATCATCAGTTTGGGACTCCGATTTCTGGAGACCGTACTGGTGCTCTGTTCATGCCTGTGTTGCAATGATTATTGATCTAGTGCAAGCAATGCATCTGGTGCTGTGCAATCATTCAAGAGCTAGAGAAAAGGCCCTGCCCCAAGGGGCTTACAATAGAAGAAATTATTCTATCATTTATTTTTATTATTTTATCACATATATTTTACTTGCCATATTTTAATATATATTAAAAGAAAGCAAATTCTTGTATTTTTTTTTTTGGGGGGGGGGGATGGTACAATTGTATCTCCACCCCCCAGGAGGCCCAGGATGGCCTGGCCTGGCCACAGAGCCAGCTTCCTGATTGCCCACCACACCAACATATATACGGCCTGCTGCTGGTAGGTAGCCCCAGGAAACGGGGGTGGGGGTTCCCCACGGTTTGTGCTCCAACGCCCCTTCCTTTCCCACTGTCCCCTCCTCTAGCTGGGTAGGGTTGTCACCTAGGCAGCCGCCAGGGAAGGCCCTGCAACATGCATTTTTCATAAGTGTTCCTTAAAAATGTCCATAAGTAGCAACCGTCCAGCTGTGTTTCCTTGGGCCCTGATCCTGACGCTTGCTGCTCCATGTCCCAGCTGTGCTCCATAGCTCCCTGCTCGTGGCCCTGACCCTCTTGTCTGCTTCTGTCCCGGATGCCCCTGCACTCCCTGACACCAGCGCCATCCCAAGCACCCCACAGCCTGGGGGGCTGCCCTGCCCTGCCCTGCCCTATAGAGGAGTCCTCCAGGCAGGAGGTCCCAGAGCCACCCCAAGGAGAGGAGAGGAGAGCTGTCTCTGGGCTGCCATGCAATGCCCAGCAAAGCCCTTTCCCAGGGAGCCCCTGGGGCTACTCCTCCCCCCACCAGGCTAGTGCTGCTGGGGGTGGCCTTCTCCAGCTGCCATTGCTGCCTGTAAACAGCAGAGGGCGTGGGGGTGCTGTCTGCTCCGAATGCACCGAGCGGCCTCTAGCGGCCAAAAGGCAGCGTTGCATCCCCCTCCCTTCCGCCTGCCCAACCCAGCGCGCCCCCAGGCCTCAACTGCCTCAGGTAGGGGGAGGGGGTGCTAATAGGGCTGCTTGCCTCTCCTCTAGTTTTCCATGCCTAGGGGTGACTGTTATGGGGTATTTGTATTGTGGGGTGCTGCAGGCTGTTATGGGGTATTTGTATTGTGGGGTCCTGCAGGATGTTATGGGGTATTTGTGCACTAGGGTATTTGTATTGTGGGGTCCTGCAGGATGTTATGGGGTATTTGTGCACTAGGGTATTTGTATTGTGGGGTGCTTCAGGCTGTTATGGGTTATTTGTATTGTGGGGTGCTGCAGGCTGTTATGGGGTATTTGTGCACTANAAGGCTTGTTTAGTCCTGGCCTGCAGGTGCAGAGCAGAGAGCTGCCTGGCTTCACCAGGACAGCAAGCAAGCATCGCCTATGGACAAGGCTTGCTTGTTCCTTGCTGGACGGCACGGCACGGCACGGCACGGCACGGCACGGCACGACAGAGCGTAGGGGCACCTCCCCTCGTCGACACGGCAATTACAAAGCCGAGGATGGTCTAAGGCCCACTCTGCTCCCTGGGCCGCCAATCATATGCCTGGAAGAGAGAGACCTCCAGAGGCCATCTGGCCTATTCCTTGCACCAAGGCCTGATTAATTAAACCTACGCGATCCCTGACAGATGCTTATCTGGCCTCGTTTTTAAACTCTCCCAACGACGGGCACTCCCCAGCCTCCCTTGGGAACGTACTACTTTGGGCGGCTAATACCGTACAAAACCTGTCTCCTGTCTCGGCTGAGATGAGAGGCTAGAATGGGGCATAAAGGGGGAGGTGGCCCTGTAGAGATGTAGGGCCCACGCTGTTTAGGGCTTTATCGGTCTAAACCAGCACACAGCTCTACAACCACCGTGTCCTAGTTCAATCTGGAGCTGTGTCCTCCCTCCGTCTCCTCTTCTTGCAACTAGCCAAGTCCCCTGCCCCCCAATCTTCATGTGCCTTGTTTTCTGAACCCCTTATATCTGTCGCTCTCCTCTGTCTCACTTGCCTACCCCTTTCCCAAAGACGTGTGTCATGGAGGAACGTAGGGTCACACACGTGTAACACGGGCCTGCGTGACAACATGTCACTGACATTTCCACGACCTGCTGCTTCTCCGTTAGATTAATCGACTGGTTGTAGAAGGAGTTGGAAGCAACGGCAGAACCTTTGGAACCTGGAAAAGATTAAAAGCCTGTGCTGTGCTCTTCCTTGGCATAGAGAAACCTCCAGAGCAATTGATGGGGAAACGGGTGGCTCTCTCTCCCCCTGCCCCAGCGACTAGAGGCTGCCTGGGGACTGGTGGAGATTAATACCCTTTCGCCAGCAAGGCCAGGCCACCAGACTGATATTCCCCGGGGGACCCTCCTCCCTGTGTGGCAATCCTTCATTTACTAGCAGCAGCTGACAAATGGCTGGAATAGATAGCAGTGAAATGCCACAGTGTCTCTGCTCTGCTGCCTCTCCAATATCATTTCCCCTCTTGGGAAGATAAATAGACTGCATCTAAACTTCAGCAAAACTCCGCCAGTAATATCTCCTCCTGACTGGTACAGCAACGGGGCCAGGCCAGAGCAGAAGTGCTGCTTTGTAATCGCTTCAGACACGGGGTAAACTCGCACGGAACTCCAATGTCCCCGGGGCCCCAGAAGCTGTATAATCAGCCCTGGATCGCTGTTGCGTATCAATGAGGCACTCCGAGTTCCAGCCGCGTTTTAAACTTGGATCTGACTAATACATCCGATGTAAATGTCAGGTCAGAGTTTAAAGCGGGGCTGGAACTCCGTGTCTCACTCGCACGCAACAGAGATCCGCGGCTCTTTACACAGCTTCCAGGGGCCTGCGGACATTGGAGTTTAGCAGAGTTCTTCTTCTTATATATTATAAACATTTATATAGCGCCAGCCATGTGCCTGGCGCTGTACAGAACCTGTCTCTTATACACAATGGGGTATTTGTGCTCTAGGGTATTTGTATTGTGGGGTCCTGCAGGATGTTATGGGGTATTTGTGCTATAGGGTATTTGTATTGTGGGGTGCTTCAGGCTGTTATGGGGTATTTGCACTCGAGGTAATGTCTGTGCTGTAGGTTTATAGGGTTTATTCTGTGTCAGAGTGGCTGTTCTATTGAGTGCTATGGGGTTCTATTCTGTGGGAGACCAGGGAACAGTAGGATTTGGAAACAAGGAACTTTTAGCCCAGCCTCAAAGTTGGGCAGGGCCTGGGAGCTGTTTGAAATTTGCATAAGTGCACAGACCCCGCCTACTTGCTCACTCATGCAAATGCTTTACCAGGGCAGGTGGCACTGCCCCCCCCCACCCCCCAGTCCTCCTAGGCCTACGCTGGAGGGGGCACCCCACCCTTCTGCCTTCCCCTGCCTCTAGCCCAGAGAGAACCAGACTGGATTGGGACCTCAGGATGGGCTCAGGCCCTCTCTTAATGAATAAATAACTTGTTTTAGCGTCTGGCTACCTGGCTCCTTCCCGACACCATCCCTGTTTGTCTGGAGGCGTCCTTGGGGATTCGGCCCTGCTTCCCTTTCTCGTACGTTCCCCTTTTAATGCTCGGCTCCTTGTGCAGACACCTAGCGAGGGTCCTTTAGAGTCTGCCATGTTTCGTTTTCAACGGTGTCCTTCAGGATCTCTCACTCACAAACGTCCAGCTCCTTGGAGTCCCGTTCCAGAGACTTTGCATGTCTCTCTTGCCCTCTGGGCTCATGGGATTCGGGTGAGATCTCAGAAGTGGGATCACGCATGCAAAATGGAGGGGGCTGCTGGTCTAGACCCTTTCTCTGGCTAGGCTGTGGCTCGGTGGAGTCCAGCTGCCCAAAGCAATTCCTAATTCACTTCTGCAGCCAATTATCCCAGCGAGGGGAAGCCCAGCTCCTGTGGTCCCCCATGCCCTCTGCTCTGCACTCCACAGCTGGTGCAGCAGAGACCCCACATGTCAGCTCACAGACGGCTGCCCCCTACTGCGGGGGGAGACAGGACTCCCCGAGTCTGAGATGCAGGGCGCAGGCCTCTGCAATCCTTGATCTGCAGCCACAGTTTAATTTCCTGGAATCTTGACAGGTGGACAGAGCTGTGCTGGGGTTTTTTTTTTTTTTTGGGGGGGGGGAATTAGGGATCAAGGAGGAGGTGCTGCTAACAACCCCTGATTTATTTGTATAAATTTATTTAGTTTGATTTTAACCCACCCCCTCCCCGGGGGCTGAAAGTGGGTAACAGCATCAAAAAATAAATACATATGAAATATCAGAAATAAAATCAAAGTCAAATACAGAGAGATACAAAATACTCCTAAAATGACACCCCGAGCCCATACCCTGCCGACTAAATGTCTGGCCAGGTAGATCAGTTGTACGTTGCCTCTGGGAGATGCTTGAGCTTTGATGAATCTCCAGAGGCAGGGAGTTCCACAGCCGTGGAGCAGCCACCGAGACAGACGGCCTCTCCGTGTGCAAGAGGCTGAGCTGGGGTCACGTGGGGACATTGGGCAAATCTCTATGTACTCGTGCTTCAAAGCATAGAGGCACTAAATCTCCTCCTCCAAACACTGGCGGAGTTCAGAAGCCATAGGTCATGATCTCCCACAAATCATGTGAGTTGCCTTAAAATGATGGTATTTTGTCGGTGCATCTGGAATGAGGCAAGGACTCCAAGTTGGGTTTTAAAGGCCGCACTCTTTATTCGAGTTGTAATTAGGCTAAGTGGGGTAATTGCCTCTAAGCAATTCAGGTCCAACACTTTCAACTCGTTATAAACATCCTTGCCATGAACTAAAACAGGACTTGGCCTGGATGTGCCTTCCAGTGCCAGCCCCAACGATGTCTCCCCTTTTGCTCACCAGCCCGAGGCCGGGATTGAAGGGGACAGTGTCCTTTTTGGACAGGAGTAAGGATACAGCAGCAAAGGACTGAGGAGCGTGCCTATCCTTGCCCTTCTGATAGGCACCTCTCCCCGGGATGTGACCCTCGCGTTTGCTGTGCTCTGCTTTTGCGTCAGGCGTCCCCTCCCCATCTCTTAAGGAGATGCCTCCAATTCCTATTATGTATCTATTTAAACACCTAACAGTGTTGGATCCCTGCAAGAGTGCGACCTTAACAATTCGGCAACCAAACCCCCTCCAGAGGATCTCCTACAAGCCTGGTGTACTAAATGTGTCTTACAAAAACACGGTGAGGAAGGCGAAAAACCAGGGACCCATAGAGCCCAATTTGGGTTACCTGGAAAATTCCTTCCTGGCCCCAGTAGGCGGCCGGATATCATCCCACGGTGTTTCCGGGAGGGAGGGAGGGGGGTGGGGCTTGTGGCTCCAAGGCTCCCTCGCCGAATGATGAGGGAGCAACCCGGCCGGCGTTGAGGCTCCTCCCCTTTCTGGGAGGGCCCTCATCGCTGCGCTTCCGGGTTGGCCAGAAGTCCTGTTGCCCGGAGCAACCCTGGCCAGACCCACTTCACCTTCCCGCCGGCGCGAAAAGCCCCTGCAATGTGCTGCTGCAGGAACCATGCTGCCACGGGGAGTGCATGCCCGCCCGTCCTTGCCTCCCCTCAGGGAGCGCGACAAGGGGCCCGCTGGCCGCGATCAGCTGGCGGCCAGCGGCTATTTTTTAAAATTGAGTTTTTGCTGTTGTCTTGGTTGGGTGACTCTCGCCCACATTTCTTTCCAATTTTTCTTCCACAATTTTTGATTCTTAATTTTGGCTGCATTTGGCATCCGAGCAGAAGCTCACTTTTGAAAATAAACAAATCAATGAAACCGGTTTTTGAGTCCGACGGCTGTGTCTCCCCAAGAGCCTGAGACTTGAACTACAAACTAAGCCCAATGGTGCCACGTGGTTGGGAGAATTGTTCACCGGGGTGAAGTGGCGACATGATCGTTCTCCGAAACGGCGGAAACTTGAGTCTATTCGATCTGTGGTGGAATCCAGCACGTGGGAAGCTTTAACCCAAATGGCTCAAATGGGACACGGTTCTGAATCCCCAAAACCACAATCTCCTCTTGGAAAATGTTGGGTCTGCTCTAGGGCTGTAGCGGAATATCGCAGCGGTAGCTATTTCCGGCGGAAACAGTGTTTCCGCAATTAGTGGAACGGCATGGCAGAGGCNCAGCAAGGAGGAGGTTGCAGTAGTCGAGGCGAGAGATAACCATGGCATGAACAAGGGTTTTGGCCGAGGAGGCAGAGAGAAAGGGGCGGATCCGAGCAATGTTATGGAGGGCGGATCGGCAGGATTTGAGTTCACAGATACTCCATCTGGACGGTGGTCAGAACGCCACAGCTGCCAGTCTGCTACTTGTAATGCCACAGCGGCAGGAACAGAATCTCCAAAGTGCCCGTAGGGAACAGAGATTTTCCCCTAACTCTTAGCGGGCTAGGGCTTGTGAACTGCACGCAAGTACGTTTTCAGCTGTCTTTAACCTCGTCTGTGGGAGGAAAGTCTCCCATCACCCCATGCTGAGCAGCCCTTTAGGGTTCCTTCCTCTCACCGTCCCCTAGAGCCGTTAATCTTCTCAGACCAAATCTTCCTTGTGACATGAAGGAGATTGGGTAAGTAATACCCAGTTGGTCAAATGGAGTCTCCTCTACAAGGGTCTTCGGTGCCGATCTCCTTGTGGAATCTTACACGGCACCAGACATGGTGCATTCACTTTGCTCCCCCATTCTGGGAAAATCTGCAGGGCAGATGGAGCAAGTTACATCTCCGGTGTCGCTGCGGTTGGAGGCTTATGACTGCCCTGAGCTCAGGTGCAACAAAGGGTCTGGTCTGAAGGAGAGTCTGTGTTGGTCAGGGCGGTGGAAGGAGCACACGATGCTAATTGCTCCCTGCTGTCATGATGGGATTGCGTCTGAGTAATGACCATGTTGAACAACACCAACTGGTGAATCCAGGCTCCGACAGCCCCACTTCTTCAAACATCACTTTGCACGGCCAGAACTCCAGGGAATAACAATTTCCCGCTTGCCCCTAGCCAGTTTTACTTACTGCCTTAAAAAATTAGGTTTTCAGAACTGTTGGGGAAAATCTGTCCTGAAGTGAGGCAATTGCCACCCAAAAATCATCTGCTCCCCATTGTGTTCTGTGCATGGTTGCACCCCTCTGCCCCGATGTGCTGTAGCAGAGCTGCTGTCCTGTCTCTGTATATTTTATAAAAGCAAAGGTTTGGGCATGTCCCCATGAAAGGAAAAGCTTTCTTGTCCCTGAGACCCCCTGGAACTTGTTTGCTGGTATTCTGCACATTTACATTCCACCTGTCTCTGTCCTTAACAAACTAGACTTCCACGCAAAAATAACCCTATGACTGGAATCCTAAACCCTTGTTCACGCCATGGTTATCTCTCGCCTCGATTACTGCAACCTCCTCCTTGCTGGCCTCCCTCGCTCTCACCTGTCCCCCCTTATTGCAATCCAAAATTCCGCTGCCAAGGTCATTCACTCTGCCCCTCGCTTCAACCATGTGCAGCCTCTCCTCCTCTCCCTTCACTGGCTCCCCCTTCCTGAACGTATCCTGTTTAAACTCCTGGTATTCACGTTCAAAACACTCCACGACCAAGCTCCCCCTTACCTCTCGGACCTAATCTCCCTACGCACTCCTGCACGCGCTCTCCGCTCTTCC
>QEPC01006384.1:1389396-1421770 GCA_003113815.1 Sphenodon punctatus
TCTCCGCAAGTCCGACCCCAGCCCAGCCCGGGCTGCCTCGGCTGCAGCAGCGGGAACAAGTTCCCGGCTCCAGCATCAACTCGTGTTTCTCCGGGTCGCAGCCCCCCTGGCCGGGCCCAGGGCCCTGCGGGGGGTGCGCCTGGGGGTTGCCATGGGGCTGAGCCAGGAGCAGGCGACGGGCAAGCCGGGACCTGCAGCCGCTCAGGCCGCTGCCAGCTTAACCCCTCTCTCCGGGGGGCGGGGAGAGAAGAGGCAGGGGGGGAGCCCCTCCCCCCGCCAGCCCTGGCATCAGCAGGGGGACAGATTCTGCCCCCCCCCCCCTGGCAGTTTCCATGCTCTGCTCCCCTGCATTGGAGGGTCTCAAAGAGGGATGTAGCGTGCTGGGGTGCGTGTGTGCGACGGGATTGCTCTCCTAGTCCGCCTGGACACCTGCTGGCTCAGCCTTCCTCACTCCTGCAACCCCAGCTCCCTCTCCCCCGTCCGGACTCTGCAACGCCTTCCCTGGGGGACACCGTGGCTCCCCAAGCCTGCTCCCAAGCCCTGCCCCTAGTGGAAAGGAGCCCCTGGGTGGGAGAAGCTATCGAGCGCAGCTGATAGTCAAAATAAAAGATCCAGGCGCTGCAACTAGGGGAGTTTCCTGGCATTGGGTTTGGAATGGGGGCAGCAGAGCCTTGCCATAGGAGCCCTGGGCTGGTAATTAGTGCTGTTAACTCCTTGCAGTCTCCCAAACCCACTCATTTGGGGGAATTAAAAAGCCTGCATTCTGTATGCAACTCCCCCCCCCCCCTTCCCTCAGAAATGGTTTTAATTACATGAATATTAAAATATTTTATATACAGACACAGCATCTTTTTTTTGTGCACGCCAGGCAAGAATTCAAAGGCTTAAAGCTTATAGACGTACTTTTTAAAGCTTTGTTCTCTTGTGCTCACTTCTCAAAGACTACTCAGAGCAATATTCTAATCCCATAAGACAGGCTAAACCCAGTGATGCCTTTAAAAATCCCATCCTTCCCTCTAGGAATGCCGGAATAAATGTAACCAAGTGGTCTGATCGAAATCAGATTTCGGAGGAAAAAAGATCTCGAGTGAATGAAGTGTGTCAAGGAGCCGCAACACTTCAAGATTAAAGATTTGATTTTTAAATTGAAGAGTGTTAGCATCCCCTAAATAGTTAGGTATGAGTCGTGCTCTAAACAGAGCCCCCTGCTAGAGATGCAGTTTAAATGGAAAGACAGTTGACCGTAATGTGGCGGTGAAATTACAATGCGTTTGTTTGTTATAATAATCGATTGGTGTAAAATAAGAGCTACCTTACACTTACCCTGCGGGGGCTTTTTAATTGACAGCCAGTTAGTTGCCTGTTTTTCATTGCTTGATCCCAAAAGAAGAATGCAAATGTTTGCATTTTGGAAAATGATCCTTTTGCAGGTTATACAACGAGATTCACTATGATGATCATCTCCCTCTTCGTATGAGAATAACAAGGAGGGGGGTTTTAGCAGATGCCGGGGATCGAGAGAAGGATATTTGAAAGAGCGTTCTGCTTACGTAAATAAGGCAGTTATTTTAGATTAAATAACAATGTATTATTAATTTGAACACAACTGAAATATTTTTTTGAGCTTTAATGGCATGACCTGTACAGCAGTGTGATAATCAATTATTAATTATCAAATAACTGCCTGATGAAAGCGGGCGTGAATGCATTTGGGAGCAGAAGTCAACAACTCTGTTCTTAGATGTACATTTAGGGTCTATTGTTGTGATTGCACCAGCAGCTGCTTTGCCTACATTTGCATTTTTACTGTGCGGAAGAAAAGCAAAAATACCCCCCCCCCCCTTTTTGAATAAAATTATTTTGATTTTGCTAATAGTCAAAACATTAATAGGCTGCTTTGGATTTTTTTCATATTTTCCAAGCCCAATCGCTTGGAAAGTCCCCTCCATGGCAGTGTGGTCTCCTCTCCAAAAGACCATATTAAAAACCTTCATCAGCAACCAACAGAACTCCTTGTGACCTCATTTTCTTTTCAGAATTAACAAAAATAATAATAATAACCAGTTTGTGCTTAACAGTTTCTGTAGCTTCATGCTACAAATTGTTAAAATGGAGCAATTCCAGAGAGCGAACGATAATACAATGGAAGTTTCATTGTAATAGGATAAAAAATTGAATTGCTTAATGCATGATAAACCTTTCAGATACTTAATATTTCTGGGCATCAAAGCACAACCGTTTAATACATTTTTGCTGTAGAACAAGAGCTCAATTAGAAACAAAAAGCAAATAAACATTTGATCCAAGGGAGCCCTAAAGTTTGAGAAAATCCCTCAATGGGTTGGAGCTGCTTATATTTCCCAGCTTATAAAATAAACAAAAATAGGCAGTTGGCAAACGAATGGGAGGGGAGCGGGGCTGCTCGGAGGAGTTAGCAGCAGCCGTGAGGATGAGAGGGGAGGGATGGGGATGGGGATGCGCTGTCGTAGGATCAGGAAGGTTCGCAGACACGGCTAGTGTCAAAATCTAGGTCTTCTTGACCTGGCTGAAGGGTGAGAGAGTCTCCCTGTGCGAGTCCGCTGGGATCCTCTCGGCCTGCTGCTTCGTTCCATTGGCATGGTACCTACGTCCTCTCCTGCTACTAAACCCAGTGAGCTGTGTCATTCTCTGCCCCCTTCCCCCGGACTGCCGAGTGGCATGTTGCTTAATGTTTATCTTGGAAACGAAAGGTGGAATCCTCATTAAACCGTAGAGGAAGGGCTGGCTTGACAACACTCCGTGTCCTGCTAATGCCGGATGTCGGCATTTACCATGAGGATTGACCACAGACCCTGGCAGCAGGGGCCACACTGGCACCTTGACAAGTTCCCTGTTTCCATCCCAAATTTGCACCTCAAGCTGTAGACCCCTGGAATAAAAAAAGAAACCCTTGGAATGCAAATATTGTCTGGGACTCGCAGCCTCCTCCAGAGAGGAGCAGGAGGTGCCCTACTTCTGGTGGAGGTTCGCCGGCTTAGCTGGGGAGGGGGGCTGCTGGCTGCATTTGGGGAGGAGGGGCACTCATCTGTTTGTGTGTTGGCTGCTGTCATAATCTTCTCCCTGTCAGTGTGGCACTGTGGGGCAGAGAAGCTCCGTAAGAGACTGAAATCTCCTCCCAATATGGCAGCACCCGCGTGGCGTGTCAGGCATTGTCGATGCGGCACCTGCCAACATAGCCCGGTATTGGGACGTGCCACGTCCTTTGACACAAAGCAGCAAATTTTCACAGGGATGCAGTTCTTTCTACAGAATAGGAGACAATTTTTAATACTTACAGATTAGACCCCAAGTCATACCTTGAAAATGATTCTTGCGTACCTTGAAATCCGTGTTCTCAATTTCGTTCTTTCAGAATCTTCTGCCACTCCCTTAGTGTGTGTAAATACTGTGATGTTCAAATGGCTGTGTCAGATCTTGCATCGAGAAAGCTCCACGGCTCAGATTTGCTCGTATCTGTTGCCAAAACCAGAAACTAGATTTTGAGAGACGTGTTTGATTTCAGCTTCCTAGAAAATGAAGCTTGGGCAACATTTATTTTGTTTAAAAGGGAAAGGAATGAAATTGGTGTATTTTAGACGTTGCTGTGGCTCCTGTGTGTGTGTTCTCCCATGTATTGTCACCAAATACGCAGTGGGGCCTTGGGTGAAAGCCCCCCCCCCCCCCCCCGCGTGATGTGAACACAGCTGGAAATCTTAACTCTAGGAGGGAGAAGTTGGTGCCTTCCTCCACTGCTCTAGCTCCTCGGATTTGGTTAATCTTGATTTTCCGTTCTCACCTTGGTGGTGATTTTCCGGATAGGGGACAAAGCAGGGAGTGTTATTTCAGACCCTTCTGGGGTTGGTGTGACGAAGGAGTGGGCAATTGTGTGTTCTACCCATGAACTAGTCTGTAATTTGTGGGGGGCCTGGGATCGGCTCACCTTGGCTGAGTCAGCGGATGCTCCCGGCCTACAGAAGCGGTGGGTTTTCTGTTACCTGGAACATCTGCAGGTATAGACTGGGCTCCGTTGGCCACCGCCAGCTCGCCGAACCTGTGCTGTGAACTATTCTCGGCAGCTGATCAGTCTGGATGGAAGGGGTTCTGATTGAACGCCTATTACAGAGCCGCTCCTGGACATTGACTTTGGTGCCTTTGTAAATGGTGTCTGTGTGATGGATTTAGGGGGTGGGGGGGTATGCTGTTGCCTCTGCATGGTGAGGGGGAGCCGCATACTGCTGCTCCCTTCCTCAAGCCAGTTAAGGCTAGCTGCCATTGAGTTGTATTTTATCTGCATTCCCCTCTCACCTTGACCTGGATTTACTGGTCCTTGTTCAAAGTGGCTGAGTGGGAGAAGTGATGTCCATGTGGAGCTTGTGTATCAGCTTAGGTTTTAGGGGGAAGGTGCCATGAGCGTCCTAGTGAACTGCAAACATTAGGGTCGCCTACATGGACACCCCCCCATCTCTGCTTCGGAAAGCCTGGGCTATGCTGTGCTGTGCTGTGCGAAGTGCACACAATACCCCCCCAGTCTAGAATAACCCACTTCTAGACTTCAGAGAGCCAGTGTGGGGTAGCGGAGAAAGTGCTGGAGCTGGACCTTGGAGACCAGCATTCGAATCCTGCTCTAGCCGTGAACTCACTGGGCAAGTCACAACCTAGAGAGCCAGTGGGGAGTGGAGAAGGTGCTGGACTGGGAAGCCAGGGTTCAAATCCTGCTCTAGCCACGAACTCACTGGGCAGCCTTGGGCAAGTCACAACCTAGAGAGCTAGTGTGGGGGAGTGGAGAAGGTGCTGGAGTGGGAAGCCAGGGTTCGAATCCCGCCCTAGCCAGGAGCTCATTGTGTGACTTCGGTTCCCCATTTGTAAAATGGGGATGGGTGTGTCTTTCCCTGTGTGTTCCTCTCGTCCGTGCCCATCTTAGATTGTAAGCCCGCTGGGCAGGGACGAAAGCACTGAGTCTGCCTAGCAGCGCTACCGAAATGATAAATAGTAGTAGATTCACAGATAAGTGTGAAATAGTAAACCGCAAGTGCACCGACTGATTTGTGCAAAGGATCCCCGGTGCACCGGAGTTGGGTCCCTGACCACTAGCGTTTCTATCAATTCTTTGATCTGAAAAGTGACCCCTGTGAGGTGGCAGCCCAGACAGTGAAATCTTCCCCACGTTCATGATGTGGGCACGCACTGGGCACGCCCCGGTAGCAGATGTTTGTGCTGGAGAGAGGCTAGCCTTGTGCACCTGCCAACCCCTCTCAGCTGCTCCCTTGTCATCCCTTCCACGGAACGCCGTGCCCCTACTCTGACAGCTGTCAAGGTCACTCCCTTCATTAAGAACAAAGTTATTAAAATTCTCCCTAAGAAGTGGATTTGGATAAACCTGATTCCACTGAGGGAGAAAACCCCAGCAGCATTGCCAGTGTGCATGAGGCACACAGCCTAATTACTGTCATTTTAAAGGCACTCGGCAGAGAATAACCAGGCTTTCCCTTTGCCTAATGTTCTGATCCTCCCCGCCCCCAAAGTTCTGACGGTTTCTGTTCACCCCCTACAAACCACAGGTACCAAATGGCATCAATAACTGTAGGAAACCGGCTGTGAGGCAGCAAGGGTTGCTCGAGACCCTCTACCCCCCCAAAGCCGTCTGCTCCTTCCTCATTCCGCTGACATCCACCCCCCCACCCCCGTTGAGTGTGTTATCTGCTCGCCTACTGGAAAATCCCAAGAGCTGGGCCTTGGCCACCGTTACCGTAGCATTCCAGCAGGAGCTGCCCTTCCAAAGAGGCAAAAGGGTTAAATTGGCTTTTGAAGAAGTATTGTCTCTCTCCTTTATCTCAAAGCTTTTCCACGCCCTGCCTCCAGACTTGGGCTGTGTAAACTGCACCAGGCTGACATGCCTTCATCTTGGAGGTGGTGCGGGGAGCTGTTTAATCTTTCGTGTAGGCTAGAGCAGGAGGAGGCGACTGGTGAAGATGCTTGGTCCATTGAGCAGCGTGCAGGGATCCATTTCCTTAGTTTGAAGCCTTGGTTGTAAAGCTCTACGGTGACCGCTGGAGACATCCTCTGTCCAGATAGTGAAACAATACCACGCCCAGCTCCAAACCACCTCGGTTCACGTCCTGAAATAAGCAACCAACAGAGCTGTCCAATCCAGCCAGGCCTCTTGATACTTTTCTGCGGTTGAGCCGTCCTGCCCCTGCTGTCTCCCCCAGCACTTCATGAATCTGGGGGTGGGAAGGTGCATGGTGCACTCTGGGAGTCAGCAATGCATAGCTGGGAGCTATGGGGGAAAGGAAGTAGACCCAGGAAAAGGATCTTGCAGTCACTGTGGACAATATATTGAAATCCTCAGCTCAGTGGGCAGAGGTGGCCGTCAACAAGGGAAGCAGAATGTTAGGAATTATTTGGAAAGGGATAGAGAATAAAACGGAGAATATCCTAATGCCACTCTATAAATCTATAGTGTGCGACCACACCTTGAATATTGTGTGCAGTTCTTGTCACCCCATCTCAAAAAAGATCTAGTAGAACTGTAAAAGGTGCAGAGCAGGGCAGCAAAAATGATTCAGGGTCTGGAACGGTTTCTGTGCGAGGAGAGGCTGGGTAGGTTGGGGCTCTTCAGCTTGGAGAAGAGACGACCGAGAGGGGACAGGAGAGACGTTTATAAAATCATGAGCGGTGCGGATCGAGTCAATAGGAAGTTGTTGTTTTCCTTCTCAAAGAGTATTAGGACTAGGGGACCTTCCATGAAACTGGCAGCAGACAATGTGTTTGGCCCCCCCCATTAGTAACCTAGAAGTGGGTCACTCTATGATGATTGGTTGGATACCTCTTGAAAGTGATTGAGATTGGCTACTGTTGGAGACAGGCTCCATTGGTCTGACGCAGTCTGGTACGGGCCATGTTCTTCTGTTCCCTGCTCTGGGGCTGTTTGCCGAGCCCCTCCTTTCCAGCCCTCTCCCTCTCGATGAAGAGGGCAGCTGCAGGCAGAGGGAAGGCGCCGCTCGTGGCATGAGGCCAAGAGCCAGTGCAGGTTACAGAGCAATGCAGGGACACCCCTCCCCCCTGGGGGGAAGCCATGTTCTGAGCTAGCCTGAGATTCTAAGTGGGGGGCCAGGCTAGGGCTTCTCATTCTGCCTCCTGGGATAAATGCCTGAAGTCTTGCTAAGTGCCAGGTCTTTCTCTGACCCAAGTGACTTCTCTCTGATGTCTCCCCGGTGGACGGTGGTGAGTTACTAAATGGAGTGCACCTTCTGAAAGATGTGGACCAGGTGTGGGGGGCTCAGTGCAGGAATCACAGGGTTAATTTCCATGGCGTGTTTGATGAGGGAGCTCAGGGCTATGTTTGCAATTGTTCCTTCTGGAAAAGAAGGAGAATCATTATAATAATAATAAATTTGATTTTTGTAGCCCGCCCCCCCCCCCCGCCAAATGGTACTTGGAGTGCTTCACAGCAAAAAAATGTGATCAACATCAAATCCATTTAAATCACAAATCCATTTAAAAAGCAATTGAAAAGCGGAAGGTAAAACACATTCGGGGGGACCGGCTGTGCACCCTGAAAGCACCGGGAGAACAAGTCGGGCTTCAGGTGGGGAGGGAAGAGCCGAGAGAGCCACTTGGCGGGAGCGAGGGGCCTGCCCTACAGCAAAGGCCTGATCACCCGCCGACTTAAGGGGCAACAGTGGGATCCTCAACGAGCGGGTGGAAGGAGACATGGACTAAAAGAAACTCCCATCAAGTGGGTAGAAAATGGATCGGAAACCTGAACTCCGAATAGGAACGAATGGGTCAACGTCCAGCTGGGCAGAGGTGGGTCTGCGGGGCCTGGGGGGGCCAGCTCTGCAAATTTGTAAGCAACACGTATGAAAAATACATGTTGCAGGGCCTGCATTGGCGCCTAAGGCGGGGGGAGGGGTGTGTGTGCGCCCAAGGCGCCAGCGCAGGCCCCGCAACATGTATTTTTCATACGTGTTGCTTAAGAATGTGCGTTGGTGGCAGCTCTAGCAGGGCCTGGTCCTGTTCCGTGTCTTCGCGAATGGCTTAGATGGAGGCGTCAACGGTGTATTGACCCCAACTGCTGATGTTACAAAGCCAGGAGAGATTGCGTACTCTTTATTTTATTTATTTATATAAAAGCTTATCTCCTGCCCCTCCTACTAAGGAAGTTCGGGGTAGCTAACAATAATAATAAATCAATACAATATATCTAATAAATACACGAAAACCATACTAATACAGATTGGGAAAACAAAATCTACAGAACCCCACCTACCCTAACCCTCCACCCCCCTCCCACCCCCCAGCTCCCTCCCCAAAAGCCTGGTGGAACGGCCAGCTCTTGCATTGTTGTTGAAAGGAGTGGCGGTCCGGGGCCCCCGGGCCTCTGCTGCAAGGGAGTTCCACCGCCTAGCTGTGGCCACCGGGAACGCCCTCTCCATGGTTGGCCCCAGGATACCCGGGGGACTTTTGAAGGGGTCGCTCTAGAGCCCGGGGAGTGAGACGGTCCTGCAGGTAGGCAGAGTCTAGGCTGTGTAGGACTTTATCGGTCAGCACCAACTCCTTGAATTGGGCCCGGAAGACTCTAGGCAGCCGGTGCAGAGAACGGAGCCCCGGTGTCATGTGCTTGCGGCGACCCGTCCCCTTTAGAAGACAGGCCGCCGCATTCTGCGCCAGCTGCAGCTTCTGAACCATCTCCCAGGGTAGCCCTGCGTCGAGCGTGTGGCAAAGACCCCCTGCCTGAATCCAAGTCAGGCCTTATAGAGCGCTAGGCCTCTAATCCAACCCATGGTTAGGACCCCACATTCCTGAGATTCCTAAGGCCAGCAGGAAGCTGAAACCTGATTGGTTCGGACTGGTCAGGGGGAATCTACCTCTGGCCAGGTGACCTGCCCGAACGAATCACAGGGAGGGGGAAGGGAACTGTTAAAAGGACTGAGCCAGGGAATTTTGGCTCTCTTACTCTTTCTGCTCTCGGCTCTTTGGCCTCTCTGCCTGAAGCACACATGGACTGCATGGCTTGGCAGTAACTCTGGCCTTGCCAGGACAAGAACTTGGACCCCATAGGAAAAACATCCCCTATGGAGATCGGACCAGAACCGCCCTGTGTGAGTACTTTGCTAGTCTGCCTGCTACTTCTGATAACAGTTGTAGAGAGACGTGGTGCAAACGGACTCCCAGGTCCAAAGGACTGGCTCGCATTGCTCAAAGGGTTTTTCCACCTCTTGGTTCTTTGTGTGAACTATGCTTTTGTTCCTGTTTATATGCACCAGTATATTCCAAGTTTTGTTTTTACCCTACTGGGTATGTGTGTGTGTTATTGGCTGACCATTAAACGTCTCCTTAGGCCAGGTAACCAGGCCAAGCTACTAAAGAGGGGAAACTACCTATTTGTCTAGAAGCCAACAGCTTTGGGACCAAGGGAAGCCTCCCACGGGTGACTCTGGGGATCGGCCTCCAACACAGGGGGGGAAATCCCGGGAAAAGAGTGCCAGGAAGGGGAGTGCTCTTGGGAAGCTGTGAGGCCTATGCCTTTTGGGGTTCACATTTCCTGAGTGGTGTGAATGCCCGCAGGGAAACACTCGGGTGGTGGCAGCGGAATATCAAGGGTTTTCGGGGCCAGCTGTGGGGACTCCTGGTCAGAGATTTGGAGAAACACAGTGAGGTGGGTTGCTCAGCTGTATAGCGCCCCCTGCTGGCATTTCGCCACAGAGTGCGTTACAGTAGTCTAGTCTAGAGGTAACGAAAGCATGGATGATAGTGGTTAGGTCCGAGTTCTAGACATACGGTCGAGCCGCTGCATCAGCTGTAACTGGCAAAATGCATTCCTTGCCACCGCGCCCACCTAGGCATCCAGACGGAGTTGGGAATCAAGGAGCACCCCCAGACTCCGAATCTGAGGGACCAGCAGAGGGCAAACTCCACTGAGACTGTGCTTGCAGCCTTGGTCGACAACCTGCGCCGAGAGATGGACCAGGGACATTTGACCTGACTGGTCCTATTGGATCTCTCGGCTGCTTTTGACACGGTTGATTATGGGTTGCTGGTGACTCACTTGCGGGACCGGGCAGGATTGGGTGGGACGGTTCTACAATGGTTCCGTTTGTACCTAGCCGGTAGGACCCAACGGGTGGTGTTGGGGGTAAGTCCTCTTCCCCCCGTGACCTCTTGTGTGGTGTCCTGCAAGGTCCTATTCTGTTCCCGCTCTTGTTCAACGTGTACATGCCGCCATTAGGCGAGGTCGTGAGGCGGTTTGGAGTGAATTGTCATCAATATGCTGAGGACACTCAGCTGTACCTCTCACTTTCATTGGACTCAGGCCTGGCAGACTCTGTGCTTTCCCAGTGTTTTGATGGCTGTGGGGGACTGGATGAGGCAGAGTCGACTGAAGCTGAATCCTGACAAGACAGAGGTGATGTTGGTGGGGAGAGCGGCCGGTGTGACTTCCCCCATCATTGACAGGGCTTGTCCCCTGCTGGTCTGCCAGGTGCGGAGTCTGGGGGTGCTCCTGGATTCCCGGCTCCGTTTGGATGTCCAGGTGGAGATGGTGGCGAAGGGGGCTTTCTGCCAGTTACAGCTGGTTCGGCGGCTTCGGCCTTACGTCTCCAACTCCGACCTGGCCACCATCATTCATGCTTTTGTTACCTCGAGGCTGGACTGCTGCAACGCGCTCCCCGTGGGGCTGCCCCTGGTGATGGTCCGGAGGCTGAAGCTGGTGCAGAATGCGGCGGCCCGGCTCCTTATGGGGTTGGGCGGCCGGGAGCACATTACACCGGTGCTTCATTCTCTGCACTGGCTGCCTATTTCCTTCCGGGCCCGATTCAAGGTGCTGGTTCTTACCTTTTAAAGCCCTACATGGCCTTGGCCCGACCTCTCTGCGGGACCGCCTCACTCCCTGGGTCCTCAATGGCCCCTACGGTCCGCTGGGGGTGCCTTCTTGAAGGGCCCCTGAGTAAATTGGGGGGGCCACTCTAAAGAGGGCATTCTCGGTGTCCGCACCCTGGCTGTGGAACTCCCTCCCAGAGGAGGCTCAACTAGCCCCGACCTACTGACTTTTCGTTGGGTTTGTAAAACCTGGCTGTCCTGCCAGGCATTTGGTGCAGGGGACGGATGAGGGAGGGAGCGATGGGTTGGGGGAGGGGGGCTGTTTTATGTTTATATTTTTATGACTTCACCATGTTTTATATTGCTATTTTATGTGTTTTATATTTTTGTTTTAAATTGTAAGCGGCCCCGCGCTGCTCTGCAGAAGGGGCGGGGTATAAAATTGTAAAATAAGTACATAAATAAAATCAATTATGGTGGCTACCACTTACACCCCCTGCCCACCAGCATCACCTCAGTCTTCGGCTCAGCACCAAGACTGTCGGGTCTGGGTCGGAGGAAAATGAGAGGTAGAGTTGGGTGTCATCAGCATATTGATGACACCAAACATCAAGCCTTTCACGACCTCAACCAGCGGCTGCATGTAAACATTGAACAGGAGAGGGGACAAGATAGAACCTTGCGGGACTTCATATGAGAGGTCCCAGGGAGATGTTGAACAGTCCCCAAACACCACCTGCTGAATCCTCCCGGCCTGGAAGGAGCAGAACCATTCAAGAACAATCCCGCCCACTCTGGCACGGTAACGCAGCGAGTCGCCAACATCTCATGGTCAATGGTATCAACTGCAACTGACGGATCTAACTGAATCAGCAGGGTCGAATGACCCTGATCCAGTTCACGGGGTCATCAACCAAAGCCACAAGTACAGTCTCGGTGCCATAGCCTGGACGAAAGCCAAACTGAGAGGGATCCAGAAAATGGATGCAGTTCAGATGCCCCTGCAGCTGCTGAGCCACTACCTGTTTAGTACCCTTCCCTAAAAAGTCGATAACTCTTCTGAGGGAGTCAGTGTCAAATGATGGCTTTTTGAGCAGAGGCCGCACCACTGCTTCCTTGAGGCAGCTCGACGCCCTGCCCTCCTTAAGGGAGGCATTGACAACTGCAGCCAGCAACGGCCCCAGTGTCTCCTGGCTGACCTTAACCAGCCAGAATGGGTATGGATCCTGTTCACAAGAGGTAGCTCTGTTTGCCCAAAGGATGCCCACTGATGTAGAGGATGACACCCACTGAAACTGATCCCACGAAACTGGACAAGACCACCAGGGGCTCTCCTCCCATCGTAATAAGGGCGGTGTTGAAATCACGGTGAATACGAGTGATTTTTGTCTGCGAAATCATCAACAAACATGTCACAGCGGGCACTGGAAGACTCCAGTTCCAGGCAGAGGGACGCCAGACTGACCAGCCTCCTCACCACCCAGAAACGTTCTGCTGGATGAGACTTTGCAGATGCTATGAGGGTAGCAAAAAATTCCTTCTTTGCAGTCTGCATAGCCATGGCATAGGCTCTTAAACTGGCTCTATGCCGAAATCTGTCATCTTCAGCATGAGAACGGCGCCGCTGTTGCTCCAACCGCCGCCCTTCCTGCTTCAGCTGTTGCAGATCCTCCGTAAGCCACGGTGGCCTGTGGTTTTGATGTGCAGGGAGCAGAAGCCTAGGAGCCGTCCTGTTGATGGCCTCAACCAATAAGGTGTTCCAAAGAGCAATGAGGTCATTGAGTGAATGGCGGTCAAGATCCGAGGGTAAGTCCCCTAGAGCATTCCGGAACCTCTCCAGTTCCATCCGTCTCCGAGGGCGAACCAACCAAACTGGTTCTTCACCTTTCCGAGGGCAGGCACGTGCCGGGAGACAGGCCTGCAGGAGGTAACGATCCGTCCATGATGAGGGCACTGCTGACATCTCCCCCACCAATGGATCCCCCGCCTCAAGGCCGGTACAAAAGATCAGGTCCAGGGTATGTGCCCCGTCATGTGTTGGGCCGATGACTACTTAGGACAGGCCCATGGTGGCCATGAACTCGTGCCCTGCCCCTCTAAGACTGGCGTTGGCACGGATGTTGAAATTCCCCAAGACGAATGCATTTGGGGACTGCAAGCCAATCTCCGGCACCAGCTCTGCTAGAGTAGAGGTGGAGGCACAGTACATCAGCATCACTCCCAATCTGTCTCCTGCCAACAAAATCACAAGATGGAGGCCTTCTCCCTGAAAACCATGACTACGCTGCCTCCCCGTCCCTCTGACCGTGGCTGATGCTGCACGGAGTACCCAGCTGGAACAAGGTCAGCCAGAATAGGCCCTGGCTCAGTGTCCAGCCAAGTCTCCTGTAGTTTATTTAAATTTATATGCCGTCCCCTCCTGCTATAAGCATCTCAGGGCAGCTGACAACATTTAGAAATACATAACAAGATAAAATACATTAAAACAACCTAATAGGATAGGATCCTTTAGAGGGTGGGATTAAAATTCAAACCAACCTTGATAAATGGGAATTCTGATATGAGCTGAACACAGTAACAAAGTTCTACAAAGACAAACGTAAAATATTACACCTAGGAAAGGAAACACGAAAAGACACGTTCAGGATGAGAGAGAACTGGCCAGGCAGTGGCCCTGCTGAGAAGTGTCCCCTATAGTCAGGGGACACCCATGTGCACTGCATTTCCCCCCACTGTAGCCAGTGTAGAAAATACAGTGAATGTGGTTCCCTGGTTATAGTGAATTGCAAACTGAATATGTATCAGTAGTGTGTGTGGTGCTGCGGCAAAAAGGGCCAATGCCATTTTGATTAGGATTAACAAAAGCGTTGTATCCAAGGCTTGGAAGTTATAGCACTGCTGTGCTCGGCCCTGGTCAGACTTCTTTCGGAGCCCCGTGTTCTCTTATGGGGGCCACACTTCAAGAAGGCTGTTGACAACCTCGAAGGATTCCGAGGAGAGTGACACAGATGATTAGCAGTCTGGAATTCACGTTGTCTGAGGAAGGGCTGATGGAGATGGACATGCTTTGCCGAGAGATAAGAAGATTATAGGAGAACGTGGACAGTTTCCAAATATTTAAAAGGATGAAATATAAAAGAGAGAGAAGATCGGTTTTCCGTTGCTGCTGAGGACCGGACAAGGAGCAATGGGTTTAAATGCTAGGAAGGCAGTGGGTTTAGGTGAAATAGGAGAATCTTCCTAACGGCAAGGACAGTTCAGCCCTGGGCCAAGCTGGCTGGCATTGGCCGGATAAAGGGGCTTAGCCAGGGCGGTGTCTTCTCTCTCACGGCAGGAATCGCCCAACCAATCTCAAGATACAAAGTTTAAAACCTTGGCTAAAAGGTTAAAGCGAGTCCCTTCAACCGAATACTCAGCACAATGAAGTATGAAATCACTACAGTTAGGAATAAAACCAGATGAACTACATACAAAAGCATGGAAGTAAAAGAAATAACGGTTCCACAGGAATGAAGTGAAGAACTTGTCCGACTTGAGCTGTTCTGTGCTCAGCTGGTCAGGCTGAGAACGAAGAAGAACGGATACAGAACTGGAGGATGAAGGGGGTGGGGCTGTCTCTTATACACATCTAGATGTGTATAAGAGACAGGCTCTGGACTCTGCACTGGCTGCCTATAGTATTCTGGGCCCGATTCAAGGTATTGGTCTTGACCTATAAAGCTCTGAACGGCTTGGACCACGCCTAGCTGCAAGATCGCCTCCAGGGCCGGCCTTAGTATCTGTGGGGCCCAGGGCAGGGGAGAAATGTGGGGCCCAGTCTCCTCCAGGGGGCCTAGGGGCGCTCCCCGGCTCGATGAGGACGCTATCCAGGCCTGGGCTCAGGGACGGGCGGAGGGGTGCTCCCCTCTGCCCATCTCTAAGCCCAGCCATTTCGGGGGCACTTACCTTGGCTTCTGCATTCGCCCCTCGCTGTCCTGGGCCCCACGCCGGGCCAGCTTGCTGGGGCAGCTTCCTGCCGTGGNAATTGTTCTCGAATGGTTCCGTCCCTTCCTGGCTGGGAGAAGTCGGTGTGCGGTGCTGGGGGATTGCTCGTCATCTCCCCGGGACCTCACGTGTGGAGTCTTGCAAGGTTCCATCCTGTCCCCTCTCCTGTTCGGCGTGTACATGCGGCCACTGGGGGAGGTCGTGAGGGGGTTCGGTGTGCGGTGTCGTCAATACGCTGATGACACCCAACTTTACCTCTCGTTTTCAGCTGACCCAGGCCCGGCAGTCTCGGTGCTCGCCCGGTGCCTGATGGCTGTGGAGGACTGGATGCGGGCGAGCCGTCTGAAGCTGAACCCTGACAAGACGGAGGTAATTCTGGCGGGTAGGGCCGAAGGGGTGGTAGCACCCGTCATTGATGGGGTTCTTCCTCCATTGGTCCCTCAGGTCCATAGTCTGGGGGTGCTCCTCGATTCACAGCTCCGCCTGGCTGTCCAGGTGGTAGCTGTGGCGAGGAGTGTATTCCGCTAATTACATCTGGTGCGACGGCTTCGTCCGTCCATCCGTCTCGGACTCTGACCTGGCCACCATCATCCATGCTTTCATCACCTCAAGACTGGACTATTGCAACGCACTCTACGTGGGGCTACCCTTGGGGACGGTCCGGAGACCGCAGCTGGTGCAGACCGCAGTGGCCTGTCTCCTTACGGGGATGGACCGTTGTGAGCACATGACACCGGTGCTCTGTTCTCTGCACTGGCTGCCAATGGTCTTCCAGGCCTGATTCATGGTGTTGGTTTTGACCTATAAAGCCCCATGCGGCCTGGGCCCTGCCTACCTGCAGGACCGCCTCACTCCCCGGGCCCTGGGTCAGTCCCTGCGGTCAGCCGGGGGGCGTCCTTCTCAAGGTCCCCTGAGTATCTCGGGTAGCGACTATGGGGAGGGCGGTCTCAGTGGCCACACTGAGGCTGTGGAACTCCCTCCCGATGGAGGTCCGCTTGGCCCCAGATCTTCCCTCTTTCCGAAGACAGTGCAAGACCTGCCTGTTCCGCTGGGATTTTGGTGAGGGAGATGAGTGGGGGATTGGGAGGGGGGAGGGAAGGTTTTAGCTCCACTTTTAGGTTTGTTTTTTTATTGTTGATTTTATATATCATGTTGTTGATATGTTGTGAGCCACCCTGAGTTGCTATAGCAGGAGGGAGCAGATTAGAAATCTAATGAAATAAATAAATCCTAGCCTAATTAGGATCCGGCCACAGATCTCCAATCCTGTTGGCTGGCAGCTTGGCACTGATGCTCTCCTTACCCCCCAGAACATCAGCTGGAATTCTGTTTTCTTTGATTGGTGCTGAGCTCCAGTCTCTTCTGTCTCTACAACCATGCTAGGAGAAACGCAAGTAGGCCAGATGGTCTCAGCCCTCAGCTGCTTCAGCGATGTTACCAGTTCCTATTAACCGTCCCCAGAGGAACTTAACCCCTAAGCTAGTTCCCTGCCGGCTTTTTCCTAGGGAACAGATGTACCCACAAAATCTAAGTCCAAGCGATGCAGCTTGTGGGCTCTCCTCCCCTGCTGGTTTTCAAGAGAAGGGGAGCCTGCCTCAGGGCAGTCCTCTGTTTCTAGGATTTGGGCCGGGGCAATGTTTCCTCTCATTCCATCTCAAAGAGCAGGATGATTTTGTGCATGAGAGCACATTGAATTTGGTCAGGTGTTTGACAGGTGGGGCTAGGAGCTTGGGGGCAGAGGTTGGGTTTTAGGGTTTGGGTTTTTTTCAATGGTGGCTTCCACGTGCTTTACGTGGTGTCACCTGCCCTTAGCCTTTGGGATACTGAAGGGCGCAGATGTAAATGAATAACGTCCTGACCTGTGTGCATGTTTAGGCAGTCACTTCTGCCCTTTATTTTGCATGCATTTGTGTATGTTAATTTATGTAAATTGTGCATATTTTAAAATAATCCATTGGTTGATGCGGCAGCTGGGATGGGATGAAAGCCTCTCCATCTTCAAAAAGCAAACTTGCGAACTAAAGTCAGCTGCATCAACCTGTAGCATTCCCTCCCTTCCCTCCGACGTGAACCCGGGCCCCTCAGGTCACCTGCTCCAAGTCCAACCACTTCCACTCTTCTGAGTTCAGCCTGTGGAGAAGGACTTGACAAGGCTGAAGGCTTCCACAGAAAGAATGAAGAAACCGGGTAGTTTTACCCAGAAGAAAAGTTTAAAGGAGGGATAAGTTTTGTGATATTGCAAAGGCTTCATGAAGAAGAGGGAGAATCATTTCTCTCCATTATCACTGAGGAAATGGGTGCTTGGAGGAAGGCTAAGTCTTGGGATAACCTTCCTAATGCTTAAGGATAGTCAGGCAAGGGAAGGAGTAGCAAAATCCCCTTCAGAGAAGAGGCTGGTGAAGCTTCTGCCTGGGATGGTCTGTCTGTGAGTGAATTCCTGTGTCGGAGCAGAGAATGACCGAGACGGTCCTTGCAGCCACGTTCTGCCCTGTGACTGTATGATCAACAGCGCTTTGGTAGATAGAAGCAGGGTGACTGGGGAGCTAAATTCTCGGTTGTCCTGGTTTCCAGTTCTCTGTGGTCTCGGGCAATTTCTCAGTTACTTTATTTGTAAATTGAGTTTCCTGCAGCTCCTAGCTCCTTGTCTGGGATGAAAGGAAGAGGGTTGAGGTGTCTAGAAACCACAGACAGTGAACTCGTTGCTTCCTGGGTCCCAACGGCGGGCAGATTCATCCAGGCTAATGCATTCGGGGCTTTGTCTCCTGTATCGACAGCCGTGCATGGAACTGCGCGTTCCCCAACTAACCAACCCAGCACCTTTTCCTGCAGTGCTAGCCTCCCACCCAAGCATTGATTCTGTCTGCCCCCCTTAGCTTCCAGGGTACGCTTGCATGCAAGACCCGCTAGTGGAAGGTGCATGCATGCGTCAAGGGCAGGATAAGACCCAAGAGCCTGGAGGAGGAAATTAGCCACTCTAATTGCACTGGCACAAAACCGGTCATTGCTCCTTGTGATCAGATCCTTGTGATAAAGTAGCTTCCCCAACGAGGGTCAGGTGGGAGCGTGACGGGTCGGGCACGTCTGGGGTCGATCATCATGAAGAACTTTCTTTTGATGCGGACGCAGGTCGAAGATTTAAGCTGTTGCAGCTTCTCACTTATGACCTGCCCTAAATCTTGGCTGCCTCTTCCTGAGCTGAGCCGCTCAGTGATGGGTTTCTGGGTCAAATTATGGCTGCTCGGTCTCTCCTTAGGGCCAACGCGTGACCTCGGTGCAGCAAATCACTCTCTGCTGGGCTCGAATGAGCACTCCCTCTAAAGCTGTTTCACATTGAGAAGTCCAGTAGACACACCTAGGAAATACGCTAAGGACGGATAACAAAGTGCCTCTCTCCTCCCCAGTGAGACAGGGGTATTAATATTTGGATACCTCTAGATTGTAATTGACTATGATTTGGGAAGATTGCACTGTAATAACTCAAACCACAAGCACCTTGGCTTTGGGCGGATGCTGGCCATCCCTTGGCTCCTCCACGGTGCTCCGATCCATCAGCCGTGGATGCAGCTTCCCTGCCTGTAGCATATTGTCTCCCAGGAGGAAAGCCCCTCCTTTGTACGGCCCCCACCCCTAGCATTTAAGGTTGTGTCTAAATTAATGCCCTCAATATTTAGGTTACGGTCAATGCGTACGACCAGATGCCAGCAGTGATTTCTGGTTTAAAAATATTGCCATGCTATTTCTAAATTTTTAATCTCTCTGGGTGATTTGGAGGCAGTTTTATGAAACATGGAATTAGGATGGTGCTCAATGTTAAATGGTAAAGGAGATTATATGGATTTAACTCTATGCGTCTGTTACGTAGCTACTACCAATCCCATCACTTCCATTTTCTATTAAAAATCCATTCCCCTCTTTGACCTGAAAAAGCTTTACTGGTAATAATCTGAATTTCGCTCTTTATTTATGGGATATTTTCCCACTCGCTTCCCCCCTCTGCTGTTTATCTGAACGTGCACGGGGGCTGTCTGCAGAGAGAATTGTTCTCTGGCAAGCTGAGGCAGATCCTCGAGTAGGACCTTAGAGTAAGCAGCTCCCCCTGCAAGCTGTAGCTTCCACTGCAGAAAGAGTGCTCCTGCCAGATTGACATACTGTTGATTCCGCCACTCTTGAGGCGGAGCCAATGGAATGCCCAGTTCATGCCTAAGTGACTTAGGAGCCTAAATTCTTTCCCCTTCCGATGGATTTTCGGTTCTGAAGGCCATTTTCAGAGGAAAGCTTCGCATAGGGCATTTTTCTCATTTAGTAGTTGCTGCTACTTGCCCCCTGTCAACGCAACGAACAGTGAGAGTGCAGCGTGGCCCGTTGCAAACATTCATCTGAATGTGCCAGGCTGGGTCAGACAAGCCCTCTGTCTAGCCCCGCACGACCCACGCTGCACCCGCACTTCGCATACTTGACTTGTATGGGACTCTCTTGCCGTCTTGTGTCCGGATCCGTAGGCGGAGGGGTTTGGGGATGCTCTTTCTTTGCGTGCCGCCATCCGCTCTAGTTTATTGAGCTGGTGCCTGGTGCTCTTTGTGTACAGAAACCATGAATGCTGGGTTGTTCTGTCTGATGGAAACGTTGATTTGTGGCAGTGATGTGCTTGGGCATGTGAGATGGGATTGTTTTGTGACTCTGCCGTGCTCCGAGTGCAGGACAGCTGCTTTGGGCTGGAGAGGCCTGGATGTAGAGTCTCTTGGACCTTTTGACTAACAATGTTTCCTAATTCCCTGAGAAATTGGTTGCGTGGTGAGCAAAAAATGAATGGCTTTGTCTGTCTGTTTTTACTTGTAGAGAGTCTCACGACACAGCTGTGAGCGTTCTACGGTGCAGGGGAAATATGAAACCGCGATTCCTTAACGATCAATCTGCTGCTTCATCAGCAGTGACACTCTCCTAGATCTTCCCTGTCAATTCATCAAATAAATCTCCCCTCGTTGTGGCTGCAAGGGCCCCACCGTAGCGTCCTTGAGTTGGGACAGTGGAACTCTTGGTAGTTGGAGGAAGGCAGCTTTGTCATCTTAGTTGACGATGTGAACAGGAGCAAGAAGAGAAGCCAGAAATAGGCTGTCATCCTTCTGATTTAATGGGTGCAGGGAGAAAAGAATGAGTCTGTCTTCCCAGGTGCTGACGCACTAAATGAGAGGGAGTGTGGTCTGATGGTTATTGCAGGTGGATTCCTGGGTTCTCTTCCCAGCTCTGGTGGTTAGAGCAGAGATCTGGATGCTCTTGGGTCTCTGATTCATTGGAGGAGTCTACTTATAGGAGATGCCCTAATTTTCTCCATTATCTTCCGTCTTTCTGCCTTCCAACGCCACGTGTCCATCTCTGGGAGGGGGGGGAACCTCAAGCCCAGGGACCAAATTCAGCTCATGGCTGGTTTTTATTTGGCCCCTGTCCAGTTCCTACCCCACCAAGCACTGACAGACTGAGCTCAGGGGAAGGGAGCAGAGAGCACAAGGAGAGGGGACGGATCCATGATCTGGACCCTTCTTTTCTTGAGTGCACCCCTCAAGTGTCCCTGTCCCCAGCTTCTGGGAGGGAAATGCTTTCCCCGCCCTCCTCTAGAGCCCCTGTCTCTGGGTCTGTGTCCCAGCGCCACACGGGGGCAGTGCACTCTGTGAGGTGACCCCAATGGGGCCCCACCCTTGGCCTCCCCTCACCCCTATGTGCACACGCAGTTCCTCCAACCCTTGGCTGCCGGCTCGTCCGCCTCCACCCTACAGGTCCAGGTCAGCCTCTCCACAGGTACACGAGCAATACCATAGCATCCATTTATTTTATTTATCAAAACTTGATACCCCATCTCTCCTGACACAGCAGCTCAGGGTGACTTACAGTAACATTAAAATATAGGAAAACATTAAAACACACAATCTGCAGCTAGTGCATATGAAATCCTGCTTCCTGGTAGAATGAACGAGTTATGTTTGTGTTCCTAAAACCATATTTCAGTGGTTCTCTTTCCGGCTGTGACCAGGAATACCATTTAGGGAGGACAAGATGGAAGCCGCCCCCCTCCCCCCCAAGTTGTTGTGTTTCGTACAGCTTTCTGAGGAAATAGAGGAAATAAACAAATGCTCCTATAATCGACGATTTTCACATTTTAACCTTAAAAGAATCCAAGAGTTGGTCCCTGGGTCCTCGTAGACAGTTGCTCTCCCCTTCAGCACCGACTGCCGGTGGTTTTCCGGGCCCGATTCAAGGTATTGGTCTTGACCTATAAAGCTCTGAACGGCTTGGACCACGCCTAGCTGCAAGATCGCCTCCAGGGCCGGCCTTAGTATCTGTGGGGCCCAGGGCAGGGGAGAAATGTGGGGCCCAGTCTCCTCCAGGGGGCCTAGGGGCGCTCCCCGGCTCGATGAGGACGCTATCCAGGCCTGGGCTCAGGGACGGGCGGAGGGGTGCTCCCCTCTGCCCATCTCTAAGCCCAGCCATTTCGGGGGCACTTACCTTGGCTTCTGCATTCGCCCCTCGCTGTCCTGGGCCCCACGCCGGGCCAGCTTGCTGGGGCAGCTTCCTGCCGTGGACTCTGCCGGCGGTGGGCGCAGCAATGGCAGGTTAAACCTTCCGCCGCTGCCTGCGCCCCCAGAAGTTGCAGGGAGTGTGGGAGAGGCGGGGCCTCTGTCTCTCCCTCACTTCGGCTGCCTGGCTGTCTCAGCCAGGAGGAATGAGGTAGAGGCAGAGGCCCTGCCTCTCCCACACTTCCCCTGGCCGAGACTGACAGGCAGCGGGGGCGGGGGGGGGGCCTCTGCCTCTCCCTCACTCCATGGCCCCCTCCTCTGCTGCCTGTCAAGGCCCAGGGAGATGTGGACTGACCAGTCAGTTGGCCAGGGGGACCCCAGGTGTGGGGCCCCCCCAGCAGTGGGGCCCGGGGTGGCCACCCCAAGCCACCCTGAGAGGGGTAGTGGGTGGGGTAGTGAGGGGTGAGTGGGTTGTGTTTCTCTGTTTCCTCCTTTTATGACTTGTTTTAATTATTGTAAGGCGCCCTGAGCTGCCTGTGGCACGAGGGGTGGGGTAATAAGTTTTTAAAAATAAATAAATAAATTATCTCCCACTCTTAAAATCTGAAACAGCACCCCTAAAGTCCATAGTAGCCAGGCCTGTAGGCTCCTGGCTTATAGTAAGCCTTCCCCAGGCAGGAGTTTTCCTCCTGGGCACAGCCTTCCCCAGAACCTGGGTTCACTTTGCTCCTTCCCTGGTTCTCCTAGCTTCAGAACCCTGGAGAGCGTAGAGTGGCCAGACAGCTTCTTGGCTTCTTCAAGAGAGACGTTGCCCCTTCAGCTCCCAGGCAGAGACTGCCGTGCTCCCTGTCTTGCAGCCTCTTATTTACCCATAGTGGGCGTGGCCAGCTTCCCTGGCTGTTTGCCCTTAAAGGGCCAGTGTCCGGCCCACTCTGTCCCTTTTTTCTCCCAGCCTCTTTCCAACTCGGGCTGGTCCCTTGCTATGGGCTTGCTCTGCCATGCCTGTATGCATGTGCACAGCCCTCTGGATGACCCACTCAGTCCCCTCTTACAGCCTCTTATTTACCCATAGTGGGCGTGGCCAGCTTCCCTGGCTGTTTGCCCTTAAAGGGCCAGTGTCCGGCCCACTCTGTCCCTTTTTTCTCCCAGCCTCTTTCCAACTCGGGCTGGTCCCTTGCTATGGGCTTGCTCTGCCATGCCTGTATGCATGTGCACAGCCCTCTGGATGACCCACTCAGTCCCCTCTTAAAGGGGCAGCAGCCACACAAAACTGCTTCCTGCTACAGGCATGCTTCCTCCAACCAAATTGCCATTTGCTCCGTCTGGAACGTAGAATCTGAGAGTTGGAAGGGATCTCGAAGGTCATCTAGTCCAACCTCCTCCAGGGTGGAGGCGGGCAGTTTACCAGGACTGAGCCCTGGCAATTAAATTCAAGGAGCGGGGGAGACTGAGCCCCAGAAAATGTTGCCAGCAGGAATCTGCACCCCAAAATGTGAAAAACCAGGAAAATGCCAATATTGCCCATTTCATGATTGGAAACAAAAGTCAACATCCCTCCCCCCTCCTAGTTTCTTTCTGTTTCATCAATGACTTCCCTGCTGCTCACCCCCACCCTGTCCCTTGCTGTCCAGGCCCATTGTATAGATTCAATCACAAGAACGCGGGTGTTAGATTCAGCTGGAGAGAGGCAGGCTAGTCCAGTGGTTGAGTTGCTAACTGGAGACTAGGGTTCGTTTCTATGCTCTACGGCGGGTTTAGGCCCCGGCAATTCATTTTTATTTACAAATTAAGCAGATCTGAGCCAGATGAGCAGCTGCTCTGCAGCAAGCTGTCTCCAAGGAACCCGCAGCTGCCTAGAGTGAGGGCAAGCTCTGCCCATTTCCGACAAACCCTGAGAATCGTTGGGCAGCTTGACTCCCTCGGCCTCGGTTGCTCCTTCTGCAAGATGAAACTCCTCAGCTCAGAGGGGTTGCTGGAGGCTCCCTTCCCTTTTCCCAAGGGGTGTCTATTGAGCCACCCTGGAAACTTAGATCCACTTTCCTGTAAACAAAGCCGAGGAGAGGCACATTAAAGATCCCGCTCTACGAAGTAATTAAACCCTTTTGGAGTTTGTCTCCATAATGTCAGTCCGGGAAGGCCTGCTGGCGCTATGGCGAGAGTGTAGCTTCCGAGCACCCGTTGTGAGGGAAACACCAATATTTTCCAGTCAAGGCCGGCGCTAATGGCCTCATCACTGCTTTATGATTGCGCTGGCCAATAAGACTTTAATAGCCTTTTCTCAGATAAGCGGTTGTGCTGCGTTCTCCCCAGAGAGGTGACTAAGGGCTTGGCTAGGAATATGAATTTAGAGGAGACTTTCTCCCCTTTCCTTCCCTGCCCCCCATAATGTTGAAAAAACCCGGGGTCCCAGAGAGTCTCCTCCAACTCATTTCAAACTGTCAGTGCTCATTGGGCAACCAGAGTGATTGCCGTTCTGGGAGCCAGAGCTATTAATACCCCCATGCCAAGTACTGCGGTCTCTAGTGGTGGCCTTCTACCTACTTTAAAGTAGTACAGCTAAGAAAAGGAATCGCATCTAAGCAGCTTGGGGCCGCGGGCGTGCCCTTCCCCAAGTTTGGATTGGACGCCCTCCGCTGGTGCAGAGAGTGCGTGAGTGGAGGGGTGGATGCTTGCAGAGGAGAAAGGGAGGCTTATCTCCCCCCCCAATATCTCCCTTGAGTGAGAAAGGCCTGGCTGGGAGAGGCTGCTGCTGTCCTGCAAATTGGGGATAGGATTTGAGTTGGGTAGTATCCCTCTGTGGATGGGGCCCAGCCATGCAGGTGTGACTGAGGGGTCAGCATTACTAGGAGGGTCACCCATGGGGTCTAAGCTCCCCAGTTTCAGAAGCACTAAATGTGCAGCTCTGTGTTAGCTGAAAGGATTGAACTGTCCTCTCTCTGCCTGTTCACCCGAGTGGGGAGAGCAGGGGGTCTCCCATAGCTGGCTCCAGCACCTCGTCGGGTGGGGCACACTGCTGTTCTGCATCCTTCATGAATCCATGAGCCTCTGGGGCCCGGTTTCAAAGAACTCCCCTTATGATTGGCTGACGGTCTTGTGTAGCGGCTCCTTGGGGCGCGGCCTGGGGGGTGGAGCTGCATTCCAGCGAATGGAGAATTCCTGCTAGTTAAATGGATGTCCCGGCCGGAGCCGAAAGTCTCAAAATCGTGAATAACCGGGCATGCTATAAAATAATATGCACTTTGAAATAAACGATTAGCTCTAATTGCTTTAAAATAAAAGGTCTGCCAGAGTGGAAGGGGAGCGGGAGCTGTGTTTTCTGTGGAAAGCTTTTTAATTAGTCTGGGATGTAAGAGTTTGAATGTGAAGCTCCCCTTAGTCCTTTGTACCGATAACACTCGTGATGACACACTTGCTTTCCTCCCCCCCCCCTCGTGTCCTGCCACCATAGTCCTGCACACTCACACTCGTTCGTTGCACTAAATACTGTCAAAATAAGTCTTCCCCAAAGGTGTGTTTTATTTTAAATCCTGTTTCAGCGGCATGGGTCACGACTTTGCTCTCTGTGATCCCCGTTGCTCTTTCTCCATTTCCTGGGAGCGGGCAGCCGTGCCCCTGGCCTTGGCACTCTGTTCTCTGGGCACTGGAGGGCATGCTAAGGTGCCCCGGACCCCCACTCGCCTCACTGGGCCCCAGCCCCTGTGTCCCGGTGCTCAGGCAGGGCTGCGCCGGCCCTGCAGCCAGCCCGCCCCTTGCTGGGAGGGAAGGCTGGGTGGGACCCCTCTGGGGGACAGGCAAATGCTGAAGGAGACATTCCCCCTTCCCGGGAGGTATCGACCTGGAACAATGACCAGACCAGCTCACCCAACTTTACTATCGGTGAAGATAGGGGTGGAGGCTAGAGCACACAGACGGTATCCGTCAGCACAGGCCTCATGTTCTGTCCTGCGGTTCCTCCTCCCCAGCTGGCCCGGCAAGAGGGGGATGGTCCCAGTCGAGCCAGCTCTCCCCAAGCTGCAGCTCCAACTCCCACTTGCAGCTCCCAGCTTCCTTTGTTCCAGGGACTGACCCCGAACTGCTCAACGCCCATAGTATTTAAACCAGTTGACCCCGCCCAGGTATCTGGCCACCCCCCCTGAGCCGTGCTCACAGTGGTCAACCTGAATTCAGGGCCAGGCTTGGAGACGCCATTGGGCCCACCTGCCTGGTCACCATGGGCTTCTCTTGGCTGTAAACGACCAATTCTCCTGGCTTCCTCTCCGTCCTCCCTCTTCAGTTCAGCGTTCACCATACAAGGTGACCCACTGGCACGGGCCTGGATCCAGCCTCCGAGGGCTGGCTAGCATGGTGCATGCCCTCTCCAGAATGTTACCTTAGCATGTTGTCCGGGAAAGAGGCTGCATCCGCATGAGACGCTAAGTTTTTTAATGTGGGAAAGGGTTAGTTTGCAGGATGCAGAAGCTGTAATACGTGTCTAGTTCAAAATAGGTCACTAAAACCCTAGGTTTAACAATGTTGCGTTAACACCATTGTGCACATTTTTTGTAATGTGTGAGGGGTTTAATCCTGCTCTCAGTCTGCCCACCCCATACAGTCAGAGCAAAGCCCTGCAGCATTGTGGGATACGTAGCAGCAGCCGTGGCACTCTTAAAGTGGAAAAGAGAACGTGGTAACATTGAAAAAGTAAGATTACAATCTCGGATAAGAAACCGAAGATGCAGGAGAAGAAGCTTGTGCTATGCAGCCAGAGAGTCCAGAGCCTAGGAGGTCAAAGCCAGGGAAGGGGGCTAGACAGCAAAATATCTTCACTTATGGAGGAAGGTCAGAACTCTGTTCAAAATACCAGTCTGGCTTATTCCCATTCTGTCGCTTTTTAAATGAATGTTTATTTTTGTGACCATTTCCAGAGCCATCTCTGTCCTATGATGTTTACAATCTCCGGCCACCCCCCTGTCCTAGTTTTCCTTCTGTCTCTGGTAATGGAAAACGTAGACAGGCTGAAAGGCTAGCCAGGAGTGTGATGGGAAGCAGAGTTGCAGCTCTGTGGACTGTGCTTCGAGGCAAACAACATCTCCTGTTATTTACCATGGGACGCACCAGTGTAACACACGGCAAATGTCAGATTTTTGTCCTTTGAGGTTTAAGGGGTGATTTCGAATTTTGAAGTCGCTAAGGTAGTCTAGCTTCAAAGGGGCGTGTTCGCAGAGAAGAGGCCTTATGGGGAATGTGCCTTGTTTTAGTTGACTCGCCCTTAGCAAATCGGGGGCAATTATGTCCCTTTTAAAAAGGCTGGGATATGAAAGCCCTTTGCTTAACCCTGCATTTTCACTGTTCCTCTGGAGCAGACTACTCTGCAGTTGATCAGGAGTTATTTGCTTTGGAGCAGGGCTGTGCCTTTCCCTCATTGCTGCCAATGTAGAAAACGCAGTGAATCCAGGACCCTGTGTTTGGCTTATCCTGGCACAGATGTTCAGTGAGGCTCTGCTCATTTGACAAGCCTCTAAAGAAAGGAAAATGCCGTTGAAGTTACTGCTAAGTCTGCTACCAATTTAAAAAGGGGGCATTGGCTTGGAGGAGGGTAAAGAATGCAGCTGCCTCGGGTGGGGAGGGTGGAACGGGGCATGGGTCTAAGTCAGGGGAATGTCTGGCTTGAGAGGGAGAGCCAGGTATGTGGCTGGCTGTGAAGGGGGGAAATGGGAGATGGGGGTGGTGTTGGCTTGGGGATATGGAAAAGGGGCATGGGTCAAGCTTAGGGAGGAATAACTGGCTTGGGCAAGGGGGATGGGACATGTGACTGGCAGGGGGGGTCACTGGCTTGTGGGGAGGGAGAATGAGACTGCCGGGGGGCTCCCCATTTCTTCCTGGCAGTGACTGTAGTTCTCGGACAGTGACCGCCCCTGCAGGTTTGGAGGGCTTGCTACCAGCTCCCCAAGCAGACCGCGCAGCCCTACTCGGAGCTGGATATGTGCTGCAGTTTCTGGGCTCCAGTTTGAGGCGTCCGATACCATGTTCTTTTGGGAAATGTTGTGTTTGCTTGGAGCCCAATTACACAGGCCTGATATTTGTGTTTTGGTTACGGAAGCGGAGCTTTTGTGTGTGTTTACGTTTTGCCCATACCCGAATTCCCAGCTCGACTTTGAATCATCGCGTGGTTCACACGGCCTGTTGCTCTGGAGCACTGAGGGGAGGGCAAGTCCGAGGGGCTGAGAGCTGTGTGGGAACTTAGGCCTGAGCCAAATCCCCCTAACGCTCTCTGCTTGCTTCCTTCTCTCCACAGCATGCTCTGAAGATGTTGGAACCAGCCTCTACTTTGTGAACAACTCTACCCAGCAGGTGACCTTCTCCAGCACAGTGGGGGCGGTGATCCCCTGTCCCGCAGCAGGGTCACCCAGCGCCACCCTTCGCTGGTACCTCGCCACCGGGGACGACATCTACGATGTCCCGCACATCCGGCACGTCCACGCCAACGGGACTCTGCAGCTCTACCCTTTCTCACCGTCCGCCTTCAATAGCTTTATCCACGACAATGACTATTTCTGCACCGCGGAGAACTCGGCGGGCAAAATCAGGAGCCCAAATATCCGCGTTAAAGCAGGTAGGAGCCTCCCGGGGGCTGGATGAGGTGGGGCTCTGGCCGGCGGGGGTGGGGGCAGCCTCTTCGCTGCTTGGTGAACTCCTCAAGCACCAAGGTCAGAGCAGGATGTGAGGTGAGCGGCGCCCTCTAGTGGGTAGGGATGCAGCTTGGCATCTCCTGACTCGGCCACTAACGTTCTGCGCTCCGGGGCCGATTGCTCCACGTGTTTGTGCCACGGTTCCTTCACGGGTGACCCAGGAACAGCTGACCTGTGTGCCCCCCCCCCCCTTTCACATAGTGACAGGAAAATGTCCCCTCCTTTCGCAGAACTTTGAGACTTTCTGGTAGAAGATGCTGCGTCTCTACCTCTATTGGAACTAGGGGAAGGTGAATTGCACACCTGGGGCTCAGCCGGCAAGCACGTTGGCCATGCAGACCCATTGGCTCCAACCGGGCTATCTCCAGAGGGATAAGGGTTAGCAGGAATGGCGCCCTAAGTGCGATGCCCAAGGAGCTGACTTGGCCTGCCGGTTCTGCATTTCTTGGCTGGCTAATGGATTGTCTGCCCAGGCTGGCACGGCATCTGGGCATTGTTGTTCCACACCGGACACTGCCTCCTGAACGAGGAGCCGTGCTAGAGAGGACATGGTTTCTGTGCGGTGCCTTTCACGTTGGCTGTATCTGTTGGATGTGCGTGGAACGGGGGAGATGTACGTTTTGCAACCTGTCAGTACGAGGGCTTGATTGTTTCCTTCTGCTCTTACCGGATGAACAAGGGATGCAAAGGCCACATAGTCCGGGGCGTGGGTTCAGGGTCTCGCTGACCGTCAGCAGATCAGGGTGGTAGTCTGCCTCTCTTTCCCTATCTCTAGCAGAGGGAGGATACTTAGCAGCCCAGTCTACCATACGGAGTTTGTAGCTTTCCCCCTGGGGAGAAAGGCAGAGAATGTCCCAGGATTTACTCTCTCCGTTGAGGGTCAGCTGGAGACCAGAACATGCTGACTGTCCGGGACGGCGGGTATCAGCCTGTCGGCTACCAGCAACTGGAACCCCTTGTGATGGCTGCAATATTTAATGGGGCTGTCTCTGTCCTCCCCTTGGAAGCCGAATGGCACGTGGAACTCCGTCTGCAACTGTGGGGTTGGGGTGTGTAACACTCCCGTGAAAGGGTTTGCCATGGACCTTGGACGGCCACAGTCTATTGACGGAGGATCAATGGATGTCGGCCTGGAGAGAGTGTAGATAGAAGGGCAGGAGCTGGAGAAACAGGAGGCAGGGTGCTTGTAATGTTTCAAAAACTGCATCCTGCCCAAGCCAAGAACAAACTGTCATTGGGGCTGTTTACCCATGGTGGGGAGGCCAAGCAGAGAGATCAGCAGGGGAAGGGAGAGAGCAGGATGTCAGCTGCATAATGATGCAAATTCAGGGGAATTGGGTGCAAGTGAAAGACGCTGGGCAGCTGGTATCTCCAGGCCGGCTGATCTCTGCCTTGCAAATTAGGTTCGGCCAGGCCACAAATAGCTCCTATGCCAGAAGAGCTAGCCCCACTGCCCCCTATGGGGTCACAACCTGCCCTCTTCGTGTGTGGGGAGGAAGGTGTGAGGTGTCGGGTAGCTAAGGCAGTGGGGCATTGATTCAGCAGCAAAGCTGCAGCTGGGTAAATGTGGCACAGGAAATCTGAGACAGTGACCGAATAAGGGTGTAAACCCCATTATCGCCTTCGATGGCCCTGATCACAAACTGAACATGAATCCACAATGAGGCGTGGCTGCAGGAAAGGCTAATGCAATTTTAGGCTGCGTCCGAGAAGCATCGTCTCCAAGTCAGCAGAGCTCCTAATTCAGCTCTGTTCAGCACCGGGCAGACCTCGCCTGGCGTGTCCTGTCCAGTCTCGGGGGGGCTTTATTTGAGGAGGACATTGACCAATTGGAGCAAGTTCAGAGGAGGGTGGCAAGGATGAGAAAAGGTCTGGGAAGCAAGTCTTAGGAGGAAAGGCTGAAGGAACTGGGTGTGTTTAGTCTAGCGAAGAGAAGACATGACCACAGTCTAGCTGCCCCCAAGAAGTCAGGGCACGGTTCTGCCCAGCTCCAGGGGGCAGGAGCTCAACTCACAGAAAGGGAGATTTCAGTTAGATCTCAGGGAAAGTTGCCTACCAGTCCGAGCCGTGTGTCCGGCGATGGAACAAGCTGCCCGGGGACGTCGTAGGCTCCGTCACTGGAGGGTTTCAGAAAGAGGCTGGTCGGCCGCCTGTCGAGGATGTTGACGCTGTCGTGATCCTGCCTCCCAGTAGGGGATTGGACAGTGCTCGAGGTCCCATCCAACTCGGACATTCTATGACCCGCCTGCCGCAAAACTGGAGACTGTTGTCTGACCAGCTGGAGGCCCCGCAGATAAGTTGAGGGCGGGAAGTGAGTGACGAGTATCATTGGGTGACTTTAGATGGACCACCCCCAGACCTGCTCCTGCGGTGGCCAGCCTTGCATCCCCCGTGCACAGCCCCGACGGTACCGGGTTTAAATGGACCCGGCAGCTGCTGTGGCCTACAGTCTGCTCACGTGGCGCCCCCCTCCCTGTACCGTAGAGCTGTGCGTGGATTGACTGCCACTCTAGGCTGCTGCCTGCAGCTCTGTGGTGTTGCCGTGGCAACCCCCGGCCTGAAGCGGTGCTGCAGTACCTGTCGTCTGAGTTGATGTACCGCTGCTCCGCCCCCCCACCCCCAGTCGGTGCTCTGGGTTTGGGTGGCCGTGGCCCACTCTGCTTCCAGCACTCCGGGATGTTCCGGAGCACCGCTGGCCTGGAGTAGGCAGCACCTGCTCCGCCTCACCCCCTGGCAGCCTGCCTTTAAATGGACCGGCCACATGGGGGCGAGGTAGCGCACAGGTGTGGGTGTTCATGTCCAACATGGACCTCATTCCCTGGGAATTGGGTGCATCCCAAAGACCAATTCTACTCTGTCTTTTGTGGCCCTTGTTGTAAGATCCCTGCACCAACGCGCTGAGTGGAGCAGCTAACCTCCTCCGTCTGCCTGTGGCTCACCCATTGTGGTCCCTGCCGCGGTACTGGTAGAAGGAGACGCCGAAACTAGCAATCTGCAGGGATGGAGCGCTGGGGCAAGGCCTGCGCCAAGAGGCAGGTTTTTGAGAGGGATTGGAAGGGAGGGAGGGAGCATATGTGTCCAGGGAGGGAGGACTGACCTTCCCAGGTGGGAACATAGCGGGAAATGAGGGCCGAGAGATAGGTGGGAGCAAGGCCGTGAAGAGCCTTGAAGGTGAGGACCAGAGTTTGTGAAGGGGGACGAGGAGCCAGTGGGGAGGTTGAACGTGTTCAACCCAGTGGGCGAGGTGGAGCAGCTTGGCAGCAAAGTGCTGAGCAGGAATGAGAGGGGTGAGCGAGAGAGGCCAGTAAGGAGGAGGTTGCAGTCGTCCGAGAGGCCTGGCTTTTGGAGCGAGCAGTAAGGAAGGGCTGGATTTTAGCAAGGTTCTGGAGGGAGATGGGACGGGCCTTGTTGTGGCTGAATTTCCTCAATGATTCGGTTCCCCGCCCTGATGGTGTTCGGTGGTTTTAGTCCCATGTCCGTTGCCCTAGGGGTTTAGAGCGGCTGCTTTTGGGTGGGTGCCGTGCTTCTTGGAGAGAGCCCCCATTTGGTCAGGCCCCCATCCCAATGCAAGCAGCCTCTTAGTGAGTAGGGGTGACAGTGGACTCTCTTACGGTAGGGGACAGGGAGGCTGTACGCATTAAAGACTTAGGAAGAAAATAAGATGATTAGGAAAATGGCTCCGTTTTGGGTTCCAAAGCTGTTGGGTCAATGATTGACCGAGGTGGGGGGCTAATAGCCCAGCAATGACTCTGTTATGTAACCTATTAAACACAGGGCCGGCAAAGTGAGCCCAACGCGGGGAACCAGAGCGGGTTTCTTATTCATTCTGCTGCTAAGCAAATTGGTATTAAAACCCCCAGGAGTGAATTATTTACCCTCATTATTGGGTTAGTTATAAACCAAAGGGGAGGGGAGGAGCAGGGCAAAGACGACCATGCGCTGGAAATAGATTTGAAAGGAAGTGCGGAAATAATCCTTATTGGGCCTGTCCTAATTACAGCGGGACATAAGTGTAATCTACAAAGGCCGTATCCCGTGTCCCCCATCTGCTAGGCCGCCCTAGGCCAGCGACACCCTCCTCTGCTGGGGTGGTTTCTCACCGAGCTTGCCCCTTGGCAGCGGTTGTCCTGAGGCTAGAATTTCTCCTGGCACGGGGCGGGTGGGGGATGAGGCTAGGACACGGCAGTGCACCCCGGGGGGAGACTGCAGGGCGGGGTGAAGCTGCTAGGAATAGTTTAGTTAAGTTTATTACATTTTTATGCCGCCCCCTCCTGCTTCTGCAGTTTGGGGCGACTTACAACAATAAAAATAATAAGTAATATAAAATTAAATATAAAACAGCATTAAAACCTGGCAAAAAGACAAAGAAACCCCCCC
>QEPC01006384.1:1426546-1461398 GCA_003113815.1 Sphenodon punctatus
GGTTATTTTCTCTGTTTCCTCCTTTTTATGGTGTGTTTTAATTGTTTTTTATTGTTGTAAGCCGCCCCGAGCGGCCTGTGGCAGGAGGGGCGATAAGATTTTTAAATAAGTAAATGAAATAAAAGGCAAGCGTTAATCCCACCAGGCTAAATTCCACAGCCTCTTGTTGCATGGGCAAGATTGGGGAGGGTGTGTTTTCACGCATTACAAAATGGGCTATTCTAATAACTGGAGAGAATACTGGGTGTTATAATTCCCCAATTTTTGTTTTGTGCAAATGCACTATTCCCCTTTCATGCTGCAAAATCTCCAGTCGTTGTAAGAGCCACCTATTTTAATAAATCGGTCTCCTGACTGGATTGTAATTTTGGCACTTACTCCTTCCAATTTCCATTGGCTACAGTCAGGTCTGGCCTTACGCCGGTGGGCAGGTTTGCCGAAAGAGGCCGGACAGCCACCTGTCGGCAATGCTGTCACTGTTGTCATCCTGCATCCAAGTAGGGAGCTCCCCGACCAGGAGTCTATGTGCCGCTGTCTCGGCTGGGACAGGGGAGTCTGCACTGTGAATGTGCTGTGCTGGCCTTCCCCTGCCTCCTTCCGACTGCCATCCCCTAATACCTCTTCATGCTGGAGAGACGCGTCCCTGGAGGCCTTGTTGAGGCGAGGAGCCCATGGCAGGTACCTCTTTCACCCTGCCCCAAAGCTGACCGTGGCTACACTATTCTGCCTCCTTGCCTGTTCTAAATGGAGGTGCAAGCTTGCTCTGTGCTTAGCTCCAAGCCAGAGATGGCTGCATCCAACAGTGGGTGAAGCATTTCCCTTATTAATCAAGGCTTGATCCATAAGGATGCTGCCTGCCTTGTAAGGGTGCTCAGCACCCTCTGCTCCTGGAATGCTGACGCCCAGGATTCCAAGGCTCCAAATCGTGCTAATGGGTAGTAGCATTAAGTGCCCAGGATCTTCGTGGGCACTGGCTCTGTTGCCTCGGTGCTCCTGACTCCCGAAGGCCAAATCCCAACCCCTCTGCACTCTGGTCTATCCAGCCGGGACAGGCTGCGGCACAGTCCCCAGGTGCCCATTGTGCTCTGTATTTCCTACTGAGGTCCCCTGCCCTCAGAGAGCCCACTCACCTTGGTGTCTCCTTTCCAGAGAAGTGAGAGGTGGGAGAAGGAGGCTGAAGGTCCCAGTGGGGTGGCATGCTTGGGATTCCAGGTTGCAGCTAATTGAGCAAACTGAAGTAGAAATAAATATTGCTTAGTCAGCATCTGTCTCACGCGCGTCCCCCTTGTGCGACACAACTAGGCAGGCAATGGTACATTGACAGGATCTCACAATTTGCTAGTGTAAGGATGGCGATTAGTGCATCTCACTCCACAGGCTACGAACAACAGTCCGGTTGTTACCTCCTACGCTCGTCTTGCTCCACCTAAGAGCTTGGGGCTGGTGTCTTTCCTGTGTATTAGCCAAAGCAGTTCTCCCAAAGCCAGTGGGTTTGAGATTTGACAACACACTCAGGTGAGAGATGCCCCAGCCACACATGTGTTTAAGTTGTGTTATACCAGGCGTATTTGTGCAAGCCCATGACCCTGGGATGACGTTGGTTTCCCATAGGGGCCTGTGATCTACTCCAGGGCATTTGGACAACACATTTCCTGAGCGTCCCTTACGCTGTGCTAAACATGTTCACACACTGGCCACCCTTGCCTGGGGGCGTGGGGGTAGCACTCCCCCCCGGGTGTTACGGATTGATGGGAATGTTTGCAGATAATGTTGGGGTGTTGCGTGAACACAGTCATCATGGCTCATGCATCTCATTCAGGCTGAATGGCGCTGTATCGGCACAACCGACTGGAAGGGCTTTGTCCGGTGACCGTCTGCATCTCTCTTTGCAGTTTTCAGGGAACCCTACACTGTCCGTGTGGAGGATCAAAGGTCAATGCGTGGAAACGTGGCCGTTTTCAAGTGCCTCATCCCTTCTTCTGTACAAGAATACGTCAGCGTTGTGTCCTGGGAGAAAGACACCGTTTCTATCGTCTCAGGTAAGAGCGGCGGCGAGGACCCTGTGGTTCTTCTGCCAAATATGAATTGGCATCGTTTTTGTGTGGAGGTTTTGTTGACTGCTGTCTGCTCCTTCAGCCTTGTGACGAAAGCAAGGGGTGAAGGGTGTGTCTGCAGCTGGAACTGGACGCTGGACGTTGGAAACGGGGGGGGTGAGGGTGGGTGTTGACTTCATGTGGTTTGTCTGTGTGTCGCTGGAATTGCGCTCTGTGCGCAGGAAGGCAGAGAGGTTGAGCAGGGAACGCGTGTTTGCCTCCAACCCACTGGTGACCCCACCTGTGCTGGGGGGCCATGGCAGGTGGGATGCAGGGAGGAAAACGTGCCGCCTTCATCTCTCCTGCATTCATGACTGGAGCTGATTTTCCCATTGTGCTGGCAATTCCAAAATAATGTGTCGGCCTTTAACCTCCCTGTTTGCATGGGGTTCCTGACAGTTCCTGCAGCTCCTGGAAGATCAAAGGGATGAGTAAGGAGGGTTCAGTGAGAACATGCATCCCTGGTGGGACAGGGAGGTGCCGCTCATGCTGTGCTAGTTCCTTGGCCCTCTTGGGTGCACTGTGCTGATGGAGGGAAGGACTTGCAGGCTCGAAGCAGATTTCTGCCCTGAACAGACGAGTCCCACTCGAATTGTGGCAAGAAGGGCCGGAGTGCCTTCTCCTCGGTGCGCAGGCCCGGCTCCCCTTGTGCCTGGAGCACTCGCTACGCTTGTACGATGGGGATGGGGGGCAGGGGGAGATCATGGCTTTTGCCCGCTGGGATCATTGTAAACAGGAAAATTCTGACGATTTTTTAAAAATGAGAAATTGTCAACGTTTTTCTTTTTAAAAAAATAAATAATAAAATTCCCTCCTTAATGATATTGAAAAATGTTGAGCAGCTTGCAATAAAGCTCAAAATCCCTGGCTCCAAAGAGAGATGCCTAGCTCTGCAATAGCTGGGAGGGAGGGTTGGCTGGGGGGGGGCACCTGTTAAGCAAGCCTCAGCCCTCCCCCCGCCCCCCTTTCCGTGACCTTTCCATGCGCATTCTGTGTTATGGAAAAGGAACGACAAAATGATTTTATAAATTGCTCATTGATTTGTGAGCTCATTGTGCATGGGGACAATGACTGGTGTGCTCCCGTGCGGGGGCACATCACTGTGCTGAGCGCTCAGCGCCGGGACTGTGTTGTGCAAGGGCTACTCAGCAGCATCTCCCAGTTGCATGATCGGTTCTTATGCCGTATCCAAGGCTCTAGAGGCGAGGTGGGGAACTTCAGGCCAGGTGGCCAAATATGGCCAGTGGCTAGTTTTTAAGCAGCCCCTTTCCAGAGCCTGCAGCTGGGTCCCGTTCCTACCCCCCAAGCGCTGAAAGCCTGAGCTTGGAGTGGGAGGTGGGGGAGAGGGGAAGGGAGCAGAGAGGAGAGCAAGCAGCCGGGGCCTTGTGGGCACCCGAGCCAACGAAGGAGACCTCCTGCCTCTCTCCTTGGAGACTGTCTCTGCCCCAGGAGCGAAGCTGTTGCTACGGCTCCCCCAGGGGGCGGGGATTCAAAGAGAATTCAAGGATTTTGCCCCAGGTTCTTGCTGTTTGCTGCCCAGTCAGTAAATGACGGTTGCCACGGTTGCGGTGTGGCGTGGCATGCTGCTGCCTTGGGGCGGTTGCCGTCTCGAGGCACCGCACGGGCGAATGAAACCGTTAGCGCCGTTCTCGCGTGCGTGGGACACCGCAGCCTCTTTCCCTTTGGGGAGCAGGTGATCACCAGCCAACCCCCTGCTTGACTCAACCTTGAAGGAACATTTCCTTAAGCTGCTTAAGGGGGAAAGCCCCTTACCTGGAGGGGAATTGTCAATGCCCCTTTATAGAGGGCTGGACGGGGCATGGGGCAGAACTCCCACCCCGTGTCCGGAAAGGGATTCCTCTCCGCAAAGGGTTTGCAAGTAGGTTTCCCCCTGGAACCCGGCAGTGGGTACAATGGGTTGAGTTGGTGTTTTCTGTCGCCTCCTCACTAGTTTGACTCTGTATTGGGCAGCTGCCAGGAAAAGCCAGTCTGTCCAAGGCCGAGATGGGGTTGGTTGGTCAGACAGACATTGTTCCGTTTCTGGACTGAGCTGCTTAATATTAAAGGAACCCTAACCTCGCATTACTAGGATTGTGGGAGCATTTTGCTGTCTCCCAGAGTGAGCGTGTTTCCCTGGGGCTGGAGGTTGAATAGGATGCTTTTATGGGTTATGCTGACCTTATCAGGAGGCCAGATGCCAGGCCTGGTAGAAATTTTGATTGAGATTTTTTCCATGTTGTTTTGGAAAATAGCTTTTTACATATTTTACTCTGTGGTGGTGGGGGCAGGGGTGGGGTTTGGTTCTGAATTATTTTTGTAATTTTGGGGGGTGGGGGGAATCTTTTTAAATTCCGCTGCTTAATTTTTCAGCAACAACAACACACAAAATACACCAAACTGAAGCATTTCCTTATTTTAGAAACCTAAGTATTTCAGAATGCAAAATATTTCTGTTAAAACAAAAAAATGTCAAAGTTTTCTCCGGGAAAAAGAATGAGTAAAATGTTAGCGAAGTGTACTGCAGAGCAAGGCGTGAATGGCTGGTGTACGCTGGTCTTGGCTGGAGTGGTGCTGGGCTGCTGACTCGCATGGTGGCAGCTGCTGGGGGCCACTGTTAAAATTTAACACATTACCACGGAACACACAGCGAATAAAAAGCACCGCGAATACACGTTGGTGGCATGCAAAGTAGTTGAGCAATATGCAAAGCTCTTCTCTGTGAGTAAATTGAAAAGGGGAAACCAGCAGTTGCTTCTGTAGGTCAGATGGTAAAAAGGGAAATGAGCAGATCAAAGGTTCAAGTCCCTCTTACGTCAGGGGACACGATATGTATGTGTGATTTCTTTCACTTTTAAAATGGGTTGTTTTAAAAAAATAAGCATCCTCAGAGAAACACTGTCCATTCCAGGAGTGTGTGAGGAAAGTTTTAGGAGAAGTTTGGGACATCCAGTATACACCAGAGAATCCACCCAGAAGAGAACCCTTACTTGTGCCCTGACTGGGCAATGCTGCAGGGTGAGCTCAGCCCTCAGTGGACACCAGAGAATCCACCACTCAGGGAACAGGCCCCATAAAGGTCTAACTGTGGGGCTCAGTCTTGGGATACATCAAGCAGTTTGTTGTTCCCCCACCTCCGCTGCAGCTGGTAGAGAGGATGACGTCAATGGCAGAGCTCACTTGGGGGTTGGGCAGGAGGTTCGGGACAGAATAGGTTAGGAAAGCTGAGCTCCTGAGCCTCCCGTCCCATTCCTGCTCCCCTTCCCTTAACACCGATATCTCTAGGAACCCAGACCATTCCATGACCTCTTTCTTTACGTGTCCAGTTCCAAAGTGACACCTAAAGGTTTACACCCGTGGCTGCTCAGCTGCAAGGGCAGGGAGGGTGACCGGGTGCCTCTGCAGCAGCAGGCAGAAGGGTGCAACAGGGTGGGTCTCGGGTTGGGGCAAAGCCCCCTCTGGACTCAGACCAGCTATACTAACAGGTGTCCGTGCCAACCTAGCGTTATCCTGCTGCCTTAATTCTCCGCTGCCCTTACTCTTAGTGCTTGCAGCACTGACGCTTAGTGCAGGCAGGAGTCCCTCTTGCAGCAAATGGAACTTGCCCTGTGCTCAGGGCTGGCACAGGAGGGGAGCTTATTGACTCTGAATTTGTGTCCTGGCTCCCCACAAATGAATCGCCAATGCCCCATCCCCCATGCAGCGTTGGGCCCAACCATAGCATGGTTCCCTTTGTATCCAAGCTGGGGCTAAACTGTGCTCCAGGGTCCTGGCCAGCTCCCCCGCAGAGCAGATGTCCCAGATGCAGCAGAGACCGTAGCTCCCTCCCTCTCCCAATCCAAACCTGCGCTTCCTATTAATGGTAACTTGTACGGCAAAGAAATGTTCAGTCCAAATATCTAGTCATCTCCTCGTGCAAAACCTCCGCCCTCCATTTGTACGTACAGATCTGCAGTGGGGTCAGCAGCTATGGGACTCGGAAGATCTTGAAGGAAATGGTATTTGGAAGAATCGTGGAAGAAAACATACTAAAGCCACAGGCGCGGGTCCGGTCTGATAAGTGAAAGGGCTTTCCAGGTGGCTCTTTGGCAGAGGATGCAAGGAGAGACGGTGTCCTGGCAGGAGCTAAACAAAACCACCAAACCATCTTCCAGGGCTGCTCCTCTCAGCAGAGAGGCTAGAACGGCCCCTGCCTTACTGAGCTGCCTCCATTCCATCTGGGGTGCTGGGGGGAGGCAGGCCCTCCTGGGACAGCTGCTCTTCTACTCTCTGAGCTCAGCCTGCTCTGCAGCACGGCACGGTCCTTGGGTGCCATTTAAGCACCTAACGAAGAACTCTCCCCAAATATCTCTTGCTTGCATTTTTTAAAACCCAGACTGGTGCTTAGGACTGCAGTTACAGTAGATCTTTAATATGGTGATTTAATTAGAGTCAAAGGATTTTAACTTTCTAAAGCAATAATTACCCTAAAGACAGAATGAGGAAATTGTGTTACTGCATAGAGTCAACATGAGTAAACATGGTTTGTCTGTTGGATTACAAATGCAGCTTCTGCCTGGAGCTCGCTCTGGTCTGCTCTGGATTTACGGTTTCTAAAAGGGGGACTTGATTTGACCTCTTGGGAGCCTTTGGTTCCAGCCCCCAGCTCATGGTGCGGGGAGCAAATGCGGGAAATGTCCCTGTGACACTTTGAGCTTGTTTCAATTTTAATATTTTTATTTTTTTTAACAAAAATCCCAAATCTGGACTCCCCTTTTCTGCCTTAAAAATGTTGCTCAAAACTGTGTAAGCTGAAGGTCAAACGATGGTAGAAATCTCCATTTTTCTTTTAAGAATAATGGGTCTTTGCATTGATGACTGTTTTTGAGTACCGGTCTCCACTGGCTTTATGACCTGGGATTTCTTTTTTGTTGTTTCTCTGGGCAAAGTTGTGTCAACGTGTTCCTATTAATGCTGAAGTGAGTCCTGGTTTTGTATTTTGGAGAACTAGCCAAATGCTATCTGCACCAAAATGGGGAATGACGGTTCCTTTTCCAGATGTTTGAATACTTGGTTATTTGATCAGCTGCTGCATGTGCAAGATAGACAAACTGAATAACTCAAGCCAGAGCTCCAGAGATGGCCCTAAATAGCGGTGGTGGTTATTCCGTTTGGTGGTCGATGCAGCTTGAAGGGGCAGAAATCGTTGGATAGGATCTTTGCCGAGGCTATTCCTTTCAGCTCTAGCTCACGTTAATGGGAGCCGCATGCACTATCTCTTTCCTGCGCACTACGCCTGCGCATGCTCCAGTGATAGGACAGCGATGCGCAAATGTCCCTGCAGGGGTGAGACTGCTTGCGGACCGCGGTGCATATTACGGATTCACAAGGGAAGGTTCGATTTATTATTTTATTTTGTTTATTTAAAATATTTAACCCGCCCTTCCCTCAAAAGGCTCAGGGTGCCTTACAAAATAAAAAAAATCTAAACGTACCATGTATATAAACATATACAAAAATGAAAAGGTAAAGGCCCCAATCCAATGCCCTGCGGCTCCACATTGCCAGCCCACCGTGCCGTGGGTGAACCGTGCATGCACGTGGGGATCCGCAGAGCATTGGATTGGGGCCAAAGACATTAAACCCAGCCCACCTAGAGCCCCCAACAAAACCCACCCACGACCACCTCCCCATTCCGCACATCTACCCTCCCTCCACCCCGTACCCCAGCCCCGCCCACCAAATGCCTTTTCAAACAAAAAAAAGTCTTACACCGGCGGCACCTCCGGAAGGTGCTCAGGGCTTGGGCTCAAATGAGCCTCTGGGGGAAGGGAGTTCCACAGCCCCAGGGCAGCAACTGTGAACATCCCCCTGTGAGCCCTTGTCATGTGAACAAGAGTGGCCGGTGGTTGCCCCAGGGACGTGTTCCCGGCTGATCGCAGGGGCCGAAACGGGGCATGGAAGGAAAGGCCTTCTCTCCGATAGATACCTGGGGCCCAGACCGTTTAGGACTTTAAAGGTCAGAACCAGCACCTTGCATTGTACCCAAAAAGCTCTAGGGAGCCGGCGCAGACTTCGGAGCACCGGTGTGATGTGCTCCCGGTGCCCCACCTCTGAAAGGAGCCGGTCTGCCCCGTTCTGCCCCAGCTGAAGCTTCCGGATGGCCATCGAGGGCAGCCCCATGGAGAGCGCGTTGCTGTAGGCTCTCCTCGAGGTGATGAAAGCATGGACGACAGCGGAGCGAGTTTTTAAAGGCAGAAAAGGGGAGTCCAGATTTGGGATTTGTTTTTCAACAAAACAGTAATTGAAACAAGCCCATTCAAAGTGTGTCAGGGACATTTCCCCCATTTGCGCTCTCCCCACCATGAGCTGCGGGGTGGAATCAAGGCTCCCAAGACCCCCTTTCTGAAACAGTGAATCCAGAGCGAGCTCCAGGCAGAAGCTGCATTTGTAATCCGACCGACAAACCTGTTTGCTCGCGTTGACTCTGCACAGTAACACAATCCAAATGGGAGAGAAAAGGCCGCAGCCTCCTCACCCGATGGAGTTGGTGAAAGGCTCTCCTGACAATCCAGGTGCAGCGACGGGTCCAGAAGCCCCCTCGGAGGCTGCAGAGCTGAGTGACCAGGGGGGCCGGACCCCATCAATAAGAGGAGTCCCGATCCCCTCCAGGTCTCGAGGCCGGCCAACTACCATCCCCTCGGTCTTGTCAGGATTCAGACTGGCTACCAGGGTCTCTCTATTGAAGTGGAGATTCCGAGAGGGACGCTTTAGCGAGCAGGAGGTTGGGCTAGAGGAACATTATGCCAATGAGCATGAGATGAACTGGCATCAGAATCGGAAAATGTTTTCTCCCCTCACGGTGGACGTGAGAAGCAGCACCCTGGGATGATCTCGGGGGTGCGGGGAGGGGGCATGTTCTGGATCTAGAACAGCGCCTCCCAAAATGCTCAGTGGCTGGGGAGAAAACGGCTCTGGGCCTCGGTCCGGCCCTCTCTAGGCCAACGAGCTGTTCATCTTGGTGCTGTATCCGGCAGCCGAGGCTTCCTTTGCAGCCGCCACTGCACGTGGCAGCAATCCACTCTTTGTTGCTGCTCCTGGCTGCGTATGTTTGTTTAGTACAAAGTGTACAAAAGGCAACTGTTCGGTCCGTACGTACCGAGTAGATTCAGGCTCTCCTTGGGGGAGGGCCCCTTGCTGGCCTTCACAGCAACGCAACCGAAATGGGAGGGGGCTTTCTCCCCCATGCCTCAGTTTCCCTCCTCCAATCCCCCTCCCCCCCGCACATCAGGCTCCGGTCTCTTCATTCTCTCTGGTAAACAGATTTTATTTAGGTTCCCTGCTTCCCCAGATTGCCGGGATCCTGTGGATTCTCTCTACGCTCTTGCACGGTCTCTCTCGCCCCTACTGGGTCTTTTTGTCCCAAGACTCCACACTCGAGTCCTTCCTGAGCTGGAAGTTACTTCTATAATCCGTCCTGCCCAATGAGCTATGGGCTTTCTCTTCCCACTGGAGTCAGCTGACTTCTCTCAGCCACAGCTGACCGCTGCCGATCTCCCTTCATATAGGTGTCTACAGAGGAGGTTTAGCTGGCTCGGAGCAGGGGCGCCCGCCCAGTAACCCTGGCAGAGCCAGTCCACCCTGCTACGCTGGGAGTGTTGGAAGCCATAAAGACCCTACTTCATTGCACGGTCACCATGATATTGGATAATTTGGGGGGGGGGGGCATAGTTCAAGAGGTAAGAGCGCATGCTTTGCATGTATAAGGTCCCAGGTTCAATCCCCGGCATCCTCACTTCAGGATCCCTGGTAGCGTGTCTGGGGGAGGCCTCTGCCTGTCTCTTATACACATCTAGATGTGTATAAGAGACAGCCCTGGTAGCGTGTCTGGGGGAGGCCTCTGCTGGGGGCTTGGAGAGGTCTCAGGTAGCGCGCTGGGATGGCCTCCTGCCGGAGACCCTGGAAGAGCCGGATTTGGACCCGAATTTGAACCCCCTACTGCCGTGTCAGGTTGTGACAATACTGGGCTAAGATGGACCGTTGGTCTGACTCAGTTAGGCAGTTTAAACAATAATGAGCCGGGTAGCGTGGCACTGTCCTGCCCAGGATACAGTCAGAATTGCCTGACTACCATAGACCCTAACAGGGAGTGGAGATGTCTACATTTTCGGAGCGAGGAGTCTCTCGAGTCCCGTGCGGCTGTGGCCGTGGTGCATGATAGCGAAATCCTAGACAATGCAGACCACAGGCGAGCTCTGCTGCGGAAGGTAGGAGGGAGCAGATCGAGTGCCGCAAACCGCTATTTTATTTGCCAACACGTTCTGACTTGTGGGCAGAGAAGTGCCCCGTTAAGCCTAAGAAAGGTGTCTTTGGGGCTTAACGTTTGCCTCTTACGGTTGTTCAGAATCATTTTCATCAAATTTAATGGGCAGAACCTCAGGGTCGCAGCACATTTTGCAGCTGGGTATTTTTTTTTTATTGTTCTTCCGAACAGCGGGAAACGATGTTTCATTTGCAATGGCTGTCTTTGGCTGGCTATTTCCATTTCGTTCTGACAAGCATGTCTTTCTGGGAGCACCTACTGAGTGTGTTTCAGAAGAGATTTTAAAACAATTGCAGCTGACTGCTCGCTCTCTCTGTCTCCTGATGCTGCGGTGGCTTCTCTCTCTCTTTTGTCACGAGCTGCATTATTTGGTTAACTTGGAAAGACTGTAACTTACCCTGAAATCAAAGCTAAATTCTTTTATAGAAGGTTATCCTGCACATAAAGCATTATTAGTCAGCCTCATTCTTGTTTAATGCCAACCTAACTGTGCTGCTGTCTAAAAATGGGTGTTTAGTCAAGTCAAGGGTTGCGGAGAAATTATAGGGTTTTCAAAAACCCATTTGCTTTGCTGGTGCTCACATGGAAATCAATCTTGCCTTTCGCTCCCCAACTCCAGGCAGCTTTCCTCTCAGAGTCCTGGCATTTAATGTAGGGTACCATTGATTCCAAATAACGGAATGGTGGATGATTACACTTCACGCCAAGGTTATGATTTTGAACTCTGTTGCTATCAATGAATCTTGATATTGTTTTTTGGGGGACTGCAGCTGAGCAGGCTGCTTCAAGGTCCCTGCCTTTCAAAGCAACGAGAGGGTTGGAGTCGACGTGATGAAATTCTGACAACAGAAACCGTTGGTTCAACACTTGAATGTGGCGGCCTGCTTTCCAGGGAAGCCCTCCTCCCAGCTGTAACCTTGGGACATAGAGGAGGCAAATCCCTGCCTTTATCGTGGTTGGTTCAACGTCAAGGATGTGCCACGGTGGCTGCTCATGAGTCGCTGTTCTCCACCTTTCATGGTGCAGAAACTAAAATTTCAGCGTTGCTGCTTGCGATGGTTTCGCTACCTGTGGCCATTGATTTAAGTAAGTTTTTCAACCCCCAAATTGTGTCTGTCTGTCTATCCGGGCTGCCCAACATCCACTCGCCCGCTCACCTCTGGCAAGTTTGTGCCTTTGTGCTGGTGCGTGGATTTGTATAGCCCTGCCCCCCCTTTCATGCAGCTTGGAGAAGGGTCTTTTACGCCTGGCTGGGTATGCAGTATGTCTGTGCTTATTCACACACATGTCTCTCTCTAGATTGATTCTGAAGTTGAACATGCTAAAGGGTGGGACAGTAGGGACTGGTGATTTTTTTGGGGTATCCAACTTGAGGCAACCTAAAGGGTCTGAGTTTTCACAAACTGCCAGTGACCCCCCCACTAAGGAATTCTATGTTGCGACCTGCAAAATAGCCACTTCTGGATTGTGCTGGGTGTTGACGCACTTCGTGTTCACTCACACCTCAGAAAATGCTACTGTCTCAAGATCTGCCTTGTCCCAAAACAGGACTAAAAGTCCGTGTCTCACAACTGCCTGTGGAGGGGGAATTCCCCCCACAAAGAGTGGTTTGGTTCATTTAAAAATGGAAATGTTTTGCTTCCATTAGCCCTGAATGGAAAGGCTTTTATTTCAGGAGCAGGTGGGAATGTTTTTTTTATGGGAGCTGCAAGTCCAGTCCGATTCTCCCCCTGGGCCTGGTTCTTCTCCCATCACGCATGTTGCCCTTAACGGTGCCTGGCTGTGGCCATGGGGTGCATTCTGGGAGAAGAGTCTGTGGGGGCACACAGCCTTGGGGAAGAAGCAAGCCAGAGCTACATCTGCTATGCCTCTTGCCAGCGCTGAGCTCAAAGCAGAAAGAACCGTTAGATTTCAGGCCAAAACAAAATGTTCTTTCTGACAGAAAATTTCATCCGAAAACCCAGAACTTCATTTTTCTCTCAGAATATTTTGCGTTGGAAATATTCTGACCAGCTGTGGTCTCAGGGTGGTGTGTGGCGAGGCCTCCGCGATGAGGGGTTTTCAGAGAGAGCAGGAAGATGGTGGCTTAATTCCTGAACTGTGCAAGGCCACGAGAATCCAAAACCTGCACCCTCCCTCCTCGGCAAAGCTCAAAGGTGTATGTGTAACTTGTGAGTTTGTATGCCTCCCGGTTAATTTCTTTCATTTACCTTCTGAAATTGGCTTATGTTTTGGGACCAAGTTCTTGTGACCGTTGCTGCTTAACGGCTCAACTGCTGCAAATGGTTTCGTCGTGTAAAGCCCTAAACCGCTTGGTCGTTCCTCCTCCCCTCTGGGTGTTGCAACAATGCTTATGGTCAGCCAGGGGTGCCTCTCTTGCAAGATCCACCCCTGCACCGAGCCCAGACAGCAAAGCTGCTCAGAGACGCATTCTCTGCGGCCTTTGCTCTGCTGGCGGTTCACTGCAGCCCAAGCCAGAGCATTTTTCTGAAGGCAATGTAAGCCCAGTTTAGTCGACCAGGCCTTTGGCAACTGGGGATAGCATTCAAGGAGCTGTCTTATAAATGGGAATTAACAAATTATATAGTTTTACACCATTTGTATTTTCATGGGTTTTATTTGATGTATATTTATGTACATACTGTATATTTTTATCTTGTTTCCTGTCTTGAGCCTTCAGGAAGGGGGGTGGTGGTGGTTAGAGGTCAAAATAAGCAACCCTAATAATAATAATCCGATGCCCGTGAAGGAAGCTGTTGATTCCAGTCTGATAGAAGGGCTGCTCCTGAGCTCTGTGGTTTGCATAAATGTAGAAAGCCGACGGGACAGATCCGACCGTGAATGTTGCACAATTCTGCCAGTCACCGGTCATTGTGGGAATATTTTCAACCCCAGCTCCCGTTGCATGCCGTGTTTCCTCGGGTGATGGAATCCTGGCACCGTGGGTCAGTGTGCTAGGCCTACCGTGTCTGACCCACCCTGCGCTTTCGCTGTGACGCTTGTGAGAGCTGCTGCTCCGAGAGAATCCCAGCGAGCCTTGGTGCCGGTGCGCTGAGGGGAGACCATCCTCGGGTGCAGACTGCGGCAGGGATTAATTTTGGGTTCTGTCCTGGTGCGGTGTTTCTCACCCCCAGGGCCCAGCTATACGATTTCACTGGCGCTCCCGATCCACACCCCCTTGATCCCAGTTTAGGCAGCGGTGGGAAAGCAAGGTCTCGCTTGAGACTGGACGCAGGTATAAATGCCTGCTAGCTGGGGCTTTCAACCCCTGGCTGCTGGTAATTGGGAGCAGTCAGCAGGAGATGGGTCACACCTCCATGATCTTTACTTTACTTTACTTCTTCCCAGCAATTATTGCTATTCCAATTCCAGTATAAAACATTCAACAGGTCCTATATAATGAGCTGTAACATATATATATATATATATAATACAAATAAATCAAAAATAAATTTATTAAAACACATATTTTCCCAATTATTATAACAAAAAAAACCCCATAAAAAGTTCCTGGTGGAGCAAAGTGCCCAATGATCTCAACCATCAGAGTCCTTTAGTCCTAGCCCTTTCTACCAGACGAAGGAAACAGGCAGTAACCTTAGATTTCTCCTCATCTGTTGCTATAGCCAGTAAGGTCAATTTCTCCTCTGGCAAAAGGGAGGATCCAATAAACAAGAAGTCTATCCAGACCTGCCTGAGAGATGTGTACTTAGGGCACCAAAATATTCTATGGGCCAAGGTCTCTACTTTACTTAATGCGCAGAGACAAAGTCTTTTGTCAGAAGGGATCTGAGCTATTCTGTCCGTGACCACCGCCGTATCAAATAGGTTAAAGCGGAGCAAGGTTATCATCCTTCTAAGGCTAGGGTCTCGTAAGAACCTAAGATAAGGTTCTAGTGCCAATACTGTTTTCAGTTGGCAGTATAATGGGACTCTCCTACTTCCCTGAATTGCTGTAAGGTCACGATTGGTAGCCCATTAACGTATTAAGTTCTTAACCTCCATCTTATCTGGGGGTGCCTTTGCAGCATCTAGGGAAAGGACTACCTTCTGCAATAAATGTCCGATCGCACTCCACCATCTGTAGGGTATACACCCTTGATGGAGTCTTTGTTCCCAATAACAGTTGTAGGCCAGAGAGTCCGTCTTTTCATGATGCAATCTATCCCAATAAGAAAAGGCTCTCAGTTTGACTTGATCTTCAGCTGCCAGGGTACCTGTCTCCAAACGTAACATAGGAACTTGTGGTGACGCACGAGGAGCCCTCAGGATAGTCCTAAGAAAATCATTTTGGGGTAACTCCAATCTAGGTAAGTAACTGGAAAACAAAATTTCCAAGCCGTAAAGTAACTGCGGGATTACTTGGGCCATAAAGATTTTGATAACCTGGTCTACTGGTGCAAAGGGGGAAGTGGGATCAAGTTTCAGAATTCCTGCTACCGACTGTCTTGCTCTGGATATCCAATATTCCCTGTTGGCCTGCCAGGATCGAGAGGCTGAAAAAATCAGGCCCCAATAAGTCTATTGGGGTGCCTGTTCAATCACCAGTGGCCGATTACCCATTTGTGTTGAGTGCGAGAAGCACCAAAGGGGATAATTTTAGATTTGTTAATATTAACCACCAGCGAGTTAGCTATACAGAAGGAATTCAATGAATCTAAGCAACGTTGCAGGCCTCGCCTTGTCTGGGAGAATATGACAATATCGTCTACGTAGAGAAGGCGGGATATAGTTATTTATTTTCTACGTGACCATAGGCCATAGTAGTCAAAATCATCGAGAAGGAGTGAAATTGGCCTGTTTCTTATCTTAGGGGGTGTGGCATGATTGGCCTCGATCCAGTTAACCAAATCATTTATAAGAAGATTGAATAACAGGGGCGCTAAAAGGCAGCCCTGCCTGACACCCCGAGCTGTAGAAAATTGTCTAGTAATTCTACCCTCATTGCCGACCTGCACTACTGCTGATGTCTCGTAGTGAAGACGTTTTATTAAAGTTAAAAGTTGGGAATTAGTCCCCAACTTGGAGAGCTTTTGCCACAGATGTTCTCAAGGGACCGAATCGAAGGCTTTCGCCAGATCTATAAAGGCAACGTACAGCCTAGCCTTCCTTATGTGAACGTATTTTTCAATGAGATGGAATAAGATAAAACAGTTATCCATGGTAGAACTTCCTGCCCTGAATCCCACTTGTTCTTCAGCCAGGAGGGAACATGTTGAGACCCAGTCTTCTAAAGGGGTAAGCAAAACTCTTGAATAGAGCTTACCCAAAACTGAAAGTAGACTAATAGGTCTATAACATGTTGGGTCCAGTGGGTTTCCTTTCTTAAAAATTGGGACAATAATTGCCGTAGTCCAAGGCTTCGGGATTATTTGAGAAATATTAATAGTTGTAAAAAAACTTGGCCAAAATTGGAATCCACCAGCCTGGATTATCTTTGAATAATTCAGGTTGTAAAGCGTCAACCCCTGCGGCTTTCCCATATTGCCGTTTGGTAATGTATATGTATACATCTCTTTCTCTAACTAACGGAGTAAAGGAGTCTGTGGTAGTGGAGGTTGGAAAAGGATCCATATCTCCATCTACCACCCCTTGGATGGGATCTCGAAAGAGCTCCTCATAAAAAGCTACCCATCGTTCACCATCAACGCAAGAGTGTGTAACTGCCCTCCCTTTCCGGTACCAGCAGTTTATAAGTTTCCAAAACTTACAAGAATCTCGCGTTTTGGCCACCATCTCAATTTCTGCCCAGATTTGTGTCAGTTTATTGAGTCTCTTAATTCTCAATAATTTGTAGTAATCTTGCCTCTGGGCCACATATAACTCCCAATCCGCCCTCAAATGGAATCAACTCCAGTTTCTTCTAGTTTTAGAAAGAGCAGCCGTAACAGCTTTACACTCAGCATCATACCAAATGCTATTATTTTGGTATTTTTGCTGAGAGAAAGAGGCTAGTTTTCTAGTGATATACTGTAAAAGTCGATCAATAACAATCTGGAACAAAGAGTAAACCGCCTGATGGTCGTTAGCTGTTATAAGTGAATCCCGAATTGCTAACAAGTCAGCTGAATAAAGAAGCATTGACACCTGGGTAGACACTGAAGGAGACCACTTGACTGGGTAGAGAGCCGGGGGAGTAACATGTCCCACTCGGTTGGGAGTGCAACGAGAGGAGGGGGATCTCCAGCTCCAAATGGAGCGGCAGATGGTTCCTCTCTGGGCGGGTCAAGACAGCAAGGTCCTTAATAAGAGGGAAATCAAGTATCTGGACCAATACAGTCAATTAAGCTGGTGCCTAATATGGTGTCAAAGGTGAACTGACCCAAAGGGTCAGAAGAAGTCCTACCATTCACTATCAGGAGACCATGTTCATGAATTAGCAGCCGTAACCTTTTTCCGTGCTCATTTTGCACGAGATCCATTGATCCTCGTAAGGGGATCTTCAGGAACGCATATAATTGCAAGTCCTCCTCTTCTGTTGCTTGGATCCCTATTCATGCATTAAAATCTCCCATTGTAATAGTTGCCATATTCGGGTAAGCATGAGATAAACTGTTCAATATTTCACTGAACATCTCCCATAGTGAAGGTGAAAAATATGGGGAGGCTTCGGGTGGGACGTAAATATTAACGATAAGAAAAGAATCAAAATTCGGACTGGTGACTAGAAGGGCCAGGCAGTTTTTCAATCTAACTGATATATGTTTGATGGTAGCTTGAAGCCTATTAGCTATAAGAATAATTACTCCCCCCCGCCCCACCCCCAAAGCACGTCCTCTTGAAGCTTCCTTAGTTGCAGGTGTTGAAAAAAACTGGAAACCCTCAATAGCTAAGGGTTCTTCATCACCTTGCCCTAGCCACGTCTCTTGCAAACAGACGACATCATCGATGCTACAGAAATCCACCCAATCTTTGTCAATCAATTTAGATTTTAAACCTTCACTAATCCATGAGAGACATGTAAGATGGTTATGCTCTAGCTGTCACGGGGGAAGGACCCTCCTAGTCTCCTCCTCTATAGAACAGCTCAAAGGCGAGGGAATGGCTATATTTGAATTTTGCCAAGATGAAATCATTGCCTGAGGTGATAGGGGTGCCTGGGGGAGACTAGAGTTTGAAACTAAGGCAGGTTCTGCACCAATAATATCACATGGGTAACATTTCGCCCTTAAAACTATACAGGAAGTACAATCTATCCTTAAAGGGGGTAGACTTGTACCTCCATGACCTGGACTTGTACTTCTCTTGAGCTACGGGAGCTGGCCACTGTCGGAGACAGGATACTGGGCTAGATGGACCACAGGTCTGACCCGGTATAGCATTGACTATGTTCTTATGGGTAAGAGCTCACTTTTACGGAGCATGATGTGAAATAAGGGCTGTTCAAAAAAGTAGTTTCTGAAAAGTAATAATAAAAAATCAGCCCATTTTGGGGGACAAAATTTTGAAATGTTATTGAAGAAATTTTATGAAATAATGGATTTTGAAACTTTTCAACCAGCTGCCAAAAGTGGATCCAATCGGAATTTGGCTTGAATTAGGAAGCACATTTCTAGCCACCTTGCGCCAATGTTTGGCTCGTCCTTGCCTATTTCTATGTAAGCACAATCGCAATGCATGTGCCTAATGAAATGAAAACCAATCTGCTAAGCCCCAGCTCCGGCAGAAGTGCAGGGAGTGGAATTCGCCCCTCGTTCGGAGGGTTCGAATGTGCCCTTTCTACAGCCTAAGTATTTTTAAAATCTTTCCTCTGTTGCACCTTGGAACATCTGTCACATGCGACATCGTCTCTTTAATATTTCGGAAGCAAATGTAACTATATAAAAAATCCATTTTAATCTGTCTCCAAATGTAATGAGTGTCTAGAGACGCAGCATGAGGCTACTGAAAATTAAAAATACCCGTAGTATTTATGGGTCTGGTGTTCCTCCTCAACACGTCGCTTTATGCTTGCAGTATTAGAAACGAGTGTTTGCATGACAGCCTGGCCAGATCCTGGGTGGTACCAGTAGCCGGCCAGGTGTGTTGTGTCATGGGGGCAGCAGAAAGCTGATCCGAGGCACGGAATAGCAGATAATTAGACATTGTCCTTTATCAATAGGCTTTTTTTTTTTTTTATAGAGGGCACCAGTTTCCTGTTACTAAAGCAAGCTGGTGGCCTGGGCAGAATAAACACGGCCAGGCTGAAAGACAATCCTTATTGTTTGTGTTTGTCCTTGGTGGGGAGAGGGAAGAGGAGATAATTTGCAGCGTGTCTTTACCAGCTGCTGCTGCTCCTGCTGGCTTTATCATTTTTGATTTTGTTTCTTTTTTCCTTGCAAAATAGCTCCAGCTGGCTGAATTCTAACCCTTTCTACCGTGAGTGCCCCATGGTTTGGAATGTATCAGGGTGAGGATGATGAACAATGAATTTATGTTACCTGCCTCTTCCTGGGAAGGGAGGGCAGGGGTGTTTGTCACCCCACAAATGAGCTGGTGCAGCGCAAACGGCTCCCACCCACCATGAAAAGGGATAGGGGAGGGAACAGCTCCGAATGGTGGAGTCTGATCTGGTCTGCATGCTCCCCGACCGGCCCGGGAACAGAAAATCGGGGCTGAAAAGGGCATCTCCTCTTCTCGAGAGAGAAACGGCCAGATCTTTGGCCAACCTCAGACCAGCTGCTGGGGGTTTATACCCTTATACCCTTGTACTTCCCAGCAGGCAGTTGCTTGTGGCGTGCATGGGCTTGTGGGGGGCGGGGAGTGGGGTGTGTGTGTGTGGTTTTGAAGTAGTTTGTCCAAAACAAACTTCTCAGAATTGTCCCACTTTGGTGGCAGTCAGATTGCACAGTGTTATGTTTGCGTAGCTGACCTTTGGGGATATAAAGGATTAGCGTCTGAGAGAATTGGTGGGGCAGGTGGCCAGGAAACGGGAACGTGGCTTTCACCAGAACAATTCACAAGTCTGCAACAAAACTTTGAATGCGGGCGTGGAAATGCCGCTGGGGTGAGACTGCGATTTGTGTTGCTTGTCGCTAGGCGTGCGGTCAATGGGCACCGTTTGTGCGGAGGAGGGGGAGGAGCTAGGGAAATTCTGCTGAGGGCAGAGTGCTCATCGAAGAGCCAGGATGGCTGAGCACTCAGCTGCAGGGGGGAAAGGCCCAGAGCAGGATGGAGCAGCTGTTGGGGATCTGTGCAGTCCCCCCCGGCCCCGCTAGGAAGGGGGTGTATCTGCACAGTTGCCCCCGGCCCGCTGAGCCTCGCCCTCTTGAAGGAGCCCATGACACAAGCTGCACAGAAAAGACAGGGATGGTAGGGGCAGGGAGAGCAGTGAAGGTGGGTGGGTTTGTTCTTTCGTATTATTATTGTTGTGTTTATGGAGGGGTGATGTTTGAATGTGTTATAATATCGTTGTTTTTATTGATGTTGTCAGCAGCTCCGAGCTGCCTGTGGCAGGAGGTGGCGGGGAATAAATTCTTAAAATAAATAAATGAATAAATAGGCTGCTCCCCCAGTTCTCCAGAACTGGGGTCTGCGGAGCAGGAGATGGGAAGGGGTTGCAGTTGACCCTGCTCCAGACATTCTCAAACGTTAGCCCTGGCGGTCCTTCCCTCTTCAGTGCCCGCCCTTCTTGTACATCCCCAGCTACAGAGCCTGGTCCTTTAACGAAGCTGTAGAGACTTGCGCCTTTAGCGCCGGACTAGCTTTCCTGGTGGGGAAGCCAAGATGGACGCTCTGATGGGGCAGCAGCTGCCAAACCCAGAGCCAAAGACCAAATCCTGCTCTCATCCCACTGGCCTTGGCCCCCCAGGGGAGATGGTACAGAATGCAATTGGCCGTGGCTTCTCCCACGTGCCGGATCAACGGCGTGTTTGTTTGTGGAGAGCAGATACCGGCGGGGGGAGCGGGGCGGCCATTCCCAGACAAAGCAGCTTGAGCCTTGCTTGAAGAGGAAGCGTTTTGCCGGCTGTGACAGTCCCGGTCCTTGCTAGAGAGGATTTGCCGGAATCCTGGCTTCCCAGCCCCACTGGTCTGACCCCTACGGCTCTAGCTATCCACTGCTATCCTCGTTCCACTTCTCCCGTCGGCTCCCATCCTCCCTTCCACCCCCTGGGTCACAGAGACTCTTTGTTGGGGTGAGGAGCTAGCCAGCCACCGCTTTGACTGGCACCCCAGCTGCAGCTGCGAGCCGGCCTCACTCCTGCCTTCTTTTCCCCCTTTTAAAAGTCATAACTTTACAATATCGCTGTTAAAATTACTTCATGCTTTTTTTTTTTTTTAGCATTTATTAGAGAAAGTCCTGATGGTGAAACAATGGATAAATAAATGCAAACCATTGTTCTGTGCATTGTGCTGATGCTGGTCTCTGTTTGACTTTTTGAATCCATCCCCTTTTGACTGACTTTACTGTCGTGGTGTGAGGGGAGGCACTTTGTGCCAGGGGGCGGTATCTGCTCCCACTTCCCCGCTAGAATCAACGAGCCTTTTCCTGCAGCGCGTGTTGGAATCTGTTGAGGAGGCGGTGAGTGCGTGTGCTCTGTCATGCCACCCAGGAACTGGGCAGAAATGAAAATTTGGGGTCCCCCCCCCCAGAAACCCTCATTTTCATCAAAGGTTTGACACATTTGGAACCTTCAGTCCTCAATATTTTTTTAAAAAAAATATACGGTGAGCGCCTCTTCTGTAGTTGGGAGCAGAAAGCGGCGGTATCAGCACTGATCCTTGCGTACAGCCAGGGACTGGTATCTGGAGCTGAGAACTCCTCTTTGTCTCTGCCGCTGAGTTCCTGCGTGAGATTGAAGCCCAGGTTGGACTTGACACCGGGCTGAAACTCGGTACTTGGTTTCACTCAGTTTTGCCCAAGGATCACGGTATTCGACTCTGTTTTTCTGAGAACCCAAGTAATCGGCTTGGCACGCGGTCACTCCTCGATCGAGCAATGGCCTCCTGACACCGTATCCTGCCGCCTGTGAGATTCCCCCCCTCCGCCCCCCCAGCAAGTGGCAGCTCGTGGCTCACAAGCAACTGCAGCTGTTCTCATGCTGGGAGGAGATCAGGCCACTCTCTTTGCTCTGGGAGCATGCTTGGAAATGACAACGCTCCCAGAGAGCCAGCAGCAGCGGATGCTGTGATAATGCTCTCGGGGAGCATGCTGGGAAATGTAGTCCAGCTGGCTCCCTGCGTTTCTACTCCACAGGCCACATCCCTCCTCACAGTGAGTTTGCTGCCCCCTGCCCTCCTCCCTGCCTGCCGGGCCCCCCACCCCCGCTTGGTCACGTAAGGACAGGAGGACTTGGTAGAATACTGAGTATTTTACTGAGTACCAAGTATGAACGAGTATTCGTTGGTATTACTGAGTAGCTCTCGGACACCTGAGCCCAATCCTTGACTACTTGGAAATACTCACGGATAATTACTGTCCTGCTCTTTTCATCCCTAGACTTGAAAATTGGACACCCACTCGCTGGTATAAGTCCAGCACGGGGCTGAGTTTTGTGGAGCAAGCAGCAGAGGATGGTGTTTATAATGGGGCTGGGGTAGTAGGTGCTGGGAGAGGGACACACTATGTCCCCCTCAACTCCCTCTTACACACACGCACGTCTCTTTCTCCCTTCCCCAAAGCAAACTTGATCTGCTTCCTTCATCCTACGAGCTGCCCCCCACCTTAGAATTCCACCATCCAGGACTGGATCCAAGCTCGCCCTGGACTGTTTATAGCAGCTACAAGCAAACTCCATTCTGAGCTTGCTCACTGTTGCCCTTGGCACAAACCAGTGTGTAGTGCACAGAAAAGAGTTCAAGACTGATCTGTCCTCTCTGCATGCCACCAACAGGGCAGCAGCCTGCGCTTGGAAGTTGCGAGCAGGCACAAAATTGGAGCTTGCTTGCAGCTGCAACGACTAGTCTCTCTGTTGGTGGAGTGCAGAGAGGACTGATTGCTCTTTTAACCCTTCTCTGTGCTCTACACAGCAGCCTATGCTCAGGAACTGTGAGCAGGCTTAGAAGAGAATTTTTCAGAGCTGCTCTCAGCAGTCGGGGGCTAGCTTGGATCTGTCCCCAGCCATTGAAGTTCTTCCATAGGGGCAGAATGTTTTTGTCGGCTGAGCCCTATTAACCCCAGTGGACAAACCACCCTGACAGCAAGTCAACAGGACAAGACATGTGAGGCTCAGTCTGCATAGATACAGACCTGTACCCGCTGAGGTGAAACTAGTGCAGCGCCCTCTCCATGTGGACGGCCTTATTTCGGTTTAAGAGAAACTTAATAAAGTCCGAGTTGAACTAATTGGAGCTGAATTAAACTGCTCTAAAAATGAGTGTCTCTTCATGAAAAGCTGGACTGGTTTCAATCAATGAAAATTCATACCGATTAGTGAAAACGTTTCAAGCCTACAAGCTCACCCTCCCAACACAACCTTCTTGCATGGCACAGTAATGGATTTTTAATCTTGTACCGGCTCCCAGCAGTGTAAGGTTTGTACTGGGTTCAGCAGACAAAGGGGATCATTTGCACCTCATTAATTCAGCTGGAGAAAAAGCTGGTTGACTCCCTGCCCTGGCTCCTGCTGCTTATTCATTGCTGGGAAGGTGGGCACCTTTTCTCACTTTACCAAGCTTAGGATAAGTCCCGCTATCAAAGAACAAAGGTAACACCCAGGCAGGAGGGAGCTGTGTGCTTGGGATCAAGATGAAAACGAAAAAAGGTCGGAGGGGTGTGCGTGTGTGTTTGTTTGTTTGTGAGAGAGGATTCTTTAACTGCTGAAAGGGCCTGACCCTGCTTCCACCTGGAATCCTCTGATGGTCTTGAGAACTAAAACTTTAGAGCCAGAGGCAGTGCACCCATTGGAGAATTTTGACTTTTTCCTAGGTTGAGTTTTAACCTGACCCATCCGTCCTGCATGTACAAAGCTGTGCACACTGAGCCTCTCACACAGACATCCTTTCCCCCAGCTCAGCCCCAGAGTGACTCACTGGGCTGTTACAAACGTTCCTGAATGCAGGCACATTTATGCAAATTAGGGGGGGCATGAAGTGTCCCTATTTATCTCTGTCAAATGTTGGTGGGAATGTGCAAGTAGAGCACGGCCCAGGTCTTGGCAGAATTGGGCCGTGGCTGTGTCCCTCAACTTTGCTTTGCCTCAGTCCTTCCCCCTCTAAAATGGAGCTCTCGTCTTTCTCACAGGAGAGGAGCAAGTCTTGAAGTGTGTTGGAAAAGCTCGAAGATATTTGGCTGAAAGGTGCAGTCAATGCGCAGTGAATTGCCAGGTTTTCTCTGTACGTTAGACTATGCATAGCGTCTGATTGGGAGCTGATCAGCCTGACTTGCATTTTAAGTGTTAAAGAAATCTCATTGGGAAGTGTTGGGTGGAAATGACTGTCTCTCTGCTTCATTGTGAGCGGAATGTCCTCCCTGCCCTCCTAAAGGTGTCTTGTCCCCTGCTGGGCCCCCTCCGCCGGAGCCACGTGCCCAGACCTGTTCCAGAGGGACGGAGCTGGAAGTGCTATTCTCACCCAGTGGGGTGAGATTCTGTCTGAAATAATTCCATCCTTCCCTGGAGTCTTGGCGTGAATTTTATCTAATCACTATGGCAACAGATAAAAAAAAAAGGTGTGAGCGGCACATCTCCTCGTTTTTGCTGTGATAATTCAGATTTATACATTCAGATCCGATTGGAGATGGAGATTCGGAAAGGAGCAGATGCAGCAGAAGGTGTGACGGCACGGCAAATAGCTTGGTCCCGGTGTTTGATGATCCAACCCTTTTAAGAAGGGAACGTGGTTTCCCACTGTGGGTTTTTTTAGGGGGGAGGGGGGAATATAATCCATCAAACCCATTTTAACAAGGGCTCATTATAGCCCTGATAATGCAGCCTCACGTTGGAGGCAACCATCCGCTCCCCCCAAAAGACTCCACTAAAGAAAATGGTTGTTAGCATTGCCAAGTGAGGGCTCTGTCCCCAACAGATGTGCCCGCGGAACAACTGCCAAGACCCCAAAGGTTAGGGAGGATTTGGAGAGCATTCTAGTTTGCGTACAGCTTTAGCAAGGAAAGAGCCGTCGCATGTGCAGTCTCTCTCCTTGTGGCTGCATGTTTTGGGCTCTCGTCCTTGCTGCTGCAGTTCCCTGCGCCGGCAGCGTCTTTGCCCGCCGGCACTTTGGAGACAACAGAGCATTCAGAAAACAAAACTTCTGTCCCTCCTACAGGGCTTCCCTTGGAGAACGGACCCCAAACTCCTGACCGTGTAAAGACTTCCCCCCCCCCCCAATCAGCAACATTTCCTGAGCACTAGGCCAGAGAGCCCAACTCGAATTCTCAGTGCAGTAGGGATAGATTTTCCCCCTGGCGTTGGATTCAACTGGGTTAAGTATGCATTGTGCCCCCATCTTGTATCCCGACCCACCCACCCCCAATCTCTCTCACAATAAAGTTCTGCCTTAAAGTTGGGGATTCAGAACAGAAGCTTTCTTTGCCAAGCCAGCTGCAGGCAAATTCGCTTGGAGGCCAAACGATGCACGACCACACCTGGATCCCTGCCTAGAAGAGAGATTGCCTGACAACCTCGGCCTTACAGGGACCTACACCTCGGGGAGGGGGCAGAGATAGGGTGAATCCTAAATTGGTGGAGCAGGATGCGTCGGTGCCTTTTCAAGATCCCCTCCAGCCAGCCTGATGATTCTGTTTCCTTTCGTCTTGCATTCTGGGTTCCATAGTAGAAGGCGGAGGCGTTCTCAGCGGCTGTTCCCAGCTTGGAAACTCCCTTTCCCCATGAGATTTGCCAAAGCCGGAGCATGTTCACGTGGAGTCTCTGGTGGCTGGGGATGGGTTATGGGTTAGGGATTCGGGGTAAATGTTACTTGGTTTTATTTAATTCTTCGAAATGGTTTATATTTGATTTTATTGTAAACCACCCTGAGCCTGTTATTCCAGGGGGAGGGCAGGAGAGAAATCAAAACAGATGTTTTCCCTGCATGACCCTGTTTTAAGATTTATAGACAACCCCACAGGCCCCAGATCACAATGGGCTGGGGGTGCGGCGTGCAGAACGCCTCGAGACTGTGTCATTGGGAATCGTGACCGTGTCCGCTGATGGCGTGACCGCCTTTGGGGACGTCATGACCTGCCACTTGGGAATCTCTCTTGCAGGGATTCGAAGCCTCGGCTGCTGCACGGCCCACGGGTGTTCAGTCCCAGTGGAGAGCTGCCTCCCCCTCCCCTCTCGCCGAGGACGCATTTTGCGGAGTTTTGTCCCCGTGTCTGTAAATCTCTCGGAGCTCCGACTGCAGGGAGCTGACACGTTGCGCTGGGAACATGCGGAGATAGATGCTGGTGGCTCGGAGCTGGGCAGCAGCAGGGAAATCTCGCCGGTGCCTGACACTTAGCGCCATCCTGTTTGGAGACTTCCGTTCAGTGTTCCTGGATTCTCTCTCGAGTTCTGGGATCAGAAGGAAAGGGCTGAGGCTGTATCCAGAGGCCGCTGGTCTGGTCTGAGCTAGGAGAGAATGGGAGAAGGCGGGGGTCCCTTGCTGAAGGCCAAATCCTACCCGCTTAACCACCTCATTGCAACCCTGATTCTTCCGTCCTTCTGGTTTTGTTTTCTCTCAATTTTTGCACTAATTTCCCCATGCGCTGCTGGTGCTTTTCTGTGGGAGGGGATCCTGAGGCAGTTAGCGCTGGGGATGGGGGGCAGCCTAGATGGGACGGGAGGGCTGGAGTTTTTTGCCTTTTTAGATGGTGCTTCTCTGCCTTGTTCCTCTCTTGAGTTTCCTTGTTTCAAGTGGCAAGGGGCTGCACCATGAAGGAATGTGAGGGGAGGCTGAGTTCTCAGAGAGATGGGGTGTCCTGGTGCTTCCTGGGGGCTGGCAGCCTGGGGTGTCCCTCCTCACTCTGCCTGGAGAAACCTGCTAACCTCCCTCCTTGGTGCTGCTTTCTCTCCCCCACCGGGACCACAAGCCTTCATTCTTCCAGAGTTCTTTGGGGTCCTTGGCTGAAGAGCCCATAGAAACCGAACCAGGGGCTGCTCCATGAATGAACAGAGGCTGGACAGGTTAGGCCTCTTCGGAGAAGAGACGGCCGACCAAGAGGGAATATTCTAGGCATTTATAGACTCACGAGTTGTGTGGAACACGTACATTGGGAACGGTTATTTACCCTCTCAGATAGCACTAGAACTAGGGGACACTCCCTGAAACTAACGAGGAGCAGATATGAAACAAATAAAAGAAAGTATTTTTTCACTCAATGCACCATTCACCTGTGGAATTTGTTTCCAGAGGACGTGGTCAAGGCCAGTAGCATGGGTTTAAACAAGGATTGGATAAGTTCTTGGAGGATAGGACCTTTAATGGCTGTTAGACAAGTAGGTCAGGAGATGTAACCTCTGACTCTCAGGACTGAACAGCAAGGAACGGATCGCTTCATTATGATCTGTTGGGAACTTCTTCCAAGTGACTGAGTATTGCCACTGTCAGAGACAGGACGCTGGGCTGGATGGACCATTGCTCTGATCCCATAGGGCACTGACTGTGACACTGTCGGAGACAGGACGCTGGGCTGGATGGACCATTGCTTTGACCCAGCATAGCACTGCCTGTGTTCTCCGTGTTGTGTTGAGCAGCAGGGTACAGAGAAGATCAGGCAACCAGACTCATTTAGACAGACTAGCTAGGATTGGCGGGGGTTGTGTGCAGGTTGCATTCAAGTGTCTGTCCCAAGATGGACACAAAATAGTGGCTGGACTGAGTGGTGTTGTGCTGTGATGAAGATGTGTGGCTGGCTGATGCAGTGGGTTGCTGTGGGATTATTTCCGGCCTTGCGGTCCCCACTGCCTGTTGATAGTTAATGAGTTGGCTCCCCCCGGCTCTCATTGAGCTGTGTACTGCATGTGCCTGGGGATGGCTAAGGAGGGGGGACCTCTATTTTTGACGGAATAGTCTTGATTTGGTCATGCAAATAGTGATCTAGACAGTGTGCGGCAGGTGGTTATTGTGGCAGGGGCCAGGGCAGAAAGCCCTCTGTGTCTCCCGTGGAGGAGGGGGCCGTACGTTGCAAGGGCTTGGGCCTAGGAGAGGGAGCGGTTGTGGAATGGAAGGAGCCAAGTGGACACGGCCGGGGTTGTGGAGTTTGGCGCTGGAGCAAGATGGAGAACTGATCCGCCTGGTGAGGGGCTGACGGATTCCCATCCCTGAGAGCAAAAGCCCAAACCTTCTGAGAGTCTTGACCTTGCCCTAGCTCTGGAAGGTCACAAGGGAGCGTTGACCCATTAAATTGGCCACTCGGCGGCGGCTGAGGAGGCTGCGTGTGGCAGCTTTGTTCTGTTGGGCAGTTGGGTAGCCGTCCACTGGTAACTAGCACACAGCTCTTATCGGTAGTTTAAATGGGTATGTTGTCATTGTCTGCCCGCCATTTCTTACCGCGCTGGTATCTTCCATCACGTTGGAGCTGCTCTCCTTTGTCTCTCCCATCTTATTTATTTATTTATTTTTAAACGTTTCTGAGTCGGCCCCCCCCCCCCATGCCTACGGCATCTTGGGGCGATGTACAGCCTCATAAAAACAAACGATAAAAACGTTAAAAAACAGCCCGATAAATTTAAACGTAGAACAGGATTGGGAAACAGAAAAGTAAAGGTAGGGGAGAGCCAACACCCTAACCCCCGCCCCCCCAAAGGTCTTGGTTTCAATCTAAACAAATGAAATGGAGCCCGTGCCGCCTCCTCCCCTCACCGCTTGAGATGTCACGGAGTAGGTTTTGCCCTGCCAGAAATGCCCCCTCCTCCAGGCCTTGCTCAACCATAGGATTCCCTTCCCTTCTTTTCCAGGGGAGTCACTTGCATGCTGCAGTCAATCTCCAGCCGGAATTACTCACTCTTACTTATTGCCACTAAATAAATAACTTCACATGCAAGCTCTTCAGTCAAATGCACGCAAGCGCTGTGAGCTGGTGCTTGAGAGAACTGCCGCTGGGCTCCTAGTGGGCCGCGCAGGCGAGGAGCAGGAATAATGTCGTCCTCGGAGGAGGAGTGAAAGGCCGCACACTGTACCTCTCCCTCCTGGATTCATTTTGGAGAGAAATTGGGACACCGGCTGCGCCATCGTTTGGTGCAAGAGTCTGTATTCCCCCCTCCTGTTCAATGTGTATATGCAGCCGCTGGGAGAGGGTCATGAGGGGGTCAGGGTTCCATGTTATCAATATGCTGAGGGCACCGAGCTCTACCTCTCCTTTTCATCTGACCCAGGCCCGGCCGTCTCGGTGCCGACTCGGTGTCCGGTGACTGTGGGGGACTGGATGAGGATGAGCCATCTGAAGTTGAATCCTGACAGGATGGAGATGATGCTGGTGGGTGGGACTGGGGGCCGGGTGTGGGAGAGGCCCCCATCATTGATGGGGTTCGCCCGTCCCTGGTCCCTCAGGTTCGGAGTCTGGGGATGCTCCTAGATGCTCAGGTGGCAGCTGCGGCGAGGGGCGCATTTCACCAGTTACATCTGGTGCGACAGCTTTGGCCGTATGTCTTGGGCTCTGACCTTGCCACCATCATCCATACCTTCATCACCTCGAGATTAGACTACTGCAACGCGCTCTACATGGGGCTGCCCTTGGTGACGGTCCGGAGGCTGCTGCTGGTGCAGAACGCGGCAACCCATCTCCTTACGGGGGCAGGTTGCCGTGAGCATAGAACACTAGGGCTCCGTTTGTTGCACTGACTGCAACGTCTTCTGGGCTCAATTCAAGATGTTGGTATTGACCTTTAAAGCCCTAAATGGCTTGGGCTCTACGTAGCTGCAGGAATGCCCCACCCCCTGGGTTCTGGACTGGCCCCTGTGCTCATCAGAGGGCACCCCTCTTGAAGTCCTCCGTGTTCGTCAGACAGGGACAACGGAGAGGGCATTCTCGGTGGCTGCTCCAAGGCTGTGGAACTCCCTCCTGGTGGAGGTTCATCTATCCCGGATCTCTCCTCTTTCCAAAGACCGTGTAAGACCTGGCTGTTTCGCTGGGCGTTTGGCGGGGGAGAGGGTGTGGGTAGGGAAGGGGAGGGTGGGATTGATTCATTTTGTGGGATACCTGTTGATTGTTGTAGGAGTTGTTGGTTTTTTATCGATACTACTGATATTTTTATTATATTTTATGTGTTTTATGAAAATTGGAAGCCACCCCGAGCTGCTGTTAGGTGGGAGGGGGTGGGATATAAGCTTTATATAAATAATTGAAATTAAATTAAAAATGTGTGCTGCATGGCTATCCAGTAGTCTCCTCCCACCAGCTGTATTTTGGAAGTTCTCCCATGATTCAAATGCATCTTAAGAATCTAAGATGTTCCCACCTACCTGCGGGATTGCCTCACTCTCTGTGTCCTGGACCGGCCTCTGCGATCCACCGGGAGCACCTTCTCGGGGTCCCCTGGGTTGCTCGGGGGGGGCGATGATGGAGCGGGCGTTCTTGGTGGCTGCTCCGAGGCCGAGACGCTCCCTCCCAGCAGAGGCCTGGGTGGCCCCGTACCTCGCCTCTTTCATCGTAGCTGTAAGACTTGGCTGTTTCGCCGGGGCCTTTGGGGAGGTGGATGGGTAGGGCGAGCGGGGGGTGAGGGGAGGGTTTTGTTTTTTTCCTCTGGCACCTCCATTAGTTTTAATGGGGTTTGAATTCAGGTTTTTAATGTTTGACTGTATTTTGTTGGTTTTCAGTGTTTTTATTTGTAAGCCACCTCGAGCTGCTTGATTACTGGAGAGGCGGGGTATAAAAATTTATAATAATAATAATAATAAATTAGTGCCATACTGAGCCAGGCCAATGAAGCCCAGCATCCTGTCTCCGACAGCGGCCAGTCTCGGTGACTTGGAAGAAGTCCCCGACAGGTCACAATGGGGCGGCGAATCGATTCATTCCCTGCTGTTCACTCCCAGCTCCCGATAGTCAGAGCTTCCATTCCCCAAACCTACCTGGCTAATGGTCCAATCCGCCAGAAACGTGTCCAGCCCTTTCATAAACCCAGCTGCACGACTCTCCACATAATCTGCCAACAAATTCCACAACTTCATTATGCATTGAGTGAAAAAAATACTTTTTATTTGTTTTAAATCTGTTAGTTTCATGGGAGGTTCCCTAGTTCTAGTACTATTTGAAGAGAGTAAATAACTGCTCCATATTGACATGTTCCACACTACTCACAATTTCATAAACTTCTGTCCTGTCCCCTCTGTCATCTCTTCTCCAAGGTGAAGAGCCCCAGCCTACTATCCGGCCTCTCTCCATAGGAGAGCTATTCCAGACCCTTCATCATTTTGGTTGCCCTTCTCTGCACCTTTTCTAGTTCTACTATATATTTGTTGAGATGGGGCGACCAGAACTGCACACACTATTCAAGGTGCGGTCGCACCATCGATTTATACAGCGGCATTATGATATTTTCAGTTTTATCCTCTATCCCTTTACAAATAATCCCGAATGTTCTGTTTGCCTTTTTGGCCACCACTGCCCGCCGAGCTGAGGATTTCAATGTATTATCCACAATGACTCCTGGATCCTTTTTCTTGAGTGGTGACTCCTAATTTAGAACCCAGCATTGTGTAGGCATAGTTTGGATTATTTTTCCCTATGTGCATCACTTTGCACATGTCCACATTAAATTCCATTTAGATGCCCAGTCAATCAGCCTCACAAGATCCTCCTGTGATTCTTCACAGTCCACTCATATTTTAACTACCTTGAATAATGTTGTGTCTCTGCAAATCTGATCACCTCACTTCTTAGTCCCTTTTCCAGATCATTAATGAATACATTAAACAGCATCGGTCCCAGTACAGATCCCTGGGGCACTCCACTATTTATCTCTCTCCATTGTGAAAACTGACCATTCAATCCTACGTTTTGTTTCCTATCCTTTAACCGGTTACCAGTTCACAATAGGACACTACCTCCTGTCCCATGACTTTTTAATTTCCTCAAGAGTCTCGCATGAGGGACCTTTATAAAATGCTTTCTGAAAATCCTTATACACCAATATAGACAGATACACAGATATTCCAACCAACTCACCCCATCCACATGCTTATTTACACCCCCAAAAAATTCCAATAGATTAGTGAGGCACGACTTCCCTTTGATTCTTCCCCATTAAGCCATGTTTAGCAATATGCCCAGTAACTGTTCTTAATAATTGTTTCCACCATTTTGCACGGCACAGGAGTAAGGCTCGTTTGTAGTTTCCTGGATCGTGTCTGGAGCCCTTTTAAAATATCAGTGTTCTGTTCACTACCCTTCCAGTCCTCAGGTACAGTATAGGCTACAAATTACCAGCAGTAGGTCTCCAATTTAATATTTGAGTTCCTTCAGAACTCTGGGGTGTATACCATCTGGTCCCAGTGATTTGTTACTATTTAGTTTGTCAGTTTGCTCTAGAACATTTTCCATAGTCAAGTTGATCTGTGACAGTTCTTTTGAATAATCACCTACAAAGAACAGTCCCAGCATAGGTATCTCCCCAATATCTTCTACTGTGAAGACCGTAACAAAGAATTCATTCAGCTTCTCTGCAGTGGCCTTATCCTCCCAGAGTGCACCTTTTATCTCCTGGTCATCTAACGGCCCAACTGACTCTCTAACTGGCCTCTAGCTTCTGATGTACTTGAAAAAGTTGTTGTTATTAGTTTTTGCCTCTTTAGCAAGTCTCTCTTCCAATTCTCTTTGGCTTGCCTTATTAGCATGTTGCAACTAATTTACTAGTGTTTTCCTTATTAGAACCAGCTTTCCATTGTTTAAAGGATGCCTTTTTGGCTCTAATAGCCTCCTTCACCTCCCCATTTAACCACAGTGGCAGACATTTTGTCCTCCTGCTGCCTTTTTAAAATTGTGGAATACATTTAATCTGGGCTTCCAAGATGGTGTTTTGAAATAGTCGGTAAATCCAACAACTGTACACCAAGGCAAATAAACTCCACAGAAAAAAGTCACAACCCAAAAATGGATACAGGCACGCACAGTGGCAAGTACAAATTGCCAACGCTTTATATCAATAAACAAGTTTACTGATGTCCAAAAACAAGCATGCCCAAAGGTGCAAACATAACACATGTGTCAAACTAGGTATAAACCTAATACAGATATACAAAGAAACCAGCAGGGACTGGAAAGGGAAACTAGTCCCCAAACCTTGGCTGGAATCTGATTTAGTTATAGACTTGTTGTTTATTGATATAAAGTGTTGGCAGTTTGTACTCGCCACTGGGCTTGCCTGTATCCGTTTTTTGGTTGTGACTTTTGTCTGTGGCGTTTACCTGCCTGGGAGTACAGTTGTTGTTGGATTTACCGATTATTTATTTATCTGGACCGTCATACCTCTTGTGATTACGCTGTTTTGAAATAGTCTCCGTGCCTCTTGCAGACATTTCATCCTCGCAGCGGCTCCTTTTAGTTTCCTTCTAACTAGCTTCATCATTTTAGGATAGTCTCCTTTTTAAAAGTGAAATGTTACTGTGGTTGTTTTATTCACCATTCTCCCTCCAGTAATTACGTCAAATTTGATTATATTATGTTCACTATTGTCAAGTGGCTTCACCACCGTTACCCTTGCACCAGGTCTTGCGCTCCACTTAGGACTAGATCTAAAGTAGTCTTTCCTCTCGTCGGTTCCAGGACCAGCTGCTCCAAGAAGCCGTCAGTTATGGCATCTAGAAACGTTTATCTCCATATGACGTCCCTAGGAGACATTCACTGAGTCAATATTAGGGTAAATGTAATACTAATCACCCATTATTATTATGTTTTCGACTTTAGCAGCCTATCTAATCTCTGTTAGCCTTGCATAGTCAATCTCGCCGTCCTGATCGTATAACCCCACTGCTAGACACTTCCCTGTTACACGTGGGATTTTTATCCCTAGAGATTCCAGAGTACAGTTCCTTCCTGTAAAATTGTAATCCTGCTTGACTCAGTGCTGTCTCCAACATACAGCACGCCCCCCCCCCCGCCCCCAGCTTGATCTACTCTCATTCCGATATATTTTGTGCCCAGGTATTACAGTGTCCCATTGGTATCCTCATCCCACCAGGTCTCTGTGATGCCTATAATGTCTAGATCTTCATTTAGCGCCGTACACTCTAATTCTTCCATCTTACCTTTAAGACTTCTAGCATTGGCATATAAACATTTAAATGTATCCTTTTTATTCTTCTTAGTCTGCTCATTATTTATTTATTTATTTATTTGTCTAATTTTTATGCCGCCCCCTCCTGCATAAGCATCTTGGGGCGGCTGACAACATTATAAAAACACATAATATCATAAAATATCAAAACCATAAACATTAAAATAACCCAACAGCAGAAACCCCCCAACCCACCCATCACCCTCAGGAAAGGCCCGGTGGAACAGCCAGGTCTTACACCGTCTACGGAAAGAGGGGAGGTTTATGGCAGGCGGACCTCCAGCGGGAGGGAGTTCCACAGCCGCGGTGTGGTCACCGAGAACGCCCTTCTCCTGGGTGACACCCGGGAAACCCGGGGGACCTCAAGGAGGGCACACTCGGCCGACCGCAGAGACCGATCCAGGACCCGGAGGGTGAGATGATCCTGCAGGTAGGCGGGGCCCAGGCCGTTCATGGCTTTAAAGTTCAAAACTAATACTTTGAGTTGGGCCCGGCAGACTTATCAGCAGCCAGTGCAGAGAGCGGAGCACCGGAGTAATGTGCTCGCGGTGACTCGTCCCCCTAAGGAGCCGGGCCACCGCGTTCTGCACCAGCTGCAGCCTCTGGACCGTCACCAGGGGTAGCCCCACGGAGAGCGCGTTGCAATAATCCAGCCTCGAGGTAATAAAAGCGTGGACGATCGTGGCCAGGTTTGAGTCCGAGACATATGGCCTAAGCCGTCGTACCAGGTGTAATTGGCAAAATGCGCCCTTTGCCGCAGCTGCCACCTGGCAAAAGCTGAGGTGGAGAACGTGACTATCAATACTTTACTGAAACCCATAAATAAACTAGCAAATGATGAACCCCTTGAGCTGCACTGTTTTTACCCCACAAAACCTAGGACCGAGCGTTGAAGTCAGACCTGCTGCCTTGGGTTCAAGAGCCGCTATGTGGAGCTGCTGCTCCCTGTCATGGCCTTGCGGGACAGGTGTTGGTGTCGGGGAGATGCTGGAGCCTCGGGGACATTGGTTGCTCTTGGTTGTTTTTTTCCCCCTGGATGCAAGAACAATCGTGGTGGTTATTTGTATGGGGGTGACAAGGATGGGGCAGCCGCGTCGGCAGGAAGATGCCAGCGTTCCAGTACAGGCTCTGCGTTATATCTCCTGCTTGGATTTTCAAAGCCTCTTTCATTTTGTATGAAGAGACAGATGCGAAAGGCTGCAGGCCTATAAATCTCGCTCTCTTCTGACAGAGAGGGCTGGTTGTTTGTGTCCCCTCTCCCCCCCCAATTCCAATTCAGCGGCTGCATTTCCATTGAAAGGGTGCTCTTGTCTCAACTCCTGCAAATGTGTGCTTTCCCTCCGATG
>QEPC01006384.1:1461408-1471584 GCA_003113815.1 Sphenodon punctatus
GGGGGGGGGGGGGGGGGGAAGGGAAGCACTGTGTTGCTTCTAGGTGGTTAAGTAGACTTGACTTCCTACGTGTGAGGGGATGTGGAAACAAACAGCCCCCGGGAGGCTGAGGAATCGGATGGAGCAGAAGGTCAGCTGGTCCATCTCTGAAACTCAATCGTCTAATCAGGTGCCTCCAGAACGCTTGGCCCTGCTGGCTAGGGAAGCCCAGAAACCCACAGCACGGGGGTTCAGTCCATCCTGGAGCCCATTGCTGTATAACATGACATCTGAGGGGGAATAATAAGACGATCCCCCAGCCCAGACACTTCTTTTCCCCTTCCCCCCGTCTCTGGTGAGTGACTGGCTCCAGAGACCGGTCTTGCAGATATGGAAAGAAGAGGCCACTAGGCTCAAATCCCATGCAGGTTAGTGGATATCGATGTTCACCTCCCCTTGGTGCCTCTCATCCCTGGGATAAGCGGCCTCTGCAGATGAACCAAGGACAGGGCTTGGAGCCAGCCCTTCCAATGCATGGCTGGGGCCTCTTGAGAGGAGGCTTCTTTTGGAAGCTTCCGCTCCACTTCCTGAGTTGAGGAAACCCAGGACATCCATCTGGAGAGCTGACAGCCCAGCACCTTTCCCCAGCGTGAAATGAACAGGCACGGCCATTACCTTCTGTTTTGTTCCTCTCCGTCCAATCAATCACTGTGGAAGCGCACAGCGTAACCGCACACGGAGAGGCTGTCCCGTGCTTTCTTCTGCTTCTGTTCGAGAGGCACTGTGTGGATTTGCACCACCACGATGGCATCGCACCGTCCAGAGGCCTGGATCAGCCTGCTGGCATGGAGTCCAGTGCCGGGAGCCAGCTGGGGGCTTCCTTTCTTCCCGCTAGCCCCCAGCGTTGGGTGGTGGGCGTGGTCCGACACGTGAGACCTTTTGTGCCCCTCGCCTCTCTTGTCTTTTCTGCTCTCGCTGACAATATTCCCATTTTAAAAATAAATTGCTCCGTCTTTAATTGCACTCTAAATAATTGCTTCATTTTTATTTAAATGTTGCGCTGCAAGGCTTGGAGAATAATTAGAAGGAAAGGCAGGGCGCTGCCAGGGGGCATGTTTTCAAGCATATAATTATTATTATTTTTTATTCTTACACTGATGCCTGATGAATGTGAAAAAAAGATCTTATTGTTCTTCCTCGGTTTTAGTCATGTGTGCTCTGCAGATCTCCCCAAGAAGTCTGGGGCTTGGATGCTGTCGCTCTACAACCTCGGGGGGTGGGTGGGGGGGAGACACAATGGGTGTCTTCAGCTGTACCTGGGGGAGGCCACACACACACCCCGAGCTGCTCTGGGGGTGCATCCTAGCGCCCAGCCTGCCTCCATCTTAAATGGACCTGGCGGCTGCTGCACCCCATAGTCGGCCCACATGGCGCCCCCACCCCACCCCATAGAGTTGCGAGTGGATTGCCCGACGCTCTAGGCGGCCACGCGGAACTCTAGGGTGTTGTCCAGGGCAAGCCCTGGCCGAGAGTGGAGCTGTAGCAGCCATCGTCCGCTGAGCAGCTGGACGGCAGCTTCGACTTGAGCTGGGGCATCCGCTCCGCTGGCGACGCTCTGGGATGCTGCCGCCGGCTGGGCCTCTGCTCTGCCTGCACATCTGGCAGCCCGCCCACCTTCAAAGGGACGCCCCGCCCGTGGGTGAGTCCGGGCAGATGGTGTGGGTGCTGTCCGTCTGAAAACACCCCATGTCCCCGGCCACAGCCATTCCTGGGGGAACTGGGCATCGCGCAAGCTTCGGTGTGTTTATGGTCTTACGCCCCTGCGAGATAAGGAAGCGCTGTCATCCGTAACTCACCGGTGGGAACCCAAGGCGACCAGTGTCGCACGCGGAGTCTGCGGTTTCCTGAGTCCCAGACCAGGCCTGTAGCTGCCAGACCATCCGTCCTTAGAGACAGCAGCGAGACGAGGGGAGCACGAGGGGCTGGCCTGGTGATTCTGAACTGTGGAATCGGCCGTAGTTACGGTCCCGCCGCCGCCCTGCCATTGCTGTGGTAAAACGTGGCAGCCTCTTGGACTAAGGAGTTAAAGCCTCAGCGCTGCCTTGCTTTGGTCAAAATAGCAGGGGAATTACCCCCCCCCCCCTTAATGCTGTTCAGTTCTGCTCTCGTCCTGTGCACGGGGGCGGATAGGATGCCAGCAGCAGAGCCTCTGTTCCTTGAGCAATCTGGGATTAAGTAACTCTTCCTAAACCCACCCACATGTGCTGATGGTGCAGTGCAGGAGTTAATTCCTGAGGCAGCAGTGTGTGTGTGTGTGTGTGTGTGTGTGGCAGCAGCACAACCTGTGTCACTAGAGTCTGCTGCAAGGTGCAGTCTGCACCTGCTGGCTCCTGTACTCCGCGCTGGTGTCAGACAGAGGGCTCTCTCACTCTGCTGGTTCATTTGGGATGAAGTACAGGCTTTCTGCATCCACGTGGAACGGAGAAGTGGTAACAGCAGCAGCCCCAGCAGGAGGGACTGAGTCCGAATTACACTCTCCGTGGCAGCCCCTCGACTGTGCTCCCCAATGCTCCCCCCCCCCCCGGCTGGCAGCAGGGTGCACTTTAGACCGAGGCCAGGAAGGCTGCTTTCTCGCTGCCTTTTTAAAAATCCAGAAATTCCCTTAAGAACGAGCAATTCATTTGAATCTCATCTCCATTTCATTTGAAGGCTGCTCCATGCTGGGCTCCAGCCTTGTTCTGTTTCCTCTCGAGCAATACCTTTTATTTCTGACGTGTTTAGTATTCTGCTCTGGAAGGGCTCTTGCTTGTCCTCTCCCTCCGTACCGAAATCTCTAAACCATCTCTTTGGGTTGCCTCTAATATACCAATCACTGCCCTGGATTCTGCCCCCTCTCCTCCTCTGCCTCCCAGGGGAGTTCCTCTCTCCCCAAACCCAAACCCTGTCTCGGCTCTTTTGTGTCTTTTCCCTAGGATCTTAAAGCACATTTTTCTTTTGTGGGGGAGAGAAGGCGTATTGGCTGGGCTGGGCTAGTGGCAGAGAGTGACTCTTGTGAGGCCCAGGGTGGCTGATCTTATTGCTGCTCCTGCCAAATTCCTGATTTCTAACAAATCAGTCCGACTCTGCTGGAAGCAGATCCCAGGGAGCCCTGCTGTAATTGCTAAGCGAGCGTAAAAGAGGGCAAGGCCAGGCCAGGCTGGGGCCAAGGGAGAAGCTTGTAGAGAACGGCGGGAAATGCCCCTGTTTTAAAGGGGAATCCGTCCAGTAGAGCTGGGCAAAGCTGCAAGTTTAGGATGGGCTGAGCCCAGGATAGATTCCCTTGGATTATGGCAGAATTGGGATTATTTTATCCAAAAATCAAAACTGAAAATTCATTCCCAGTAATGAATTTTCAAATTAGATTTAACAGCTCGGGAATGTTTCGACAAGCTTGGACTTTGTTAATTTCAATTAGATTGGTTTGTTGTTTTAAAGCAAATTAAAGTTCCAAGTTTGATTGATTGGATTGTTGAAAATGTGTGTTTTATAAGCAACTGGACTAATCGAACATGAATTGTGACTTTTGTTAAGTCATCCATCCGATCAAATATCCTATTCTTCGCCTCCTTGTGGTCGCAGCCAGCTGATCACAAGTTACAGAACTGGCAAATGAACCAGTACTGAAAACTGAAATAACCAATAGTGGATTAATAAATATTGAATGAATATTTAAGAAGACATTGTCCATTTTTTGTGAACTTTGCAGAGGTCACAGATTGGAGATGAATTTTGCATTCAGATCCAGAAATTCAGCCACCCTCCTTCAGATCCAGAAGATGCCTGTTCCATAAATCAGGATTAAACTGTTTGGTCCCAAATAGAACGGAGGTTGCCCAACTCTGCTGCCCTCTCTGGTGTCCTTGTGGCAGGGTGCACAGGACTCCACGGAAACAGGGTTGAAGTGGAGTCTGCTGGGAAGGGGCTTGGCTTTGAAGTAAACCTCATGACAAGGTTTATGAAAACAACACGTATGGAACACGTATCTTGGTTTGGTTGAGTGTGTGTGTGTGTGTCTGTCTGTTCTGGCTTCTCTTGCTCCTTTTAAATACTTTCTTGATGGCCCCCATGTACATGAAGTGATACTGTAGAGAACTTAAGTTTCCCAGTAGCTTCCAGAGACTGTGGGAGTGGCCTGGAACCAGAAGAAGGGAGAACCTTCTGGGGGCCATCAAGAAAGTATTTAAAAGGAGCAAGAGAAGCCAGAACAGACAGACACACGCGCGCACACACACACATTCAACCAAACCAAGACATAGCCTGAGACCATCGAGACAGACCAAGAAGCAGCTGGCCCAGCTACAAACATCTAGCTGTGAAACATGGACTTTTGAGTAGGGTAAAACGTTAGTCAGGGAATTTTCTATTGAATCTATTATTATTATTATTAGCATTATTATTACTAGCATTAGCATTTATATAGCACCAGCGATGTACCTGGCGCTTTAGAGAATAAGATAGAGACGGTCCCTGCCCGAGAGCTCACAATCTAAAGACGGGGAGGGGAGAACAGAGGGAGAGACAAGGGATGTGACATTCATGAGGATGCGAGAGCTCAGGGACACGTTCTCGGCTTGGTCACAGTAAATCCCCCAGGTGGGGGATAATCCTGGGTGGGGATGCTTAGCAGCAGTTAATCTAGTAGTGTGTTATTGTTTAAAATCCTTTGTTTGACTTGCACTTTCAAATCAATTTTGCCTTGTAATTAATTTGAATGTATAAATACCAATTCTTTTAACCAAGCCTTGGTGCCCTTGTGTGATACGGACATGGGGTAACACAGATGAAGGGGCAACCCAGGTTCGATCCTTGGGCGTGAACCTTCATTCGGTTTCTGTGACTGGAAACCTCTAGGCAGGGACACAGGTGTCAGGATAGTTACCCCTTTACAGGCGGGCAGATCTAGAGAGAGCTGTGGCCAGTGGAGACTGTGAGTGGGGGAACTGAGTCACGATCGGTTGGGAGGCATTGGAGGCGGATAGAGAAAAGACCCCAACCCCATCACTAACCTGCTTTGGGGACTCGAGACCAAACCCCACCTGAAAGGAATTCCTGATCAATGGGGGGAGCAGCTGGTCTGAAAACACAGATTCCCAGTTCTCTAAATCCCATCAACCAGTGGTAGCAGCGTGCTGTGAGCCATGGCAGCTTCAGGGAGAAGCCTTTCAGTGAATTAGCTTGTGAAGGAAAGGGTTTGACACTAACTGCGATGGGAATTGTGTGGCTCGGTCACTTCCAGACAAGGCGTCTAGTGTCTTCAGGTTTCTCCTCTTTTACCTCCGTGTCAAACAGGGGTGTGTGTGTGTGTGTGTGTGTGTGTGTGTGTGTGTGTGTGTGTGTGTGTGTGTGTGTGTGTGCACACACTGTGCTTTCCTCTCACCTGGCAGCTGGGGGTGTGTGGGAATCATCCCCAGAGGGAGTGATCCAGAGGAGGCTCAATGAGATCTGTCGGTCACCGTGACCCTGCAATGTAGGAAACTCTAAAGCTGCATTTTTTGTGCAGGAGAAAGAATTCCTTACAGACACCGCTGTGGAACTGGACAACTTCTTAACCCATTTATCAATACATTCCAGCTCCCCTTTCCAGCAAGTAAAATAAATTGTGACGGGGAAAGAGGAGAAGTCGAGCCGGTGCCTAACGGGTATTTTAAAGAATATAATGTTGTTAGAGAGAGGCTTTGTGCCAATCTTTTCGATTCGGCGAGTCTCGCTGTAATGTGGTGGCTTTTATTTTTAAATTGTAAGTTTCTAGGCTACTTTCTATTCTGGCTCTTGTTGCTGGTGGATGCCAGCAGTGGAGGAACGTGTCGGCGTGAAGCAGGAAGTGCCTCCAACCCAGAGAAAAGCCCAGAGGAGAAAGCTTGGCTCAGGGACTGGAGCAAGGGACTAGGCAATAGTATTCCTTCTTGTGTTCCAGACCCTCCAACGTTGGATTCACAAAAATAGTTACACTTCATGCCACACCTAATTTGCATTAATGTACCAGTTGTTAATAACGTTATTCCCTTCGGGACTGGGAACAAAAGTGTGTCTGTGTGAGCAGCTCTGTGCACACCTAGGTTTGTATGGGCAGGACGAAGGGTCAAGTTACAACTCGGCCTGTTAAAAAAAATCAAAGTTCTCCAATCGGTGCATTGACTTTGGCTGTAAGGTTGTAGTTTTAAAGTCACCCAGAGGATCCCAGGTAGAATCAGGGGCAGTTGCTTTCCGCCGCTAATGAATCATCTCTCATAAACACACTTGCACCCTCCTACCTCTTAGTTTTTAGCTCCCTCCTGCCTGGGTGTTATTTCTTTGTTCTTTAATAGCCTTATGTATCTCCCAAGCTTGTTAAAGTGAGAAAATGAATGAGGGACTCTAATCTCAATTTCAGTTTCTTTTCTGTCAGTTAGCTCTTTCTCCAGCTGAATTAATGAGGTGTTAATGACCCCCATTGTCTTGTGAACCCAGTACAAACCGTACGCTGCTGGGAGCCCGGTGCAAGATAAAAACCATTACTGTACAGGTCAAAAAGGCACTATTGGAGGGTATGTAGTTCTGGTACTTTTTAGGAGCTCAGAGTGTGGCCTGATCTCAGCTACTGGCTGCCACGCTTTCTGTCACACTTCCTCTGTGTGCAAAGTAAAAAATGGAGCAGGTCAAAGCCCTCTCCTCTGCCCCACACCCCCAGCCTGGACCGTTCTAACCAACACTTCTCATTTGAGATTGTGCAAAATGGGGATGTTGGTTACTTTTCTAAATTTTTCACATTTGCATGAAAGAAATTCATCAACAATTTTTCATGTCAAAATAAATTAGCCAACGAAGTGAAATGGAGGTGGCAGGGGCCTACATGGAAACTTCAGTGAAAACCAATTTATTTATTTAGCTAGTTTACAGAATTTTCATAAAACTTTGCATGTTTTTGAAAATAGAATTTATTTCACATTGCTGCTTCTTTTTTAAAAAAAACAACACCCCACACTTTTATTAAATACATTAATTTTCATCAATTTTGTTATTTGAAAAATTTCCCTCCATTCTAATGAAGAATAAGCACAGGCTGCATTGGGTGGGGGTCAGGGGTCGTACAGTCCAAAATGGTTTATTGTGAGCTCTACCGCAGTGTGTAGAGATCAATGGGGGGTTCAAAGGAAGTGGGGGGTGGGTGGGGAGTCCTAAGCCCTGGAAGCCCTACTCTCTGACTCCAACCATGCAGACTGGACCCCACCGCTAATGGGGATTAGCCCCACCTTCTCTCTCTCTCTCTCTATCCCAACCTGGCCAGCCCTGAGGTCATGGACCGGCTGCTTGGTCTCCATATCTCCTCCCATCGCTTCCCCTGGCTCTGAGCCTCTCGCCCACTTTCTGCTGCTCCTCTAACCCCCTTCATGTTCTGCTGCCGGCCGGGCGGCCATGTCTTGTGCTGCTCAGTTCCTACTCCTGCTGCTGTCTCGCCTGCCGTTGTGGCGCTGACTGAACTGCCTGGTGCAGAGCAGGGTCGCAGCATGGTGTCTAGGGAAGAGCAACGGCAGGTGAGGAACGGATCCTCCCTGTCCCCAGAAATGCCAAGCAGGGAGCTCTCCCCCTGATTCTGATTGACGGTGGGGATCCTGCACTCCCATGTGTCCGAGCATGCAGCTTTGCCAGAGTTTCCTTTCTGGAAGGGAAGAGGCGGCAGCTCCTTGTTTTTGATGCCGTTTTCAAAGAGCGCATTGCATGGTAGGCTGGCCACGTTGGTCATTCGCCATCTCTGCAAGGAAGTGGGTGAAACTTAACAAACCCTAGTGGCCGCTCTGGTCTGAGCCCTAAAACTGCAGGGACTGCTCTTGGCAAATTGCTGTCGTTCAGGCTGTCGGATGCTTCAGAAGGAGATTGACTGACTCCAAGCAATCTCTGTGCACGTATGGCTGTGACTCCTGGCGGACTTTGCTGTGTTGTGTCTCACGCCTTTGCTTCTTTCGGCACGTTCTAAACCTCTTGGAACTTTGCCCGAGAGAACATTTTGTTCTCGCCATTGCTCGTGCACGTAGCAGGGGGAGACACACGCTGCCCCCTCCCCTGGAGGCTCCCCTTGTTTACCCGAATCGGAAGGGCATTGCTCAACCCCCAGGTGCCTGTGATTGCTCTGTGTGCGTGCACTTCCCCATCTGGGGTGGGTGCGACATCTAGGCAATGGGGCCGACTTCTGACTGGATTACTGACTGGTTGGCACCAAACTAAATTGAATCCACTTGAGTGGATTTTTCTTACAAGATTTAGTTCCAGCTGCTTGAATTCAATCCCAGTCCAAAATAGCCCAATCTACTGGGCTTTGCATCACGTTGAATGCCGTCGGACTGAGCGTGTTGGCTGGCCCCAGAGCAGGAAGACGCTTTCAGTAGCACCAGGCTTTCTCTCCTCCCCCAGAGTGGTGTGATCGCCACCGACCACAGGAGCCTTGCTGAGTGCGGTCGCTTTGCCTCCATGGAGTCAGTCCCGTGACCCCGTTTCACTGATCGGGGGGAGTGGCTTCTATCAGAAATCTAGATCTCATTTGCATTTTGGAGGAGCATTCTGCTGCAGGCAGTGAAAATTGGTGACACCAGCGGAATCGCTTTCTGTGCGTGTCATTTAATGTCCATTCGATTAGAAGCATTCCCTTCTCAGTTGGGGGTGTGTGTGTGTGTGTGTGAGTGTGCATGTGCGCTACGAGATTAACTCTGCACTAAGCGAGCACACACAAATCTGGTGACTTATGTAGTTGTGTTTCTTCTTTCTTACCCCCTTCCCCCCGTACGTTTGCATTCCTGTTTTCACTGATGCTGCGTATGTTACGCTGGTCGGGGTCTCCATCGATCCATAAACAGCGAATCCAGTTGCAGCGTCACGGTTCATTCTAGACCGTCTCCTTGTAGCTAAGATTCATAGGCTCGATTAGGATTCTCCTGACAATTTTCTCATGTGTGTTCCTTGTATAATTACAGCAGACGATTGGAAAAGGACAAGGGTGAAATTTCATTAGTGATCTCTCAAGTGCTAATGGCCCATTCTTCCAGTGCAGGCTATGGGCTGGGTGACACGGGGTCACCTTGGATTGGCTGTAAGTGCGATGACGAGGGGCGCCGCCGCCGCCGCTGCCGGTAGCTCCCGCTCACCGTGCCGCCACAGGAACTACTGACCCGCTTTTGAGGAAGCGGCACGGACAGTAGAAAGCTGCTGCTCATGTCAAACCAAAATATTTGTTGAAGGAGTGCTGGGAAGTGGAGGGTTTGAGGCTGCAGTAGGGAGACAAGGGTAGCCATGAGACAGAGAAGCAAAGTGGATTGAGCCTTCTGCAGGCCAGGAGATGTTAACTACGCGCCAGTTGCTGAACTTCTCTCGCCACCTAAGGACGGGAAAGGAGAAGACGCTGATGGCTTTCTAATCTGTATCTGGACAGCATCTAATGTGAGGTGAACTCCAGTCTGTGCGCGGCTGCTGGCGGCAACTGCCACTTAAATGACCAGGTCTGAACGCTGCATGGGTTCGGTCGGTCCACAGTAATCTGGGGCTATGGGACGGCCACCATCCTGGTTGACTCGCAGGGGATAAGACCTTGGACCCTCCAGAACTAAATGAAACTCTTTGGCTTGAGCTACAGAGCCGTGGTCTGTCCTGGGCGGTTACAGATTCTCTTGTGGGTGCATCTCATGGGGGTGATGTGCACAAGAGAGAGCAACCTCCTGCCCTCTTGACTGGAACGGGGTTTCTGGGCGGACTCTGAAATATGTGGGTCCCGCTTTATTTCCCTGCTGCTGCTCACCCAGGATGTGTCTGAGGGCAGAGTGCTGAAATAGCAAGATGTCCTCTCTCCCTCGAGCAGGGGTGGGGACCCTTTCCCCTCCTAGGGGCCACTTTGTACATGAATACAAACTCTGAGGGCCACACAGGGAATGGGGATGTTTTAAGGGGTGCACTCTGCCTGAGATCATGGATCTGCCTCCTCTCCTTGGGTGCACGTACCCCATCTCTGCTCCCTTCCCCTGAGCTCAGTCTCTCAGTGCTAGGGGGGAGGAACTAGACCCAGGTGGGGCCATCTCCTCCAGGCAGGGGCATAGATAGGGGGGAATGGGCGCTGAGGCAGAGGATGGAATGGGCCTTGCTGGGGCACTCCACTCCAGTGTGTGTCTGCACTATGTACAGGGGGGAGCTAGGGGGGAA
>QEPC01006384.1:1484251-1497150 GCA_003113815.1 Sphenodon punctatus
TGAAATGAAACTTAAAGCAATCTAAAAATCCTACTCAACGCCTGCTGTTCAGGAACAGTGACTAACTCAGAAGGTGTTGGGAAGGGGGGAGGCAGATAATTAGTTTCGTTTCTTGCAAGCCTCTCCACCCCTGGTGCCTGGAAGTCTGCTCCTCAATGACTGACACCTCCCTGTCATATTTGACCTTCCAGTGAACCTTTTTTTGCCATCCGAACGCGATCCGAACTGACCGAACTGTTCGGCCATTTCGCCGTTCGGTGTTCGGTTTGTTCGATATGTTTGCGTTCGTGTTTGTGTTCGAGTTCGGTCGTCCGAACAGGCCGAGTTCGGGTCGAACTCCGAACTGCCGAACCGCGTTCACCCATCCCTAGTGAATGCTCATCCCCCTGGTTGATGTGCGACTCCCTATCCGGTGTCAGTGGGTGGTACCAGATGATCTGGGCATTAAGCACATGTGTTTGTATGTGCAAACCCACAGGGGTCTAGTTATTAAACGGGCTTGATCCACACTGATCTTGGGTTCTGTAAACATGCATGAAGCCACGGTTACATCAAGAGAAGTGCACCGACCTATGTCCGGTCCATGATCATCCCAGGGACTGCAGAGATGTGGCTTTTTATGAAGAGATTTTAAACTGAGCAGATGTGGAAAGGAAGGACTCTGCAAGACCCCTGCTCATTTATCCCATACCGCCGATCTCCAGGCTAATCATCGCCAGGGCCTCACAACATGACTTCATGGAATCCATCCTTCACATGCAAATCCTGCCACTGGAACCCATTGACCAGGAGAAGAGCCCAGCACTATTTCAGATGAGGAGGATCTGGAGAACTTCAGTTGCAATGATCTTGGCACAGAGGTGGTGCAGCAGAGATTACCACAGAGGAAGAGGGAGTTGTCTTATCCCAGGGCGTCAGTCACAGAGAGCTGAGCAAATGTTGGTCATGATGAGGACGTGGACTGATCCAGGAGGCCTGCCCCCAAAGCCGGTGAAGCACTTACCCAAGCATTTAACTAGTAGAACAAGGGCCCAAGTACACTATAATGTTACCCTAGTGGTAGGATGATCCTAGGCCTTCACAAGCCGTTTAGGGTGGCGGGTTGGCAAACGGGTACACTTAAAGGGAGGGCAGGTCAGGCATAAAACACAGGAGCGTGGGCTAAAACAGAACAGCTAGGACAGAATTCGGTAAGTGGAAAAGAAGCTCGCACTCCTCCTAACCTTTGTCCCAAAAGCAGCTTGCACAGATGTTCAGGGAGCATTGCACACCAAGCGAACAATCCACGATGCAGTTCGTCCCAACCAGTCAGGATGCATCAAACAATAACATCCAGGGACCAGCTGGTGGGAAGAGACTATCGGGTCGCTGAAGCATTAATGTCTGTCCAGCCAGCTACGTGATAATGATGGGGTCATCAGGTTTGAAGTGCAGTGGCCACGCATGGATTTATTGTTTGGCCTGGTAGCACCCAATATCTCGATTAAAAGATTCCCAGTCACATGCAGCACAATACGAGCAGATAGGTGGCATGTCTCTCCTCTCGGCGGCTTGCTGTGCAGCATCCACAGTAGGTCCTTGTAGTTAATAGCATTGCCAGGGCCTACCTTGTAGGAGGATACTCTGCCGACGTGCAAACAGGGTCCCGCTAAGCTGGTGCTGGGACGTACATTCTTCTGATGATTTCTCCAGTGAATTAGGATATTGACATAAAGCCCCAAACAGTGCTCTCCATGTTGCCGGTGCATTCTAGACCTTGCAAGGCTTCAAAGGGTAGGGGCAGTTTTCCAGAGGAGACCCCTGGCATAATGCAAGGAAAGGGAGCAATGCCGTGACCTACCCAGCACAGCAAGTGCCTGGGCTACGCAGATTTGTGCCTTGCAGACAGTTGGGAAGCTGAGCTAGCTCGTGGCAACAGAGCTGAGCAAATGGTGGTCACGGTTCCTTGAACGCCCTTTGGCACAGAAAGCCACATTCCAAGGGTGTAGAACATGCCTGATTCCTTTTAATGGTTAGACTATAAAAGCTGCATGGGGTGACATGATGGGACATGCAAGTAGTTAGACTGACCTTCGTTTTAGTGCAACCCGAGGTTAATTAGATGGCCGTGCAGACTATTCCATGGGGGAAAGGGGACGTTTTGACAAAGATCCCCTTCCTAATGTCGTCTTGCACAGGAAATCTACTTGTGTTCATGAATTACTGGCCTTGTATATTCCTGAGGCCCAAACTTCAATTATTTTTTCCACTTGAGATTCTCTACAGTGTAAGAATAGCTCTCCTGTTTGTGCCCTGGTCGTGCCACCCCTTAAATGTGTATTGAATTTTGCACATCCAACTTGACAGGTCTACTTGTAGGTCTAAGTATTTACAGGATCTGTATTTTGCCTGTAACTAGAGCGACAGGAGGAAGGACTGGCAGTCTGCAGAGCCCTTATCCTGGTAGCTGAATTAAAAGCAACTGTCTGATAAGACAGATAGCTGTTAGACATCACAGCAGCGATGGTTGTGTGACTGGAGGGCTAAGCTTTGTAGCTGTTTTTCCAGGGCTCCTGGGTTCTAGTCTGTCCTCGACCATGGTGCCTCCAGATTGTTTAACAAAAAAATTAAGGTGCGTTTTGCTGGTGTAGAAGCTTTACAAACAAGTGTCTAGTTTGATGGGCTCTGTGCAGAGTCCTTCTTCTGGTTGCTGAATTAAAAACAGCAGCTACCCCTTCCTCCTGTAGCTCTGACGGTAGAATGGTGGAAAGGTGATTGATAGGTCAGAGGTTCAAATCCACATCTTGTGATAGGTTAAAGGTGTAAATTACTTCACATTTTATTTTTTATTTGTTTTTTTAAAAAATCAACACCACAATAATATAGGGCTTATTTTCTGTGTGGTAGATTCTCTGTCCAGAAAGGGAGGATGTATGGTTGCCATGTTGGTCCCAAGTGACAGAGAGGGAGGCAAAGTGGTTCAAATGATCTCTTTTATTGGACCAACTGCTGTTGGTGGAAATAAGCAAACTTTTGGGCCACACAGGGCCCTTCCTCAGGAGCGCCTCACTCCCCATGTGCCCGTGCAACCCTTGAGATCGTCTGTGGGAGCCTTTTGGGAGGTTCCCCAGGCGAGGCGGGTGGCCACCGATGTGAGATCTTTTTCGGTGGCCGCCCCTGTGCTGTGGAATTCGCTCCCAGAGGAGGCTCGATTGGCTCCCACTCTCCTGCTGTTTCGGCGTGTATGTAAGACCTGGCTGTTCTGTCAGGCTTTTGGCGAGGGCAATGCGTGGGGGGTTTCCCCACATTGTATTGTATTTTAAATTGTTTAAATTTGTTTTTTTTTTAAAAATATTGAATGTTGTTCGCCGCCCTGTGGACAGGAGGGGCGGGATATAAATTTTAAATAAATAAATAAAAGTAGCATAGCCAGTCAAAAATATATAAACTGAGTAAATACAGCGCAGTCTATAAAGAGGCAGGAAAGGGTGGGGTTAGGTAAGACAAGGTGACTGGGGGGGGCAGGGGGACGTCTATTGATTGGGAGAAAAGTGCCAGGCATGAAAGAGTGGAGAGGGCTGTTAAGGATGCGTAGAAGACTGAAATAGATGTGGGGTAAAGGGGAGAGAGCTACGGTGATGTGAAATCGCATAAACAAGGATCTGGGAGCATACAATCTACAAAGCAAAGTGGGCCCAATGGTTGAATATGATACTGGCTGCAGACCGGGGCGGCGGGAGTGAGCTGCCCCAAGTCCATTTCCTTTTGGGGGGGGGGGGAGAGGGTGCGCACATGACGTCGAGCAGCTTCTCGGCAATTTACAGATTTTAATGAATCGGAAATTGCAGCATAGCCTTTGATGATGAGCAGAGGGGTTGCTGCAGGCCGGGAAGGAGTCTTACAAACGAAATCTGCAGGATGAAATGTCCATGCAATAAGTGGGACTGTATCAAACGGGAATGTAGCAGCCTAGACCCACCACCACGATGGAGGCTTCCACCTGCAGCAGGAGCGCCCACCTCCGGCCGTTCTCGGTCCATCGCTGACTTGGGTAGGTAATGCCTCATCACTGTCTCCTTGCCGCGACTGCGTTAGAATGGAAATGCACTGAGTGGCGCTCACAAGGGTTAGGATTTCCTCCCATCCCTTTAACAGTTAGCAGTTCCTGGTTTTGTCACAGGCTGTTGGATTTTGCAGGACAGCTCTACGACCAGCTAATCCCTGACCTGGTGCAGCTCTCACACTTGCCCTAAGTCCAACCTTCCACTGGATCTGACTAACAAGCCCTTGGAGTTTGCTCTAGTGACTTGATCTTGCTCTCTAATGTCTGTTCATCCCCAAACTCCAAGGACTGAATCGATATTTGCCAGAGATGCAGAAATCTAACAGGGAATGTAATGAGTACCCTTCCAGAGCCCAACATACGCACCCCAAAGGGTACTAGACTGCACGATAAATTGTATATTGGATAGTTATCTACATAATATCATTGTTACCAATTGGTACAAACAAAAGGTACACAAATAAAGTCCATGAATTATTCAGAATATTCCAAGCTCCTCTTAGTTTCTCTGTATATTGCAGTATATTGCTGGTGAATGCAGCCCAGAAAGTTAGAGCTAAGTAAGGCTGCTCCTAGTTTCACTGGTCGTCTCCTCCTCTCTGGCCCAACAGAATGCAGAGTAAATCCCGTAAATATGCTGCATCCTACAGCTTGGTCAGACTGGCCTATCTAGGCTGGATGAAGGAAGAAACTGGTATTAATCCTGCGCTCGCTGAATTCCAAGGCAAGTCTTCAGCCACCAGTTTACATGGCTCGGGTGTTGTCCACCTTCCTAGACAAAAATACGAGAGTCCATATGAAAGTAATGACTCCTAAAAAATTTCTCAGCCAGATATTATTTTAAAAATATAAATTTACATGGGAGATTTGTGCCTTGCTGCTGAACACCCGGCTTTTTTCAACACCGTCCCTGTATCACTAACTTTTCCGCACAGCTGAAGTAGGTAGATGCCTGTCTTGTACAGCCTCTCTTAAACCCTGTCACCCAGACGGTCCATTCCTTAACGTGCTAAGGGACGATAATCCGCAGATCCCCGGGCTGGGCTCCTGTGAAGGAGGTAGCAACCCAGCCCAACTGGAGGATGACTCCCACCACTGACCGTTTCAGTCGCAAGAATGACCAGCAACCAAAAAAATCAAACCACCTTCATCCCTCACCAAGCCATTATTTGTGACATGCACACGGTTTCACGCAAACAGCATACTTTTAAAAATAAAAAACGGCCCCCCCAAAAAAAATCTCATTTTTCAGAATTGAAAAGTGAAAAAAAATTCCATTTTGAGCAAAATCAAAATATTAGTTTAAAATGTGAGAAAAATAAAATTTTGGCCAGCTTCACTGGCAGGTTTACGCTGAGCAAAAAGTACCCCCCCCCCCCCTCAGCTTCCACATAAGTCATTGGGGAAGAGGAAAAGAGCATGAAACCCTCCAGCCAACTTTCTGTAGCGACTCTTTCTCTTTCTCCTTGGAGGCAGGGAGGGACGCTGATGTGCTTTGCAATCACTGCATTAAAAGTTCCCTGCATGTCCTCCTTCCTTTCCAAGGCTGTAAACATATTATTTATTTAATCACATAGCATTTAAGCTTGCTCTCTTGCAGAATCGGCACTGGCTTTATCTGAGCGTGAATGCCTGCTGCTGTGCTGGGGTTTATTGCGGCATGTGTTAGCTCAGTTGCAGTGGACGATCAGGAGCGTCGGCTCACACACAACCCTGGGTTTGTAGGGGACTTAGAACACCGTCCACTGCACCGTAAGGCACCAAAAAACTGTATCCGTGCACACACACATATATCCAGGTTCATGCATCCTCGCGCACAAGCTAGCCTGCTCCCAGTGCTCATTGGAGGGCGAAGATGTTCTTTCCTCTCTGAGAAAAATCATTGAATCAATACTGATCTGTTAAGTGTAAGAGGGTAGATTGAATAAGGGCTGTTCATCGACGAACAATACAGCGGTAACGCAGTGGCTCGATTGCTGCTGCCCCAAGTGCTGCCCAGCACGCTTTGGCTGCAAGTGATGGATGAAATGAGCTGATGAGGTGACATTTACTGCTCCCTTCTGGGGCTGGAAGATGCATTGGTCGATGTTCCACTAGGAGGACATTTCCCTGGGGATTTTTCTTTTTCTTTTTTAACCCATTGCACTTTTGTTCTCCCAGGGGATGAGGGAACGAGCAGGTTATTTATGGTTCCCATAAAGCATGGCAATGGTAAATGGCTCTGATCAGGAGACAACAAACTCTGTGGCTGGGCATGGCCTGATTGCACTGATTTTGGTGGGAAAGGCTTGTCCTGAGCTGTGGGCTTGGACTGATGCTCCTGCTGCTACTGCTGCCTCGTAGCAGGAAACGGCCGCGTGGACGCTGCAGCTGCTGCTGCCTCGTAGCAGGAAACGGCCGCGTGGATGCTGCAGCTGATTGGGGGCTCATTGCTGTGAGCACTGTGCACCATTTAGCCTTTCATTTTCTATCTGCTTCCCAGACTGCACAGCCCTCTCTCTCGGCCCCGAATTCCTCTCTGCGAGCGAGGAGGCGAGGGAGGGCGGTCAAGCAGCAGGGAAGCGGGTTCCCGGTTTCAAGTCTCTCATGGGCTCAGGTTCACACAAAGAAGAGGGCTTGTGGGAGGTTGTTACCTTGCTTTGGGGTGCAGAAGGGTGGGGGGAAGAGGGAAGGGTGGGGGGAAGAGGCTACGTTACCTCCCCAAGACTGATTATTAACAGACTCTTATCCCCTGCAGATGTGAACAAAGCCTTCATTGTGATAGTGTTAGGGAGCACGCACACGTATGTGTGCGAGAGAGAAGGGAAGAGACTATATCCAAATGGAAAGACGTCCACTGGATTGGGCCTCAGAGAGCACTTCAAACCCAGGCTTAACCATGAACTCAGAGCAGCCTTGGACAAGGAACGCTTATGAAAAAGACATGTTTCAGGCCCTGCATTGGTGCCGTAGGTGCCAATGTAGGGCCTGTGACGTGTTCCTTAAAAATTTGCCTAGGTGGCAACCCTAGTCGCCCTCTGCCTCAGTTTTCCCATCTGTAAAATGGGAATAATAACAACTTGCCTGAAAGGGCTTTTGTGTGAGTGAACTAGGCAAGGATTGTAAAGCACGTTGAATGCTGCTAGGCCTGTAGAAAGGATTCCACTAGTGATATCCTAGTACTCTGAATGTCTCTAACGCCTGCTGCTACCTTGGGGGAAGGCAGCTCAGAGATTCCTTGCTGGCAGTTGCAGCCTGTGTCCATGCAAGTACCTCAACCAATGAGATGGAGCCCTCTTGGGTTGAAGCCATTTATCTGGAGTCCTCCGTTTTCTATACTGCATCAACGCAGTTGATGTCTAGCCCAGATTGCAAACGGCGGCTTCTGTCATGTGTTTGGGTTTGGGGAATAGAAGCCGAGTCACCTTTGCTTCTTTCCTCTCTGCCACCCCCTCGAAACACCCAGTTTCAGCTGGTGGGCTGAGAGCCCTTTGCTGGTCTGGGTGCGACCCCCCCCCCCCCCCCGGGCGGGGCTGAAGCGCGGGAGCAGAGAGGTGTAAATTGTAACCTTCCCCAACCCAGCGGCATTCTTCTACTCCGCTTTCGAAGCTCTCTGTCCTCTCCTGGCTGGGGCTGTCTCTCTCCTGCTGACGCTCTGCACCTTGCGATGGGAGGTTCCGTTCTGCCACTTCCCAAACGTCTCTGCCCTGTGCCAGCCCTGGCAGTCGCTCACCCCCCCTCGGGCCTTTCCGTCAGCCTCTTCCCCGAAGGAGGGAGGCATTGGTGGTGCCCGTCAGAACTACTGCCCTTCTCTGCACAATGATGGCTGAAATGGGTCCTACAGGGCCGGGGGAGGGAAATGCCAGGAGAGAAGGGGGTGTTTTATTTATTTATTTATTTATTTAGCAAATTTATACCCCGCCCCCTCCTGCAACGCAGCTCAGGGCGGCTTCCAACAATCATAATAAAACATTTAAAATTCATTTAAAAATATTAAATATAAAATATACCATTATAAAATGGTGGGCTTGGTTGGTGGGCTTGGATGCTGCTCAGCTCTGCAAACTCTGCATTCAGCTTGGGCCTTGGTCCATGCTCCCCCCCCCCCAAACTGGCATTCTGATATCTCAGCCCTCCAAGGCAGCATTCTAGCTGCTGTGCTGGCACGGGAAGCCCTGGGGCAGCGGCTGTAGGGGAAGGGGGATGCTGTTGATGGTGGCTACGGACTAGGTGTTGGGTTGGAGCATTGGGCCCTAATGGCACCGCTGGAACTGGGTTCCTTGTGGCGTGAAAAACCAGTTTGAGAGGTGAGTGCGGGGCAAGGCCAGGAATTTGCTTTTAGCATCAATATTCAGGAAGAGGGAGTGTAAATAATGAATTGACTTTGCGAGCTGGTGGGGCGAGGGATCTGCCCATCAGGACAAGGTGGAAGTGGCTGAGAGTGACAGGCTGGCATGTGCTTGCCTTTGCATCACAACTGGTGCACCCCAAGTGCTGCGTGTGCGAGAGGGTGAGCTGCTTTCCATGCACTGACACCTGGCGGCTGCTTGTGCTCTTCTTGGGACACTCGCGGGCTTTGCTTTCTTGGCCAGTGGGAACAGGAAAGGGGCTTGTGCAGAAAGGCTCTAGGGATTGTGGGTGATCAAAAACGGAACAATGGGATGAGGCTGCCCAAAAGGCGAATGCAATTCTAGGCTACGTTAAAAGAAGCCTTGTGTTCCAAGTCACAAGAGGAAATAATTCTGCTCTATTCTGTACAGGTGAGACCTCCCCTAGAGTATTGTGTGCGGGGTCTCACTTCATGGGGGGTTAGGAGTTACTGATGTGTCACCAGTACAGCTGTTCTCAGCAGTAACCTGTAAAACCAGCAGATGTAACCTGGGGGTGTTTGGCGTCTCTCCGATTGGTGTGACGACGGGAATTATTGATCGCACGAGCTAGAATGGAAGTTAGAGTCAAAGCTTAGGCAATGGAATGGGAAATCTAATCAAGATGAGCCAAGTCTGGTCCAGACAAAGGAGAGAGACATTTCAAACCATCGATGTGACCTCGGCCAGGAAGCAAAGGAGAGGCAGGAAGGGAACCAAAGAAACAGCATGAATATTGAAAGGGGGCCTGATAGCACCTAGGGAGAGAGTTCCTGGAGGAGAAGCTGCCGGCACCCGAGCCAGCCTGGCTGCCACCAAGACCGGCCCAACCCTTTCACTTCTCTGATGACTGCCGAGCCCTGAGACACAGGTGACCGCGGATTAACCCCTTCCGGGCTGGCGGACTCTGGGGGAGAGAGTGGGGCCCAGTAGTTGCTGTAGGTGGGGTCACTGAGTGGTGGCTTTGGGGGAGGGATAGCTAGAGAGACCCCAGTCACAAAGGACATTGAGAAACTGACGTGGGATCCGAGGAGAGCCACAAAGCTGGGGAAAGCAAGTTGTACAAGGAAAGGTGGAAGGAGCTGGGTATCGTCTCCCCCTCTTCCCCAAGGGCAGCACTGGCTTTCTGTCCCTTTCTAGGAGAGAGAGAAACTGGAGGCTTAGGGGGCGGAGAGGACTCTCGACAAGTTGAGGAAGAGCGGACAGGAAACCACTGGCCTCTCTTGCACGGGCTCCTTCAGAGAGCGCTCAGCGCCCTGGCCCCCCCCCAAGGTTCAGCATTCCAGGGGTTCCCCCAAAAGCCCCCAGCCTTTCCTGCCAGTCTTCCCACTTGTTCCTGGCCAGGCATCTCATTCCAAGGGAGCGGGGCACATCAATGCTCTGCTCCACAGGACTGGACTCAACCTCACGCCCTCTCCGTGTGGCACGATGGGCTTGCAGCGGCCGTGGCCGTGCGCAGGGCGTGGGGTCGGCCCCAGGAAGGATGATTAAGGGGAGACATGGCTGCCCCGGAGAAGATGCCGCAGAGCGCAGGACAATGAAACACGAAGGAATAGAGAAATCAAGTTGTTAGGACGGAGAGAGCCGAGCCTGCGCGGGCGGGCGGCCATGCTCTGCTTCCAGGGCAGAGGGAGAATGGCAGCTGAACTCTTCACACCAGGGGAGCAAGGCAGGGCGGGGGCGGAGCCATTTAGAAACCCTCCAGGGCACAGCCCTGAGCCCCAAGGGAGGGGATAAATCTGGGATGGAATGGAAGCCGACCCCGCAAGCCTCTTAGTTACGTTTGGTGCAGGGAGTCTAGTTGTGCGTAATACGGGAAACACACAAGCCGTTTCTGGGAGCTAATGGGACTGCTGGGGTGGGGAGAGACATCTCTTCTTTGCAAAGCCAGGCAGCATCCAGTCCATCCAGGCTGGGATTCTGCAAGTGAGTTCCCCATTGGCGTGTGGAGAGGCAGAACTGGGCTCCCAAGGGGTTCAGCCCCCCAACATGATGGCTGCTGCCCAAGAGGTGGCTTGTCTGGGTCTGGAAACCCTCTGGCTCTTGGGTTCTCAGGACAAATCTCCTCTGGGCAGGGCAATTCAATAAGCTGCAGCAAGTTACCCTGCAGCAAGTATCTGCGAGTCAGTTACGGACCCTCCTGCTGGGTCTTCAGCTACCGTGCATGTTGACGTGTGGCTTTCCTCGGTTCAGCTCCGTGGCTGTGATAGCCATCGAGGGAGTGAGGTCTGTGGGGCAGCAGGCAGTGCCGGCTACACAACAGTAGCTTGGACGGCACCAAGCACATTTATGCTCGACGTGGCTACGACTTTCTAAATCCATCCTGGCTAGAGTAACAGGCCAGCATCAAACAAGAAAAGCATAATTTGAGCTGGGGGCTTCGAGTGCCCAGAAGGGAGTTCTTCTCTCATTGGTTCGGGGTTCCTTCCTCCTGCCGAGTGAAAGCAGAAGCCCCCGCTCGCCGAGTGTAGTGTTGGCTTTGGGGATGGAAATGCTGGTTCTGCTCTTAGCAGGCAGGAGCTGCCGTCGTTAGTTTTAAACACTGGCAATTAGACTGTAATCGCTGCGTCCCTAATGATAACGTACCAGGCAATATTGGTAAAATATTTCAGGCCCCCGCCGTGTGTTTTCCTAGAAGTTTGGGCGTCGCAGGGATGGGGGAGGGAGGCAGCGAGCTGCTGCAATAGGTTTTAATCTGCGCCAGTCATCTAATTAGGCCAAGGGCTTGGCGAAATTGATTTGCTGGGGCCGACCGTGATGCCCAGAAAGAACCTGTGCTCTGTGCTCTCCCCCACGGATCAATTCCCTTTCTGTAGCTTTCCAAGTGGCTGTGCTGGCATGGCTGGGGTACTGGCTATTGATTGCTGCAATCAGTTAGAGCAGGCATCCAGTCTGGATCCGATCCTATCGCTTTGCACGGCAGTCTGATCTCCCGCTAATCACTGCCTCTTTGCGGAGGCCTTTGGTGTCTTGAGCTGGGAGGATGGCAGGAGTCGGGGTGGGAGGAAGCCTTTGTAACGATTATTCTGCACGCCTGGATGTTACAGACTTGGGTGTCTTATTTATTGACTCTCCCTCTCCTTCCACCCTCCCCTCCGCTGCTCCCTGCTCACCTGGAGATAGCAGACATCCAAGATAGCAGTCACTTTCCTAAGCATAGACCTAGTTCTGCATTCTCAGGCAGCCCCCAGTAATGAGCCAGGAGCCCCCAAATTCTAAGACTGGTATTAAATTTAAAAGAATGGGATATTAAAGGAAACCTGGCTTCTTCTCCTTTCATTGCTGGCTTAGGTTACTCTTGGGCTGAGTTTTCTGAGCATCTCTGGGGGCTGGAAACTGCCTCTTAAAACAAAGAAAAAAATTTCCCCAAAACAGGGTTGATTGAAAACTGGGGTGGGGGGTGGGTAATCTCTTCTGAAATTTCCAAACCGAAAACCAGACTCCTGAAACTTTCATGAATTTTGTTTTGGCAAAAACGTTGATTTTTTTATTTTTATTTTTTTAAATTTACCAAATATTTCTGTTTGGTAAATTAAACCTGCTTTATTCTTTGGCTCTTCAGTGACTGGAACTTGTAGAAAAACAAAAGCATTTTTGATAACACAATAAAGTGAAGCAATGTTTCTACTGAGGACATGTCAAAGCAGAAAACATGGCTTAGGCTACGTAATAAAGAGAAGAGAAGAGATCCCTTGGTTTTCACGGCCACTGGAGGTTGGACAGTGGTTTTGTAGCGCAGAAAGGGCAGGTTTAGATTAAACAATTGGAAAAACGTTTTCACGGTAAGAATAAGGGGAGGGCACGGGACAGATTCCCAAGGGACCTGGTTGTGCAGGCTGATGAATCTGGCCAGGGTAGTTTAAGGGACAGGAAGTCCTGGCCCTGTGCACAGAGAAGGATGAAATCAATGATCTCTCTAGATCCCTTCCACAGGGAACTGGTCTGGGGAGGCCAAGAAAAGGGAGGGAGACGTGGGACTCGCCTGCCTCCATGGTTGGGGAATAGCAGTGGGCTTTGGTCCCCGGCGCTATTGGGAGTGAAAGCAACGTCTTTCCTATCTTTCTCTTTCTCCCACCAAAGGCTTGGGACAGTGACAGGCCAATAAAAGTACATAAACACTGAGGGGGGGGGGGGAGCAGGCACGCCATTTGTTTCTGTTTCAAACCCCCCCTCATTTTCTGGGGTTCTTCTCGTAAAGGACTCTACCAATTTCAGTTCATTTTTTTGTTTTATGTTGTTGAAAATAATTTTTAAAATGCAGGCTCAAAAATGGCCACTGGAGCCGTTCTTTGCCTGGGCAGCCCTTTTCCAAAATGATGCTGGCATAAAAACAAATAAATAAAATAAAAACAAAACCGAATGAAATCAAACAAGTGTCGTTTGCTTAGTCATTCATTTCCGTTACCTTCGTTATGAAAAGGAATGGGGCTCCATTTGTTCTCGTAATTGATAAAATGATATGAAATTGCACACCCCTAATAAACACACACCCCTGTCCCCGTCTACCAAAC
>QEPC01006384.1:1538248-1572875 GCA_003113815.1 Sphenodon punctatus
AGTGGCGAAGGCCGTCTTCCGCCAGTTATATCTGGTGCGGAGGCTGTGCCCGTTCGTCTCCGGCCCGGACCTGGCCTCCCTCATCCGTGCCTTCGTCACCTCGCGACTCGACTACTGTAACGCGCTCTACATGGGGCTGCCCTTGTGCCTGGTTCGGAGGCTGCAGCTAGTGCAGAATGTGGCGGCCCGTCTCCTATCGGGGACGGGCCGTCGGGAGCATATTACACCTGTGCTCCGAGCTCTGCACTGGCTGCCAATAGCGTGCCGAGCCAGGTTCAAGGTTTTGGTGATGATCTATAAAGCCCTTCACGGTCTGGGCCCCTCATACCTCAGGGACCACCTCGCCCTCCGCGCCCCAGAGCGGCTCCTTCGGTCCGCTGGGGGCGCCTTCTTGGAGGTCCCCCGCGTTAAGTGCGGGGCCACAATGGAGAGGGCATTCTTGGTGGCTGGGCCGCGCCTTTGGAACTCCCGGAGGAAGCTCGCCCAGCCCCAAGCCTGTTGACATTTCAGTGAATCTGTAAGACCTGGCTGTTCGCCCAGGCCTTTGGGGAGGGGGTGGAGGGGCTAGGGGGTGTTTTATCTTCCCCCCCACCCGTATTTATTTGTTGTTTTTATCCCAGCCTGTTTATTGTAGTGTTTTTATGGATTGCTAAATATTTTGTTTTATAATTGTTTTTATGATGAGATTGTTAGCCGCCCTGAGCTGTTCGCAGGAGGGGCGGGATACAAATTGAAAAAAATAAAATAAATCAATAAATAAAATCCATGGGAAATGTTAATTTAAAAAGAAGAAGAAAAAAGAATTCTCCTCAAATCATTGTTGAGTCGCTGAAGCCCCCTCTCCGGCGCTAGCAAACTAATGCCATCCTAGTGGCCGTTCCGGTAATTGCCTACATTAGGAAGTCTCAGTTGGGAAAGTAGTTGGATGCCTCTTTTAATTCCATTCTAGGCATTAAGCGACGTAACAGGCTAGCAAACGAGGAGCAGCAGCAGCGAGAGAGCAAGCCGTTGAGGCTACAGAAAGAACATGGAAATGGCTCCGCTGCTCTGCGAGGAAGCCAACCAGATACCCCAGTCCTGCAGAAGGAGCCTTAGAGGAGAACTCTCTGGAAACCCCCAGGAAGGTCTGGAGAGGAGAACATCTGGCGGTCTGGGGGAGGGAGCGACTCGGTGAGAGAGCTAGGTGGTGGATTGTTCTAGACAGAGGTGCTCGCTAGGCTGCTGTTGGGAGTGTGGAGGGTAACCACCATCGGGGAGGTACAACCAGAACCACGGCCCTACCCTATTCTCCTCGGAGTCTCCATGACGGCCGTTTTGGTGTCGCTGTCCTAGAATGAAGCTCTTTGTAGGACTGGGTGTCTGTTCAATAATGGGTAAATCCTACTGAGGGAACCTAATGAATGGAACACCTGTTAAGCTAATGAATTTAAATGTGGCGTCCTCTCTGCTCTCATTGGTTGGGCCTACGATTTGAGCCAGAAGAGACAGTGGAGTGTTTACAGCATTTACATTTTAATTAAAATCCCCCCCTCCCCGTGAGTTTGCCACGCACCCGCTGCTGGAGCCTTGCTTCTGTGTCTCGTTAAATTAAGGTCGCCCTTTATTCCTAAATCTACCACCAAGTAATAAAACGCTGCCGCTGCTGAGCTCTGATGTCACACCGCTGTTTGGGAAGGGAAATTTTTTGCTGCACATCCCCCGGGAGCTGTTATTTAACGTGCTCTTCACCTGTACGCTGGTTGCCTTGGAGATTTGTGATGCGTTCATCGACCTCCATTTTGGATCGTCTCCACGGTTAATGAGTAGGAAGAATTTCAGTGCGGAAATTTTTCTTTCCCTGTTTTGTTTCCGCCCGGAAGCTGTCGAGTCCTTTAGCCACCCAGTTCTGGGAGTCGGGAGAGGCAGTCTTTGTGAGAACAGCAGCATGCGAATTGGGTGCTCCTGGCTTTGGAGCCCTCTGCTTCATAGGATAATTACATGCCAGAGGTTGCTTTCCCGGCCGGAAAGCAACCTTCTGCACAGGGGGCAGTTCGGGAAATGTCACGCTGCTTAGTTTCTTAATGGGTTTTTTTTTCTGTAATAAAATATCGAGGGAGACGTTTCCAAAACAGAATTTTGTGATCAGCCATTTTGCTTTTTGAAAGCTCAGGGAAGCCATGTTTATGCAAGGAATCTCAATGTACTCAATGAGATGAGGGGCATACAGCGAGCTGGCACTTGTGAACACTTCCATTCTTGAATTGAAAACGGGGATTTGACTATACGGGGGATACGTTTCCTTGTGAGAATTTCTTCCCCAAACTTTCCTTTGTCATTTACTCTCTAAGTCAGAAGCTTGGGTCTCATGACTAGTTTTTATTTGGCTCCTTTCTGGTTCCTGGATCTGGCCCCTGGATCTAGTCCCTACCCCCAAGCACTGAGAGACTAAGCTCTCATGGGGTGGGAGCAGAGAGGAGGGCCTGCACACAAAGAAAGCGGAATAGATCCGGGTAGGAGTAAATCCAGTTCCGATTTCAGAACTGGTCGTTTCGTTTGGTCCGATCAAGATCAGAATGAACGACTGGTCCAGGTGTTCGTTCTGATATACAATAAAACGGAATGAAAGAAACACATTTTCAAGAGGCTATTTTGTGCACGCCAATGGATACTGTGCCCATCCAAAATGGTGCCGGCACTGCCATTTTGGATATAAAGACTAGAGCTCCGTCTTGCGTCTGTGCACACAGCCCCGTGGCCATTTTGCATGTGTGCAACGAGCCTCTTTTTAAAATTTCGACTGGGATTCCGATTGAAATCTTTTCTAATTGGAATTCTGGTCCAAATATCGGGCAACTGTCCACGAAGACGGAACAGTTGTTCGGAGCCAGGCCTAGTGCATGGCACAGATCCATAATCTGGACCCTCCTCTTCCTGGGTGCCCTTGCCTCCAACTTCTGTGTATCCTTTGGAGCTTGTACACATTTTCATAGTGACCCCATGGCAGGAAAAGCTTCCCCCCCCCCTGTGCTGCAGACTGGGCAGGGACCCATCTGCCTGCATTGGCTTTACAACATGCTGCCCAGTCTTGATGGGGTGGGGAGCCAGTAGGTGCTGCAGTTACATAAATATCTAAAAATCCATCCTCATCGCTCCCAGTAATTGTGGCTGATACTATAACTTTGCTCTAGCCCTCAGCCCACATGTGTGAGGGGTGCGTGTGTGTTGTTTGGGATGTGTCTCTGTAAACGTTAGAACAGCCTGATAATTAGCCCAGTGGTTAGAAGCCAGGCTAGTTACGATGCAGAGGAGACTTAAGGTGCCGGATTAGTTGCTGCAGGGATGTGGAGATTATCGGGATTTGGTCACGCTGCAAAGGACCAAACACCCCTGCTTTTGTGTTTTTAATTAGTTACACGAGGCAATTAACAAACCAAGAAAGGTGAAAATGATTCATCGCATTCCCATCACCTCCGAACACCGCCCCCAACCTGGATTTGGCCCTGCGTGTAATCAGGAAGGGGTGTGCCTGCTTGGAGCAGCGGTATCTCTGCCTAGCCCCCGTGTTGGGCCACGGAGCCTGCGACAGCAAGGATCTGAACGGATGCAAAGTACAAAACTCCACGGCATCGTTACAGGTGGGGCGCTGGGTTTCTGTTAGTCAAACCAAAGGCCAGAATGACTTTGTGCAAAACCTGGTGGTTCTCGCCTACTGCAGGAATTCCTTTAGTCCTGTGAGCTACACCAGGGGAGGGGGAACCGCAGGCCCCTTTCCAGTGCCTGGATTTGGCCCCTGAATCAGCCCCCGCTCCCATCTTCTGTGTCTCCCTTGGAGCTTGTGCTAATTTTCACAGCGACCCCTCGGAAGGAAAAGGTTCCCACCCCAGGTCCAAACCAACCCCTCCAACATTTGACGGGGAAAACAGGTGTGCTTCATGCTGCCCCTAATTTGCATCTATTTGTATGTGTTTACGACAATTTGTGCTAGCCCAATGAGTCACTTTGGGGTGGAGCTGGGGGAAAAGGGTGTCTGCGAGGGGCTCTGTGTGCACATAGGTTTGTACGGGCAGGATGGATGGGTCTAGTTAAAACTCAGCCTAGGAAAAAGTGAAGATTCTCACAAGGGGGCACTGACTTTGGAACTAAAGTTTTCGTTTTAAAGTCCCTCAGAGGATCCTAGGTGGAAGCAGGGTCAGTCCCTTTCAGCAGCTAAGAACCATCTCTCACAAACACACACACCCCTCCGACCTTTTTTAGTTTTCATCCTGATCCCAGGCACACAGACAGCTCCCTCCTGCCTTGGTGTCACCTTTGTTCTTTGATAGCAGGGCTTATCCCATGCTTGGTAAAGTGAGAAAAGGTGCCCACCTTCGCAGCAGTGAATAAACAAATGACAGCAGCCAGGGCAGGGAGTCAGCTAGCTCTTTCTCCAGCTGGATTTATGTGGTGCTGACAACCCCCTTTGTCTATCGAACCCAGTACAAACCTTACACTGCTGGGAGCCCAGTACAAGCTAACAAAACCCATTACTATGCGGGGCAAAAAGGTCCTTTTGGAGGGCACGCTATTCTATGGGTTGCCACTCCTAGCCAGTCTAATGGGGATGCACGTTCTAATTCCTTGAGGTCAGCCAAAGGGAGTGCTGTGCTTTCTCTTCTACATCAGCTGCCAGTGGAGCGTGTGTGTGTATTTCTGCTGGACTAACACGCAAGATGGGCCAGCGCAGCAAGGTGTGTGTGTGTGTGTGTGTGTGTGTGTGTGTGTGTGTGTGTGTGTGTGAGAGATCTTCTGAGGGACCACACCGTCTTTCATGCCCAGCGTGTGTTTGACAGGTGTATAAATCAGCAAATCTGTTGCCTGAAGTCAGGTCCATAGATCAGTCCTGAACACGGCTTTCCTTTCAGGCCAGTGGCTTGCCAATTAGGAGCCTTCTGGTGCACGAAGCAGACAAGGACCCATCAGAAGGGGGGTTGAGTTGCTGTCAGAGCAGGAGATGGTTGAAGCTGGTGTCCGACCTAGATGATGGTTGTGTTGAACAATTGGGAGGATTTGGGGCTTTCAAAGGCTCTCTGGCTCTGAAGGAAGATGCTTACAGTGCCCTCCCCTGCACTCCTCCCCGGAGCTTTCCTTCTGTGAGCTTTGCTGCTCTAAGCTCTTCCGAGGAGTTAGTGGCTTTGTTTGAGGCAAACTAGCCCGGCATTTAATGGGTGAGAGGATTAGGAGGGGGCTTTGCTGCTTGTATAAATCAGTGCTCGTCTTGATGGGAGTCTTGGCCCGGATAAGCCAACTGCTCAGACAGCAGGTCAGCGGAAGACCCCAGATTGGGCAGGATTTATACGTAGGTGTTTTACAAACAAGTTCTTAATTGATTTAGCCATGTTCATGGCTCTTAATTATGCCACAAAGCCGAGGTGCTCATGGCCCAGGTGGAGGGAACACGTCAGTCCCCGACTTGCATCTGACATTGGACAAAACCCAAGTATCGAACCAGAACGGGTGCTCCTGCCTGCTCAGACTCGTCTGCCTTGCTCCTGAAGGGAACTGGACATCCAGCAAGGTGGATGAGAGGCAAAACCCAGCTCGACACGTGTGTTAGCTTTGAGGGGGCAGGGTGCTGAGGAGAAAACAGGGATGAATGCAGGAAGGATTGCAGTGACCAGAAGGATTCTCTCACACACACACTGCTGCTCCAAGATAGCTTGCTAAAGGTGCATAGTAGCAGGAGGGTAAGGACTGGGGGCTTTGAAGCTCTCTGTGTTGCAACAGACAGGTTTGAGAGATGCCTGCCATGCTACAAGCTCTCTGCATGGCTAGAGTGCCTGGAGGCAGATGGGTCACTGTGGTGCGTGAAAAGAGAAGCAAAGATTTGACCTGAGGATAGAAAAGGATTTGGGAGCAGGCTGTTTTGTTTCCGTTTCCTTGATGCTGCTGCCTCCCTGATGCAGGATGCCTGGGTTTTGGGGTGGCTTCCATTTGGTCTCCTTTCAGCTCCAGCAGCTCCATAGCACAGGGGTTCCTTCTTGATGCTGTTTCCCCTAAGTCTGGGTGCTTTTGGGGGGTGTAATTAGTGCTATGGAAAGGGAAACAAAAGGAGCCAAATTAACGGGTTTGCTAGCGATTAATAAGGAAGTCTAACTTCTGCTCTGGCGGACGCTCCCCCAAATCTGGACTATCTCCTGCCAGGCTTGCAGTCCTGGGCGGCACCGAGAGCAGAATTTATTTATTTATTTATATTTTTTAGCCGCCGCCCTCATGCCTATGGCATCTCGGGGTGGCTTACAAATTTGGCCTTGGAGAGATGCCTGGGTGTGCTGCGACTTGGGCGAGATGCCCTGGAACCACTCGCCTCCCTGCTAGTAACGGTAGTAAACACGGTTGTTAGTGAACGGCTTTCTGGAGTCTGGGTCTCCAAATCCAGTTCCAGGTGGAGCTGCATTCCAGGCCGCACTCTGACCCCAAGCACGTGTTGCCAGAGTGCACTGGTTCTATAAGCAAGAAGACCAGCTGTCTATTCAATGGGAAGGGACGCTGTAGCAATCTGGGCCTCGGCTGCCTCCCGGAAATTCTTGCTTGGCTCGGCTCCTGCTTTCCGTTCTCAGGCTGCAGCTAGGACCCGGGTCCGATGGGGAGAGCGAGGAAGGGGTGGGAAAGTCCTTCCTGCTGCATCCTAGCCGTGGCCGGGCAGGCTGTGCCCTCAGCTTCCCACAGAAGCTCATTTTCCTAAGGTCGCTTTGAGAAGGGAAGATTTTTTTTATTTTTTTTCCTCCTTCAAAGGCAGGGAATAAAGTGAGATGACAAGATGGAGCCTTTTAATGTGAAAGACAGAAGCCATGAATATTTAACCTGGCTTTCTGGGCCGGGGGAGCGGACGGACGAGGCTGTAATTTTGCTTGACAGGTGCCACGCTTTCGAAGCCCCCAGTTCCTCCCCTCCCTTGAGGTGTTTGGGGGCTGGGCGAGGGAGGCGAGAACCGCGCTGCAATGAGCTCTTTGGCTTAACGCTGCATTAATCGGAGTGGAACTCCGCCATCTGGAAGCTAATGAGGAGGAGGAGGAGGAGGCAGCAGCGTCCGGTGAGAGAGAGACTTAGATGAGAAAAGGGCCGTTCAAATTGAATAGGAAGCGTTCACCTTTGCTGTGGGTTTGTTGCAGACATGCCAGCTCGAAGCCCGAACCCATCATGGGACTTGACTGAAAAATAATGAGATTTTAAAAACAGTAAAGGTTGGGTCTGTTTTTTTTTTAATTGCCTTCTGATTTCCTCAGCCTTTCACGCTGAGCTCTTTCCATCCTCCCCTCTCTAGCCAGGCAGGCTGGGAGAGTTTAAAAATGAAAACCGACTCCAGGAGCTTGGAGCTGATAGTGAAACATCTGTGTCACGAGTAGGGCTGAAACCAGAATCCATTCTTCTCATGAAAATCTCGTGAGAATTGAGAACCGTTACTGAGATCTTGGGACAATTTTGGTAACAGTTTGAGAGCTCGGTTGAGAATTTTTCTGGATTTACCGTTTACAGTTTGTTTGTTTCTTTCTTTAATTATTTAATTAAACATTTGATATCCTGCCCCTCCTGCCAAAGGCAGCCCGGGGCGGCTTACAACGTATAAAAATACACAAACAACAAACATAAAACATCTAAAGGGGGGGAAAACACCCCCGCCCCGGGAAAAGAAGAGGTAGGAAAAAAATACGCCACCTTTACCACCCCCCTAAAAATAAACACACACACACACACACACCCTGTCTCCCTCGCCAAAGGCCCCTGCGGCGCGGAACAGCCAGCTCTTGCATTGACGTCGAAAAGAGAAGAGATCCGGGGCACCTGGGCCTCTGCCGGAAGGGAATTCCACAACCTCGGCGCGGCCACCGAGAACGCCTTCCCCCATCGTCGCCCCCGGGATAAGGGTGCTCCCGGTCAACCGCAGGGGCCGATCCAGAGCGCGGGGAGTGAGGTGATCCTACAGGTCTATGGGGCCCAAGCTGTATAGGACTTTATAGCCTTGAACCGGGCCTGAGAGACTATAGGCAGCCGGTGCATGGAACGGAGCAGGGTGTAATGTGCTCCCGGCCGCTGTTCACCATGGACTGCGTTCGTCCAGGTCATGCACACGCACAAAATGGCCGCCACAGCCGTTCCGCACATGTGCAGCCCTCTTCCAAGATGGCGCCAGTAGTGTTGCCGCCATTTTGGAAAAGGGCAGTTGTTTTGCGCATGCACATTCCTGGGATGAAGGCGGTACAGGTTAAATCAGTATATGGCCCATGGTCTGGCCTTGAGGCTAAACTATTGCCGTGGGGCTGCCCTTGATAACAGTGGGAAGGAAGCGGCAGCTGGTGCAGAGTGCGGTGGCTTCCCTCCTTTTGGAACGAGTCGCTGGGGGCACAGGACACCGGTGCTCTCTAGTCTGTGCCGGCTGCCAATAGTTTTCCAGGCACAATTCAAGGGGCTGGTTTTGACCGTTAAAGCCCTAAACGGTCTGGGGCCCATGTAGCTGAGAGACGGCCTGTCCTTCCATGCCCGGCTGCGGCCCCTGAAATCGGCCGGGAGCACGTCCCTGTGGGGACCGTCGGTCGGTCTTGTTCGTACGGCGAGGACTCACAGGGAGGCGTTTTCAGTTGCTGCCCCGACGCTGTGGAAATCCCTTCCCGCAGAGGTTTGTTTGAACCCAAGCCAGGGCATCTTCTGGAGGCGGTTAGGGCATTTGGCGGGTAGGGCTAGGGAATGGAAGGTTGATGGGGGTTGAGTTGGGGTGCGAGAGGATGGTTGGGGAGGGTTTTGTGGGGTTGGGGAGGGAAGTGGGGAAAGGTTAGGGGTTTGTGTTTCTATGTATCGTTTTTAATTGTTTTATAAGGCACCCTGAGCCATCTGGGAAGGGCAGAAAATTTAAATAAACAGTAAATCACGGTCAATCAAGACAGGTTCTCGACTGAGAAACTGCCAAGAACCAGGGTTTTCTCAATTATCGATTCTCGCTAAAGATGAATCTAGAACCAAGATTGAGTTTCAGCCCTAGTCACGTGTCTCCCAATAAAATGCTTCCCGTTGGCTAATCCTGAGCCTTCCTAGAGCCGCGGACCCATGTTCCCAGTGTTTTCCCCATTGCTGCCAATGTGGACATGACGGCAAAGCTGGGGCCCAGCTTGCGGCTTTCAATGGGGAGCGCCGTCCCTTCCGTAGACATCAATAGGATGGCTTTCAAAAGAGCAACGGCCTTTCTTTATTAGGCTTCTTGATGAATGTGTCCAGCGATCCTGTTCCCCCTTAACAGTGAGTACTCTGCGTGGCTCCACTACACTTGGAGTCTCTCTGTGTGTATGTTGTTAACAGGAACGAGAGAGAGGAAATCTGTTCCTTAATTTGGGGTTGTCTCAGGCCGGTCAGAGCCAGTGGGTTCGCTCTGCTGGTCAGCGCAAAGTTCAGCTTTTGTGATTGCCGTGTTAGCGTTTTTCACTCTCTGTGTCTCGGGCGCATCATCACAACGTTGACTGGTAATGTCCATGGCCAGGCCAAACCAGGAGACGATCCCCTCGCTTCCCTCTGTTGAATTAGCCACTCGCCAGCGCTCCTCTCTCAATGAAGAGATCGGTTCTGCACCGTGCCTTGAAGCCAGCAGCTCTGGGTTCTGTCTGTCCGGCAGAGGAAGCCAGTTTGGGAACTTAGTGCTTCCCCGCCAACGCTTCCTCCTCCCAGCTTCTTGGTGCTGGAGCCGAGGTAACAACAGTCAGCCTGTGTGTGCGTGTGCACATGTATGAGTGTGCACACCGCTGGGGTTGGTGCAGTGCTTCACACTTAGACCATGCAGCCCTTTCAAAGCGCCGTGCAAAGCAGGATTGTGAACTTGTGCCTCTCAGCGGGGCTAGGGAGGCCGTGTCCCTGCAGGCAGCTAGTTCCGCTGCGCATTCCACTTGGCAAGAGGCAAGGCTAGCTATTGCCGGAGACAGGAGACTGGGGTAGATGGCCGGCTGGCTGTCAGATTCAGTCTTGCGGCTTGTGGGTTGTGCTCGACAGAAGGGGAAGCTCAGGCGAAGAGAGGGGAAGAGCCTTGCTCTAGGGCCCGGAGAAAGTGTGGGGGTAAATCCAGGCCTTTCATCCCCCCATACGAAGCCCCCTCTGTGCTGAGTTGTGTTGCCATCCGTTTGGAATCAACGTTGGGGTGCTTCATCTGCTTTGCGCTCCTTCAGATGTGTCTTCTCCACAGTCTCCGAGCCCAGATGATTACCCGTGCCCTGCATTTGTATCCGAAAGGCGTTGTGTGGTGTGAGGGAGCAGGATGCACCAGAGAGGCACGGTGTGAGCGCGAGAGAGACCGGCAGATTAGCTTGGGCCTGACCGCCGCCTCCCTTATGTTCGGTCGCGGCCGCTGAGGGCGTCCGCTTGCGAGTAGCGATGGCCCATGAACTTTGCACGCTGAGGGCACACGGAGGCGTTCTTGGTGGCTGCTCCAGAATGATGGAACTCTTCCCCCCTTGGCGATCTGTCTTGCCCACCTCTCAGAAGAGGTGCAAGACCTTTTTGTCTGAGAAGGCGTTTGATGTGGTGGGATAGGGAAGAGGGGTTAGGGATTCTTTTCATTGTTTTGTATATGCTGTATATGCTTTATCTTTCTGTATTTCTCTATGCCGCCCTGAGCCTTTGAGGGAAGAGCGGGATAAAAATGGAATAAATAAATTACCTCTGGTTCTGCCAGTTGCTCTTATCCAGGCCAGGCCAGCCCAGCCACATCCACCTTTCCAGCCATGTGGAAAATGTGACTGCGCCGGATGCTTGGAGCTCCTAGAATGATGGACATCAGAGAAGCAGGGCAGGGGTGCGTTGCTGCCCCACAGGAGCATCCCTGCCCAGCACCGTGGGATGTGGGTCACCCACATCAATCCCTGCTTCGCAGTGCTTGCCTGACTGACTCTCTTTGGGTTCATGTGTTTCGCTTGCCCGTTCCTTGCTCAGGAGGGTTCCTCGATTTCTGTGGGTCCATGCCCGTGCCTGCGCTCCATGCCCGTGCCTGCGCTCCATTGCAGTTTCCCCTTCTCCCAGACGGTGCCTTTCCACACTGCTCCTTTGCAAGCCCTGACCCAGAACACTCCTCCCTGTCTGTCAGATCGGATGCTTGTCCAGGCAGCTGGCGGACAAAGGAAGCTAGGCTGAGGGGTTCATCAGCCAGAGACATCACCGAGGAGGCATCAGTCTGTCCGCCATCACTTCCTGTAGCAAATCACTTCACTTACCCAGATCCGAGTTTACAGACAGGCCGCCTTTGGGCTGCCCTCCTCTCTGCCTGCGAAGCTGGAGTCTCTTACACAAATCGCTTTTCACGCTCCCTTAATTGAAACTGTCAGATGGGCTTTACCTATTGTGTGTGTGTGTGTGTGTGTGTGCAGAGCTGGAGACACATTAATTCCAAGGCGGCTATCCCAGCAGCTATGCCAGATCAATATCATGGGGTTATCTCCGTGACACACACATTACTGGAGTGGCACCAGTAATATTTCATCGGGTAAATCACAGCCCAGGAGTCGCACCCACCGCAGCCCGTGCTGAGCAACACAACACAACGCAACGGGCTGTGGTGAAGAGTGCAGGCTGGCTTTGGCATGTGGGGGGGGGCTCCATACAGGGCACCCTCTCTCCGTTGAGATTTGTGCGTGCAGCTGTTTCCAAAAGGGGCTGCTCCTTAGGGAGTCTCTGGAAGGCTTTGAAAGGCTCCGTTTATAAGAAGAAAGGGAGCCTTCCTCCCCCAGCTGCACTTGAGTCCAAAGAGCAAGCCAGTTACCCCCCTCCCCTCGCATTGCACCAGGAGAGAAGCGTGTGGAGCAGGGAAATGCAGGTGACCCCTTCTGGGGGGGGTTACAGCCTCCAAATCTGGAAGCTGAGCCGGAGCCAAGAGTGAAAGGCAGCGTTGCCACAGGCGTCCCTGTGGCCGTTGGAGGAGGGTCCTTTCCAAGAGAGAGTCTTGGGGGGCAGAGGGGAGGTGTCTTCTGGAGACTACTTTCTCCTTCCACAGTCGCAACCCTTGCTGGATTCTCCACTCCCCCCGGAGATTTGGGGCGGGGTGTGTGTGCATTGTTGTGCCTTTCGTTTGTTTGCACAGATCCCTTGTTCTGGGACCTTCCTTCGTGTTTATTCTTTCCCCTTTTTATTTTCCATTAGCCTGTGTGTGCTCTCCACCCCGCTCGGCCAAAATGGATGCAGGCCTGTCTACACCTTTGGAAAGAGCTTGCTTCCCCACCCCCTTCTCAGCTCTTTGATCAAACTGCTTCTCTAGAGATTGAGGCCTGCGGCTTCCCCCCCCCCCCCCCCATCCCAGCTGGGCTCCAGAGCAGCCCTGCAGAATCCAGAGCACTGCCAATCGAGGGCCCCAGCAGGGTCCCAGGCACTAGAATAGATTCCTTCCTGTTTCCAGGTGAGCTGGTTACGTGGCAGCCTGGAGATCCCCGGCTTTGCCAGATCACGTCCCCTCTCTCTGCCAGTCTCGCCCCCTGGAGTTACAGGAGCATCAGGTGGTGGTGTGAAAAACAAGGTCACTGGCACAGACTGCCGTGCGTGTGTGAGTGCCCGTGATTCACAGCGTCTGTCCAGCCCGCGCAGCCAAAGCGAAATCCTTTCAATCTAGTTCTTCGGCTGAAGCCCTTTGGAAAGAGCCCCTTCCAGTAGACCCCACGCACCCACCCCGAGAGGCGGGGGCGAAGGGGAAGCGGCAGACCTGGCCCCTGGGTGCGAATCCACCCATCTGATGGGGAGGGTGCAGCAGCCCTCATCGATGGTGAACACCATGAGCTTTGTGTGTGCCTTGGATGGGTTCCCTCCCGCCCTTTCCCTTTCCAGCGTTTCTGGTCTCGGTGTCCATCTGGGGCCTGCCCTCCTTGGCAGCAGGTGCTCGCTCTCTCCAGCCATGGGCCATTTCCTTTCGGATGCTGCCAGGCGGGGTCTGTTCTGCTGCTCTGATTTCATGGCGTTGGCTCAGCTTTCTGTTTTGAAATGCAAGGTTTGGAGTGTGACAGCTCGGGCTTTGCTGTTGTGGGGGGAGTGGCGGAGCCTAGGGAGGCGAGGGGTGATGTCGAATGTTGCCCAGGGGACTTCCTGTGGTCTTAGACCAGTTCTCGTGCTCTGTGCTCATGGAGAGAATGGCTTAGCAGTCTAAGCGACTCATCGGAAGCAGCAACATGAGTTCAAAACCCAGCAGGAGCCATTGAGTTCCTTGCTGTCTGCTGTGCCGCCGTCTTGGCCAGCTGGGATGCTGGGGTTGGCAATGGCTCGATTCTGAGCAGGACAAGAGTGGATTTGTCCTATTGTCTCTGGCTGCAATGTCTCCCAATGTCTGTGCCTTACGCAATGCACCAGCTGGTCGCCTGGCTGCAGGCTTTGCAGGGTGGGAGAAATGGCCATCACCGTAGTAGCATGCGCTGGGATCTTTGGGGATGAAAGCCCCTATCTGATTGCAAGTCATTCCTGCACCTTGCCTTGACAGTCATTGAAGATTCTTGCTCCGTGGCAAATAGGGAGATAATCACTGGTTTTCCTTCCCAATGTCTCTTCAGTTGTGTTTTCTCAACAAGCACAAGAGGCCATGATTAATGATTCAATGCAAGGAATAAAATGCATGACTCCCCCCCCCTCCCCCCCCCCCAAACTTCTTCTTTTCTCCTTGTGGGTCACGCATGATGAAGTGTCGGGGAAGGAGAACATTTCTTACGGGCCTGCACTGCTCCATGGTAATTGCTCTACAATTGTGTTCATTTGGCAAAAGCAAAATCCCCACCGTAACGTGCACTAAATGGGGTTTCCCTGGGGAATATTGGGACATGTCAGCAAATAGTAGGCAAGGGATGAAATTTCCCTCTCCAGTCTGTGTGCCGGTAACATACGCACCTCGGCAGCAGCAGAGCAACAGGTGAGAAATCGGAACCAGATTTGAAAAAGGAAGAAATTGAGTTCATCCAATGAAACTGGATGTTAAACACCATCTTTTCCAGGAAGGAGATAAGAGAATTGCTGGCTGATGAAATAGAGGCTTTCTGACCTGGCGGCATTGTAATTTGGCCCCTTTTGAAACTACTCTCATTGCTTTCTTGTCTGATTTCTGGGCTCTGGCCAGCCCATGTTTTCTTGCGACAGAGTCCAATTTAGTAGGGAACTCTTAGAGCGGGGATTTAAGATGCATCATCATCATCATCACTTTATTGAGTACAAGCTTTTGCCATGTAACAAACAAAACATAAATATAAACATTTCTCTGACAAAAATGTCCATAACCGTATATAAATATAAGCGTTACTCAGTAACAAGAATAATTTAACAAAAATGAAACCACAAGAACATCCTACAGATCCCTGACGCACATTAGTTTGGCAAAAATACAAATAAAGGGCCAAAAGAAGGATAAAATCCTGGTGCCTCTAACATAAAATAAAGTTAACGAGATTTAAATCTCCTTCTTACAGCTTTGGCTTTCAAAGCACGGAAATCAAGATTTTTAACAATAACATCATCCTTCTGGAGGAACAAACAAATACGTTTCTCACAGTTTGAAAAATATTTAGGCTTTAATTGGTCAAGATAAAGAAAAGCTTCCCTAATTGAATGGAAGCGGGGACATTCCAGCGTAACGTGTGGTTTTTACACACCCGTTTCTCCTGGATGTTTGCTGTTACATCTTGAACTTTCTGTGTGTCTAAATCACTCACCCAGATCTTAAACATCCGGCTCTTTTGAACTTCTGTGTAGAATGTCACCCAGAACGTTTGTGTGTAAAAAGTTCTCCTGGTAAACTGCTTTGATCCAGGCAGCTGTGGTCACTTGGTTTCCATGGCAGCCCCTCACGTCTACAGCTGCGGCTACTTTAGGCTGCCTCAGGGCAGTGTGTGTGTGTGAAGAATGCATCCAGGAACTTACTTGTGGACTTGTAAACCCAGAAGATTGAAAGACCAGCACTTTAAGGTGTGTGTAAAAATGTCCACTGTGTAATGTCCTCCAAGACCTCAACCCCACATGTGCATTATCTCAATTCCCTTGGGGGTCTGAGTTCTCCTACCCTAAGATGCATCATTTAGTCCTCTGTGAATGTGTAATCTTATGCTGGGTGGATCCAATCTAAACCAATTTAGTAAAGAAAATGGAATTTACTTTCTTGAGAAAGTAACCCTAATCCTTGCTTGCTGTTTGTGCTGATGCATTTCTTGTGTGCAGCGAGCTTATCTGCATTTGGCTTAGGAATTTTCCAGCCTTAGGCACAGAGAGCAAGGGGCTCACATCCAGGCCTGGACTAAGGGGCAGGCGCCTTAGGCCCGGGCCTTGGACAGCATTTTCTGGGGGGCGGCAATCCTGGTGCCCGCTCTGCCTTGGTCTGTTTTTGTTTTTCTCCCTGTACATCCGAGGCTGCTGCCCGCAGCCAAAGCCTGCTGCCTGGGTTCCCATCCCTCACCTGCCTGTGCTGTGTGCCTACTAGTAGTGCAGCAGCAGCAGTGGGACTTGTCAGGATCAGACTAGGACATTGGTTCCCAAACTGTGGTCCGCGGACCCCTGGGGGTCCGTGACGCACTGCCAGGGGGTCCGCTGGCCTCCTCTTGTGTCCTGCTTGTTTTTTGTGTTTTTTGTGTTGCTGAGCCACGCGGCATGGTGACTGGGCTCGGTGTCGACACGGCACAGACTCCGAGCTCAGCCACTGACACAAGCAGAAGAAGTTTAAAGCACTTCTGTCCTCAGCAATCCCTTCAAAGCAGTGGGTTTTAAAAACTAGCAGGTGCAGGCTGCAAGCGGGCAACGGGCACAAACTTTGCAGTGTGGCTTGCCTTGCTCCCGGGAGAGGTGTCTGTCTGCAAGCCCAGCCCAACAAGCCTGGGGCTGCAGCGTGCAGCCTTGCGGGGGAGAGACCGCTTCCCTCCTGCCCTACTTAACCAGAGGAGCCAGCAGCAATCCACAGAAAGTTATAGCAGTGAGGAGCCACATCCTCCGGAGCCGGAACTGCTGCAGCTGCAGCTGGGCTGGGCTGCGGGACATCAGCATCACCCACCCGCCCCCCACCTCCCCAGCACCATGTGACAGCGGCAGAGCAGAGGAGGGGGCAGCCGGGGGTTCGCTCTGAATCTCCCGTAGTTTTAGTCTGGGTTCGAAACTTCGGTGAGGCTGGAGCGTGGGAGGGAGCCAGGTGGCAGGCAGGTATGAAGGGGGGAAATTAACATGGAGAAGGGATGGCTGTTGATTGGAGGGTAGTAAGAGGCTGGCAAACATTGTTATTGGCTTGATCTTCTCTTCCGCATTGTCCTCTTAGGCTGGTGAATTGATACCATGAACCGGTGGCTAAAGAAAGTGAGGCTCACAGGGCAGGAAGGACAGGCAGCAAGCTTGCCAGATAAGGAAGGGCAGACAGAAATAATTCATGAAGTTCCCAGCACCAGTCGAAAACGTCAAAGTAGTGATGGTTTGGAGGCATCTAGCTCGCAGAAAAGTTAGGCGCTATGACCCAAACTACATAAAAATGGGTTTCACATCTACTGGTACAGCTGAAGAGCCACATCCACAGTGTGTTCTATGTTATGAGGTGCTGTCGAATGAGAGTATGAAACCAGCTAATCTTTGTCAAATTTCACAAATGCTTACATTCATATTTGTTGTAGTATGCAAATTTAGGGGGGGGGTGTCTTACGCAAATTTATGTAAATTAGGTGGGGGTTCTCGGCTCATTGGGAAATTTGAAAAGGGGTACTTGGTCACAAAAAGTTTGGGAACCACTGGACTAGGAGATAAGGCTGTTTGTTTACAAACAACTCCTCCCCATGTGCTGATCAGAAGGTTGTTGCCTTGTAAAGAAGGTTCTTCGAGATGGCTCCCAACATTCTCACAACTGGGTTGTGCATACCCACCCTGTTAAAATAATAGACCACATGATGGTCTCTAGTATAAAAAGCGCTCTCCCCCCTCAGAATGACAGTTCCATCCAACCCTTTCTAAGAATATAAGAAAAAAATTCCACGCGGGGCTGGAAGGGTGGGTGTTGTGAGAACGTTTGGAGCCATCTGAAAGAATCTTGTTTCCAAGGCAGCAACCTTCTGTTCTTCCAGTGGCTCCTCACAGGCCCTTTTTACATGGCCCCCCCGTGGGTGGGGGGGTCCGTGGGCGCGCCGGTGCGTAGACGGGGTGTGGACACAGCCGCACGCGCATACCCACTCGCCCCCCGCTCATCTGCACCCACAGAGCAACCTCCATTTCCCCCGGCTGCTCCGTTCGTGGGGACAAGCGGGGGTGAGTGGGGATGCATGTTAGGGAGGCGCGTGCACGCACCCCAAGTCACCGCAAATGAGTGCGCTGTATCATTCACACGGAGCTCCCCCACCCATGAACACGCAGCGTGGGGGCGGGGCTTGGCTTGGGGGAAGCAACCTGAGAAGGGCCTGGGGTGCAAAATTCCCAAGCCCGGCCCTGCGCGCAGAACACTTTAGTGTTATTCTTCTGTGGCCCTGTCTTAGCCAGCAGCAGAAAAGAGCTCCTGCTCGGAGTGTCGGGATGCAAAGGGACGGGCCTTGAGCACCTGCTGAGATTAATTGGGTGCTGCAGCTGCTCAGCACTCTCTGTATCTCCTTGTGGGTGCCCAGGAAGGGCAATGTGCAGTACCTGCTGCATGTGGCTTTTGGGGTGCGCATGCATTTTGGGGGCGTGGGTTGTAGCAAGGCACCCCAGACCAGCCTTTCTGGACCCGTGCCACTCACAGATTTGGTCTGCAGCTGCTTTCAATCTCGTTGGTGGGGGAATGCCTTCTCTCTCCAGTCTGTGGCTCTGTGGGATGTCCCCATCGCAGGGACAGATGTTGTCTCTGATGCTGACTCTGGGGGATTAACTCCCGGTGTTGGATAGTCCCACCACGGACCTCTGCCCTGGTGCTCTCTTCCTTCTAATTGTCCCCTTCTAGGGGGAGATGGTTTCAGGCTGCTTTGCGGACATGGTCCAGAGTCCTAGGGGGTTGGGACGTCTCCTTCAAGCACCCCCAGCCCCCGCGTACACTCAGGGCTCTGCAGTCACTCATGGCCCTAGTTGTCTTGCTCACTGGTGGCCCTGGTGCCTCGAGGGTCCCTGGCCTCCCTTCTGCTTTCCCCTCATAGCTGCTGTTGGCCCTTTCTCTAGGGCCAAAGGTCGGGCATCTTCCTCGCTCCACTCCTCCACTAATGGGTCCCAAGTCCTACTTATCCTCCCTAAGGTATTTGACTCTTGGGTCCTACACCCCGCTGGCTCCCATGATGGTCCTGGGAGTACCTGGTAGCTCCCCCCACACCTTTTCCACTGGTGAAGCCACTACCGTCTCCTGCTCCCTACGGAGATCTTGCACTCTCCCTAGCAGCTCCGGGGAGTCACCCCTTGCGCTCGCCCTAGGGCCGGGTTTGCTCCCATCTCTCCAGCAGGGTGTGGCTACGGAGCACGGCACCCTGCTGTCGCTGAGCTAACACCCTCTATATAGCCCAAGCCAGGTCATGTGACCCACCCACTCTGGTCACGTGATTGCTCACTACTCCCCGAGCGCCGGTTAACCCTTTTCTCCCCATGCCAGGCGAGGAAGTGGTGAAGCACTCTAGTGTTGGGCCTGCTCCTACAAATACTCTGCCCAGCGCGTCACCACAGTGTGGTTTGGCCAAATCAGCTTAGTTTAGGGAAAGTGTTACTAGGTCAGCACGTGGGATGTAATGAGGCAGGTGGGGGCCCCTTTAAGGGCTGCCTGTCCATCACCTGGGTGACGCCCCCCTCGGGCTATAAGAGCCCTGAGCTGGGAGAGCTCTGGTCGTTAGTACCTCGCTCTCCCAGAGAGCAAAGCTCCTGGCTGTCAGGTTGCATCCAGGGAGCTCTCCGAGTTACTGACTAGGCCCCAGGCTGGGAGCCGGGATGCCCAGCCTGACCTAAGGCCTAAAGGTGTGCGATCAATTCTGTTTGTGAATGAAGAAGCTGTAAAAGGGAGATTTGCATGGGCCTGTAGCTCTTGGGCTGCCCCTGCATTTACTCTTGATGGGAGCAGGGATTAAGTGAACGCAGAAGGAAGCGTATTCATAAGCCGGACTCTCTTCAGGAAGGGACGTGATAACGGAGGTGCCGGCTGCAGTTTAACGGACTGTGTCCTGCCTAGGAGGAGGCATCTGGAGCATAGGAAGGTGCATTCGATAAGCTAGCATCCCTGTGGGGCCAAGTCAGGGTTGTTCCCACCTATGAATGAAGCGTATTGGCGCGGCCCAACTAGCCAACCGTTGGAGTGAATTGTGCTTCCTTTGAGCCACGCCTGGCCCTTGGGCTGCTGGTCTCTGGCCTTCTCGTCCATTCTCCTAGAAACCGGTTCCTAGAGGAGGAGCTAGGCTTTCCTTTTTGCTGCCAATGGAGGCCTTGGACACAGAGGACCGACTTGTGGGTAAGGTTACTGGGACCCAGGAGATACCGGTCTGGTTCCTGGCTCTGCCACAGGCGACCTTCCACTCGATCTCTCTTTGCCTGAATTCCTCGGCATTGGCCTTTTGGGGGCAGAGGCCGCCCCCTGTCCTGTGTACAGTGCCTAGCCCAGTAGGCCCGGGCCTCGGCTAGCGTCGGTAGCTACCTCGAATAATGCACTAGGCTCCCGGACTAACTCGCATTCTCTGCTGGCTTGGTTTTCCTTTGGAGCAAAAGGCTTGTCCTGCCCTTTCCTTCGCACAGTCGCTAAGCACAGCAGCAGGGGCAAAGAGCAGCCATGGGGGGCTCAAGCTTTGGTTCAGGTTTTGGGGATTGATTGTCCCACAGCCCGAGTGTGACTGAAAGGCGTGCGCGGAGTGGGGGCAGCGGGCTCTGCAGGAGGAGTGTGTTAACCAGCTGAATTGCTTGTAGCCCTGACGGTGCCTTTCCCAGTGACATGGTTTAGATTTCTATATTGGATTGTGACGAGGCAACTCCCCCCCCCCCGGCCTGCCTCCTTCCCTTTCAATCCAGGGCGAGGGATTTGTGCTTTGATTATTTTCAAATACCGGTTTGTGTAAAATTTGATTTGCGGAAACATTTTTCTCCCACATGCTGTAGGATTGAGGGTGTGTAATCCCTCCTAAATCGCCGGGACGAGGTTTGTATTGCAATGCCGGTATCAGACCCGACACAAGGGGATTAGCCATGGAAATTCTCCGTGAAAACCTGCCACACTTTGAGGGCTTTTAGTGCAAAGCAGATAAGATAGGTAGAGCCAAGCCATTTTTAACCCAGTTTTTAATGCACTCAGACAGTCTCCTTTCAAAGCAGGGGGGGTGGGGGGGGGGAGGAGGGTTTCATTTTAACCCCTTTAAACCTGGCCTTTTGTTTGACATTCTCTGTGTGCTGTAGGGAAATCAAGCAGCAGCTAAATGCTGCTCTCCAAGGAGCCTGTGCATTGTGGTGGAACAATGCTGTGCAGGGGACACTTGTCTGCGGTTTTGACTGGGGAGGAGGTGGAACGGTGCCACTTGCAGGCTCCCAGCACTGGGCTCAGCGGGGCGTGTCGTGTCGTACATTTGTGCTTTTTGACTTGCAAAGCAGCAGTGCCCACCTGTGGGAGCTCTGCCCCCTGCCCCCGGGCTGAGCTAGAGCATCCCAGGGTGACATGTGGAATTGAGACCAATGCAGGGGGAAAGGCGCTGGTGTGAAATCCCTGTCTGTCGGGGGGGTGTTTCTGGCCCCCCATTCCTGCAGCCCCGAAACCCCCGCCCCTGGCTCACCCCTAACATCCGCTACCTCCGCTCCTGCACCCGGGCTGCCGAACGCCCCTGGCGCAAATCCCGCTCCCTTCCTGACTTCCTCCACTACACATTCTCCCTCTCCTCAGCTATCTCCCTAGCTAGACAACGCTATTATGATCTACTGGTCGCTAAATCTAAGCGCCTCTACTCCATTCTTGTCCTCCTTGACCTCTCTGCTGCCTTTGACACTGTCGACCACTCGCTCCTCTTGGACTCGCTTTACTCATTGGGCTTCCGCGGCTCTGTCCTTGACTGGTTCTCCTCCTACCTCTCTGACCGCTCCTTTAATGTCTCCCTCCCCGAGTCGACCTCCCCCTCCCTTCCCCTCTCGGTTGGGGTCCCCCAAGGCTCTGTCCTTGGCCCTCTCCTCTTCTCTATCTACACCCTGTCCCTTGACAAAATTATTGCCTCCCACGGATTCCAATGCCATCTCTACGCTGATGACACCCAACTCTTTCTACTCCAACTCTCTCCTCCTCTGTCCACTCACGCCTCGTCAACTGTCTCTCTGATATCTCTGCCTGGATGTCCCTACGTCAACTCAAACTCATCATGGCCAAGACCGAACTCCTCATTTTTCCTCCCTCCTCTTCCTCTCCCTCTAACCTGCCCATCTGCATTGATGGAGTCACCATCCATCCTGTTCTCCAAGCCCGTAGCTTGGGCTTCATCTCTAACATGTACCTCTCTTTTAAACCTTACATTGACTGTTGCCAAATCCTGCCGATTCGCCCTCCATAACATTGCTCGGATCCGCCCCTTTCTCGCTTCCTCCTCGGCCAAAACCCTTGTTCATGCCATGGTTATCTCTCGCCTCGATTACTGCAACCTCCTCCTTGCTGGCCTCCCTCGCTCTCACCTGTCCCCCCTTATCGCAATCCAAAACTCCGCTGCCAAGGTCATTCACTCTTCCCGTCGCTTCGACCATGTGCAGCCTCTCCTCTTCTCTCTTAACTGACTCCCCCTTCCTGAATGTATCCTGTTTAAACTCCTGGTTTTCACGTTCGAAACACTCCACAACCAAGCTCCCCCTTACCTCTCGGACCTAATCTCCCTACGCACTCCTGCACGCGCTCTCCGCTCTTCCTCTGTCCCCTCCCTCACTCTCCCTCGCTTCTCCTGCTCGCCCAACCGCCTTCGTCCCGTCTCCCTCGCTGCCCCCCATGCCTGGAACTCCCTCCCTGCCGACATCCGCCTTGCCTCCTCCCTCCGCTCCTTCAAATCCCTCCTCAAGACCCACTTTTTCCTCGCTGCCTTTCCCAATGCCTGCTAGTCGTTCCCCATATACTCACTGTCTGCCCTCCTCTGCTGACTGCTGCAACCAACCTGATTGTAACCAAGCCAAGCACACGCACCTGAGACTTCGCATCCGCCTGAATGTTTGTCTGTCTTCTCCCCTGTCTCTCCCACTGTCCCCTCTCCCTGTCTCCCCCTCCTTGTCTTTTAGATTGTAAGCCACAGGCAGGGACCGTGTCTAGTTCTGTGTTCTGTAACAGCACCAAGTACATGACTGGCGCTATATAAATGTTTAAAATAATAATAATAATAATAGTGCTCAGTGCGTCACCGGACTGGCTGCTGTTAGCCTCCCCGACCCCCTTACCCTGGGAACGGAAGCCCAGAGAGGCTCCGTGGCGGAGCTGGAAATAGACGCTAGCTCTGCTGAGCTCTGGGCAGCTCAGGGGCAGTCCCCAAGGCCGCACTGGAAGAGTCTGACGCAGAGACAAACAGGGAGCCAGATCCTCGTTTCCGTGAATGAGATGGTGCAAAGGGGCCCGATTCTGGAGAGGGCGCTGAACGCACGCTTTAGCGGTTGAGTTCAGGGAGAGCTGCGTGTTACTGAGCCTGCCATCCTGGTGGGGAAGGTCACGTGTTCTCGGTTGGGCTTTTCACCTGCCGGTGACCATTCCCCGCTGAGACTGGCAGCTAGTTCACTCCAGAGACTCAGGCTGGCTTCTCTCTTCCCCATCGCCCAGGCCATGCGCCCCAGGCGTTCGCACGGATTTCTTGTGGGACTGAGTTAAGGTTTCTGTCCCGCTGGGGTCTGAAAGGCAGAGGAGGAGGGTACATTTTCACGCCTCTGTTCCCCTCCTCCCTCCACTATCGGATAGTCCTGCTCCAAGCCTGGCTGATTGGAGCCACGTTGCCTTGCTCGCCAGCTCAGCAAGTGCAACCTCCTAGCTTTTAGTTTTTCATGGTGCTTGTGGGCTCTTTCTGCACTCGAGACGTGGCCTGCAATTCCGTGGCCTGCCAGCTTTGTTCAGGCTCCTAGGAGAGCCAGCGTGTCCCTGCCGGGGACTCTCTCTTCCACATGACCCAAGAGCTGGCAGCGCCGCCATTGCAGAGCACCTGGCGGGAGCTGGGGGCACAGGTGCGTGCGTATATTATATGACAGGAAGAGAGGAAATGTCAGCGCAGCCTTGGCCAGTGACGCTGCTAATATAATCCCATCTCGGGAGCGGATATGTCCGAGGAACCTAACCTGCCCACAGGGGAGGTTTTTAATCCCTAAATGGAAAGCTGTGTAGTTCAGTAGGTGAGGCACAGCGTAAGGAGACTGGGTCTGTTCCTGGCTCTGATGCATGTCGTCTTGTCTCTCTGGGCATCAGTTTCCCCATCTGTAAAATAGAACCATGACAAATTCAACCTCAAATTAAGCTGTAACTTCCTAGCAGTGAGTGGTATTAAACGCTGGACTGTTGGCCAGAGGCAGGTGGGTCTTTTATTGGGTCTAGATCTTCCTAAGAGATGCTGTAACCTAGGCAGGATAAATGCCCTCTGTTTAGGAGGAGTGAGAGAACAGACTGGATGAACATAAAGGTGCCTTCGGGACATTGAGACTCTGAAACTGTCATGTAGCCCATCTCCACCTGACCCTTGGAGGGAAGGGTGGAATGTATCCTGCCTGGGATATACTAGCATCTGCTCAGAGGGAGGGGCTTCAGCCACTGGTGTGAAATTAACAAGGATCAGGCTTAGAAGTGGTTGGACTTTTTGCACATGGTGCGTGGTTGGCCTGTGGAACTCATGGCCAATGGGCATGAAGGCCCATAATATAGCTGGGCTCAGAAAAGTATGAGACGAAGCTGCGGAAGACAGGTCTGTCAATGGCTACTAGCCAGGAGTGCAGGAGGCAGCCCTCTCCCTCTGGGAACTGGATGGGGAGACGGCAGAGGCTGCTGGGTCCCTCACGCCCGAGTTGGGTTTGGGCTGCTTTTCACAGCATCGCTTGGTCGCCACCATTGGAGAAAGGGACGGCCGGTTGGACAGACGGTTCTTCTGAGCCAGTCCAGCGATGGCTGTGCTCTTGAGTTCACCCCCTGAATGGAGGATTGGGGAATGCCCTCCTCGCATAGGAGAAGCCTCCAAAAGCGCGGGGACCAAGTGGGAAGACTGTGCCCTGGTGCCGGGGAAGGTCTGCTTGCCCCAACAGTGGGTGGATTGCCCAAGGAAGGGCGTGGCATTGGCAGGACATGGGAGGCGGCAGGAGTGCGGGGGTCTGGTTCTAGGCCAAGTGGGTTAGGCAAAGGGTACACCATTAACTGTTGGCTCCCACGCGTCACGGTGATGTGATGCGAGTGCATTTCTAGCCCCCATCCATCTGCATTTCCTAATTGCGCCTTGACTTCAAACATGCTATTCTGCTTATTGGGTCAGGGATCCATGTCGCTTATTAGGATTGATTACAACTAAGGCCTGTCTGATACTCAGATTTACAGGATGGACCCCTCCTCCCGTCCTGAGCGGTGGGGGGGGGGGATAGCTGGAGAGAACCTGTTCTTTTCCAGTAGGGGCTGCATTGGGCTTTTCTGGGATAAAGCAGGTTCGCAGGAGGAGCCAGTGACGAATTTACACCAGAAATAGATGAAACTGTGAAATGAGTTGAGAATGGGGCAGAGTGCGTGCCTGCTTCTGCTACATGGAGCAACTCCGTCCAGGTTTCACATGGTCCTCTCCCCCCCATCTCTAAGATCTGCCCTGCCCTATACACTATCAGAGGGGGCTCCTGCTGAAGCTGTATACTTGGCCTCCGTTACTTGTAAGGAGGCCTCCCCAGTCAGACATTTAGCCTCGCCACCTCCCTCTGAGCCCGGACTGTTGGGCCCATTGTACAGATAGGAAACCGAGACACAAGGCGACTGAGTGAGTTGCTCAGGGTCACGCAGGGAGGTGGTGGCAGAGCAGGGAATTTACCCCAGGTCACCCAAACCCCCAAACGAATGCCCTAACTATGGGAACCTTTCCCCCAGTTGCTTCTAAGGCTGTGTTTGGAGAGCATGTTATTATTGTTACTGTGCACCAGGCTGTTAAAGATTGACTTGTTCCTGACTAGCGCGTGAAATCCCAGGATGCATGAATCTTTGTATAATGGTGAATTGTAAATGGCCGGGCTCCACATATCTGAAAGACCACCTTCCCTCCCATGCCCCATTGCGACCCCTGCATCCTCCTGTGGGGCGCTGTAGCACAGGGGCAGCGTGCTAATCCTGCATCCGCTACCCTTGTCCGTGTGAAGGGTGGGGCTCAGTGTCCAGGCTGGAGCATCTTTTGGAGACGGTGTAAGACAGGGGCGGGGAGCCTTTTCTGTCCTGGGGGGGCACACTGAAAATGAGTAGGAGCTCCAAGGGTCACATAGATGTTGGGGGCAGGGGGTGCTTAACGAGTGTATTCAAGAACAGGAGGGCCCGGCTCATGGATCTGTCCCCTCCTCTCGGCTCTGTTATCCAGAGCTCAGGCTTTCAGTGCTTGGGGGTAGAGACTGGAAAGGGGCCACATCAAATCTTGCTGGGGGCCGCATTTGGCCCCCGGGTTCCCCGCCCCTGGTGGGAGCCCTTGCTGCGGGCGCAGATAGGGGTTGCGTGGTTGGGGTTACTGGGTAAGGCTTTTCGTTGGGTTCTGGTTTAATGGCTCTTAACTGTAGTTTGTGGTGGGGTTTGTGAGCCGCCCTGAGCTTTTGGGGAAGGGTGGGTTGGAAATGGGAATAAATAATCAATGCAGCCCAGCCGAGACCGTAGCAAACGCATCCCGGAGGCCAGGTGGCACGGGGAGGTTGCAGCAGCTTGGAACTCTGAGGTCCAAATCCTTTTTCTTCAACTGTCCTCGGCTGCCGTGCAGCATTCAATGTGAACTGCTGCTCCTTCCCTTCCTCTCTTGTAGCCCTAGAGGCACCCCCACCCTACATCGCTCGCTAAGGGCCTTGGGGTATGAGCCCACCGTTCTTTGGGTGGGAAGCTTTGCGGAGGACAAGGGGTTCTGCATGGGCTGTACTTGCGGCGATAGCCCGGCGTTTACCCCCAAAAAGGCATCTGAGAAATGCAGCCCTGTCCCCCCCTGGCTCCCCCCTCCTGCGCTCTTTAAACAGGAAGACACTTCCAGCCTGGGTTTCTCACTCCCTCTTCCCCTCCCCCAGCATTACCCTACTTGTCAAGTTGAATTATCAGTGCAGCATGGAGTGCATGATACAGAAACGTAGCCTGCAGACAGGGCCCCGCACGGCTTTCCAGTGTGGGCTGGAGCAGTCGCAGCTGATAACTGTGAGACTCAAACCGTGACTGCCTTCCCGGAGAGTGAGCCTGGCCACACAGTTGGGAATCCGAGAGCAACGGGGGATTTGGCCATGGAGGAACCAGGACGCTGTGGTTGCCACCTTGGTGCCTGTCTGGAGTAATAACCCACATGTATTAGTTACACCGCACCACCAGCGGTACCTTGTTGCTCTGCACAGTAACGAGTTTAGTTATCCTGTACTGGGGCTCCCAGCAGTGTAAGGTTTGTACCTCATTCAGCAGACAAGGGGACCATTAGCACCTCATTAATCTAGCTGGAGAAAAAGCTGGACTCAATGGATGACTCCCTGCCCTGGCTGCTGCTGCTGTTTATTCATTGCTGCGGGGCAGGAATGGGGCACCTATTCTTACATTACCAAGTTTGGGATAAGCCCTGCTATCAAAGAACAAAGGAAGGTAATGCCCAGGCAGGAGGGAGCTGCGTGCTTGGGATCAAGATGAAAACTAAAAAAGGTCGGAGGGGTGTGCGTGTGTTTGTGAGAGATGGTTCTTAGCTGCTGAAAGGGACTGTCCCTGCTTCCACCTAGGATCCTCTGAGGGACTTTAAAATTAAAACTTTAGCACCAAAGTAATACACCCATTGGGGAATTTTGGCTTTGTAGCAGGCCAAGTTTTAACTTGACCCATCAGTCCTGCACATACAGATGTATGTGTGCCCAGAGCCGTTCACACAGACCCCCCTCACCCCAGCTCAGCCGCAAAATGAGTCGCTGGGCTATTACTCATTTTCATAAGTTTATGCCAATTAAGGGCCTGTTTCTCTCATCAGATGTTGATGGGGATTTTTCCTGGCATCAGGAACAGCGAAGGAGAGCCACAAAGAACAGAAACAGTCTCAGTAGGGCCAGCACACACACACACACACACACACACACACAGGGGAAGGGGAAAAGTTAGGGTTCCTAAACCCATGAATTTCCCAGTTTTTAGAAGATCCCTGGTACCCGCTGCCCCCCTGGATTCCTCTGGAGGGAGGATGTGAGTAGAGGTTCCAGACAGAAGTGTGAGGGTCCCCTGGGTGACCTTGGGCGAGTCACTTTGGCTCCCTGGGCCTTAGTGCCTCCTTTGCGATGGAGGGAGAGAGGCCGCGCCCTACGCACAGAGTGGGGGGGGGGGGGCTCGAATGGAGGGGCGGATAAGCACCTTGCTGTTTGAATGGAGTGGGGTTTGGGCGAGCGACGCCAACGGGAATCTTGGTTGCTCTCTCCCAGCACAGACCATCTGCTGTTGGTAAAGGAGACGGGTATATCCCACCCAGGCTCTCTGCTTGTGTGCACCGAGCAGCCTGGGCTCCGCCGCTCTCTCTCCGGAGACCGGCCGTTGCTGCATCCCCTGTGTGTGGCGTGAGCTTTGCCTGCATCCCGTCGAATGGGAAGGAACAGGCGCGGCCTTCTGCGGTGAAGGCTGTAGCCCAGTTGGCCAGCGCGCTGTGTTATTGGGAAGGGTTTGCCGCGCCTCCCCCCACTTGAAATGACTGTACTAAAAATGGCCCCGAGGGCAGTGGATTTGTGAAGGCGGGCTCTTGCTTGTTACTGACCCCTTTCTCCTGGCTGCAGCTTTGCCAAGCGTTGGCATGCCCACATTCACAAGAAGAGCTCCTCTGACAGGCAGTGCCAACCCCCTCGGGGGAATGTCTGGCACTCGCATCCGGGGCCGGGAGCGGTTCTGCTGCTTGTGAGTTGGTGTGTGAAGCGGAGCCCTGCCCTCCCTTAGGATGGGGCTCTAGAAATCCAAAGTATTTCATTGGGGTGTGTGTGTGTGATGATGATGATGATTTACTGTCGTGAACGATGCAAAGACCGAGAGGCTCTGGGAGCTGCCTGGGTGCCAGGTTGCTTGCTTTTATTCTGCCATCTGTCTCGGAGAGGTTATAGCCGCCTTCATGCGCAGCCCCGCAGAGCGATAAGATCCTGCAGATGTTCCTGTTCGCAGGCTGGTTTTTGCAATGATTGCTGCGTCAAGAGAACCATTGTCAATCTGTGCATATTAATAGCTATTGCTGGGCTTGCTCCTTAGTGGGGACATTTTCAGAGCTTCGAATAGGGGGGGCTTTGGCAGTTCTGTCCCTACTGGCTGAGCCGCCCCAGCCAAAAACCTCCAGGCAGCCAAAAAACGTTCCCCCGTAATGACCTACCACAAGCGTTCTAGCTCAGAAGGGTTCTTGGGAGACCAGAATGGGATGATGGTCCCTACGCTGGGGCCAGTTTGGCAGTAGCAATTCAGATCCATGCCGGATTGAAAGCGAACCAGAACTGAGAGGAAAAATCTGGTCTCTCCCTAGGTGTGCTGTGGACGTCTGACGGGGCACTCCCTGGGCCATGGAGAGGCTGACTTCAGTTTCATTTGGAAATTGTAAACAAGGTGTTAATAATAATCTTTAATCTTAATAATCTTTCTGTTTATATAATGCCCCTCCCCCTGCCATGGTACCCAGAGCGTATAACAAATTAACACAACGTTTAATCCTCACAACAACCCTGTGAGGTAGGTTAGGCAGAGAGAATATTGTGACTGACCCAAGGTCACCCAGTGAGTTTCTGGCTAAGGAGAGACTAGAACCAGGACAGCAAGAGAAATGATACGGAGGCCAAGACAGACTATTAACATGGGGACGAAATTAATAAACAGACTGAGACTGAGTTTGGCAAAACCAATCCAAATCCAGGCTTGTCCTTGGGAAGGGGGATCCTGGGAGACCACAGAAGAATGAATGGGAGCAGAGGTTGTAATGCCAGCACGGCCTGCGTGACCGTTGCCGTTCAGAACTGCGTAGGAGGGGCAACCAAACCATGAAGTAAGAGCAGTAGGATTGTGAGTGGGGCTACCTCGAAGCGGCGTTGAACCATTTGGCCACCTACAAACTCTTTCATCCCACCTTGGGCACCTTGTTCCTGGAAAGGTCTCCCCTTAGAGCAGCAGCAGGGAGTAACATTAGTACCTGTGGGTAATGCCCACCTTTTCAGGCCCCAAGAAACCCCCAGATGTGAGCATTACCCAGTGAAGCGGATAAGTCCCAGCCGGGAGCGCTGCAGGGCCTGATATAAGCTGCTGTTCTTTGGGCCAACTCTTTGTGGTTAGATCTTTGTCTGGCTTTGGTCAGAGCATTTTTTAATACTTTATTGGCAGGGGTTTTTGTGTGTGTGCGCTAAAGCTCACTGCAAGAGTTCAGCTAGCTACATAAATCCAATCCCCACGCACCTGGGGTGCTGCCCAACATCCCTCCTTTCCCCTCCTGGGGCGTTCTCTGCAAGGTGACGGACACCTCCACGCACCTGGGGTGCCCAACCAGTTGAAACCTGTACCAAACAGCAGAGATGACAGATGTATCCTCTGGCCAATTGGCTTGACATTTCAAAGACACCCTGGCTGGGACAGAGATGTGTTTGCCTCTCTTACTTCATGCTTCCAGATTTCCAGGGCCAACCCGGGTTGGCTCTGAGGCAGGCATAGAAGGGACATAACTGGGACTTCAGGCAGAGGGCAGGGGGAAGCATCCCAGCAATCAGGAGACATGGTTCACACATACAGGTTGGTCAATTGTCATCACAATCCCATCCTGCAGCACTGTGACAGAGGACATCAGAGAAGCAGATGCTTCGAACTTCCCAGTAACAACTGCGGGAGAGGGGTGGGGGTGGTCACAGCACAGAATGATATATGGGTGACATTTCTGCTGGCCAATTGGCATCACAAACACATCTTGTACCATGGTGACAAACATAAGAGAATCCCTGGCCTAGGCTCATACTCTCCAGATGCTGTGCAGGCTTATAACTTTGGGACCCTTTATCAGATCTTTCTAATATTTGGCAGAGATGCTTCTAAAGATCTGAGATACATCTTTCTAAATTTCATGTAAATTGTCTGGAATATAAAGATGTTACAGCCAGAAATGTTATACCCTGTGTAACAGGGAGCAATAGAGAGTGCTGGCGCGATATATAAAAGGAGGATTGTGCTAGAGTGGGCGCTAAAGCGCGGTACGGGTGCAATGTACAGTGGAGGATCGTGCCTAACACCACGCATGGAGGCTAGGCCAGCCCTCAGGCTTGAGGAGAGAGCACTGTGGAGAGGCAGGAGCAAGGAGGGGTTCTGTGTCACAAGGGCTGAGCCATCCCTTGGGTTGCGTTAGGGTGGGGGGGGGTACGTTGTTTTTTATATTGTGTTTTAATAGCATTTTAAATCATGTTGTTGTTGTTTTAAATTGTTTTAATATGTTGTTAGCCGCCCCGAGATGCTTTTAGCAGGAGGGGGCGGCATACAAATTGTATTATAAATACATAAATCAATCAATAAAATAAATCCCGTAGCCAGTCTGCCCCCGGGTGAGCCTGACTCAGGGGGCATGGAGCAGAATAAACTGGGAGACCTGGCAGGGAGGTGCCCTGTGGACTATGTATCGGTGTATGATCCTGGCGATGGACTATGAATATTGGAAATAAACTAGATGCTACATGGGCCATTCTCATTGGGAGTTTGGATCCTGTAAAGACTCATCCCTCGTGGTCTGGCTCTATTACACCCTGCCTTTCCTCTAAGGCTCAGGGCAGCTTACAACAGAAGAACAGTATAAAAATTACATTAAAATATATAAAAGTCTCCTTAAAACCTCACCCCCAACCCACTAAAAGCCCCTACGCAGCCCCTGTGCCTACCTGCCGAATGCTCGGCCCAAAAGACCGATCTTACATTAAAGCTGCAGACGCAAAGGCTGGATTGATTTGGGGTGAGTAGGGATGGGGCATCGAAAGGAATGGAGAACCTCAGTTGGATGGTGGTTCAGCCCCATGGAACATGGGGGGTGCGGGGAGAGGACCACGATGCGAGTCTCCTGGTCTCGTGGCAGGAGCTGTGAGCAATAACGTGGAATCCGGAAGGTGGTTCCAGTGCGGGAAGGAGAAGGTGGGTCATAATTGCAGAGGGAAATAATGAATTGCTCTCTCCTTGTAATATGCAGTGGGCTAACAAGAATTAGAAAATTAATTATCTCCTGTAATTAGTGTAATGACCTACACTATTAGAGGTTATTTACAGTGGGAATAAAACTTCCCGCTATAAATGTCATAGCGGGCTGTCTGGCTTTAAAGACTTGTGGTAAACCGCCACCGACAAGCCTGGTCAGGGCTTGAACACGGCATGCACTTAATAGGCTGGGGAGAATCCACAAAATAATGATTTACTCTCGTCTTTAATCTCCTCCTACAAACCAGCCCAGAGAAGGAAGGCGTCTCTTCTCCCCTGGCCCCACTGCTTCTCCGAGTGTTTTCAGAAGTCTTGTGCATGGAACATTGCGTCAGCCGAAGGGGAGCGGGTGTGGGGGTGTTGCACAAGGCAGGCAAGGGGGGCGTAGCTGCAGTGTAGCTCTGGTGCGGAGCCACCCACGCAGGTGGAGTGTGTGGGGAGTGATTCTCACGGGCAGCTCCCAGCACGTGGCTACACCCTGCACTCCCCCTGCCGCTGACCATGGGGCAGGGAAAGCGCGCCCGACTGGCCTCTGCCATTATGTTCTGGGCATGACTGCTGGAGAACCAGTGCTTGTGACTTGCAAAAGCCACTTCCCCCGCCCACAGCGCCTGTGAGCGGCAGGCCGGTCTGCTGGTGTGGCTGGCCGCCCCCGTTCCGACGAATAGGGGCTCCGTGGCTGCCCGTTGCCGCGCATCCATTTGGCCTGCCCCGCGTGGAGCATTCCTGATTTCCTGGTCGTGCTCTGTGCGTGGCCATGAGTGGGGGCTCCCAGGAATGCACTGTGGCATCATGGGTCCAGTAGGGGTGTGTGTGCTCTACTCCTAGCCCCCTCCCTCACTGCGTGCCCATCACCATAACACTCGGGTTTTGCTGCCACCACCAGAGCGACGAGCTTCTGGGGTTAAGGGCTGCTCTGGAGGCCCAAACCCTGCTCCTTATTAGAGATTGCTTTCCCAGCTTAAGCCGAACTTGGGAAGCGGTTTGGGTCGTAGCACACACAGCAGGCACTCTTGATCAGAAAAAACAAGATTTATAGTTTTTATTAGCTAAGTTAACCGAATTACAAGGATACAGAAAGGTGGGGAAAGGCATTGAACTCGTGAGCAAACACAGGCAACTACAAGCAGGTATGGTAACCCATTTAGAGCGTGTCTCAGCCTAACCGGTCCCTAGCCCTGCGTCTCTGCATAGAAGGAATTACTCATAGTCTCTTCTCTACATAGTAAGCATGGATGTCTTAGCGCTGCAGGGTTCGGTTCTTTCCCAGCTGGATGGAGAGAGCTGGGTGTTGCACGTTAGTTAAGCACAGCTACCGGCTGCTGGCCATGAGGTCTGGGTTTCTGGAAATTTACTAGCCTTCCTTTTAAATGGCAACCCTAGCATCTCCGCTATTGGCTCTCAGCCTCAGGTGACCCTGTTCAAGGTGACCAATCAGTTAGGCTATCTGACCTAGGCTTCCTTCTTTGGTAAGGCATGTAAGGTGTGGTCAGTCAGATGGGCTAAGATGAGCACGTCCTTCTATGGTCTGGCAGAGCCCCTTGCCTTGGGTCAGGGAGGAACCTAAGGGGCCATCTAGCCAGGAGGGTTTCTCCACATGCACAACCCCTGCTCCACCTTCAGATGGGCGTATAGACCCGTGGCTCCTAGTTGGCCATACAGGGTAGCATCTCATCGGAAAACACCCAGGGGGGAGCTGTTAGAGCTGGCTTGTTGGGCGTGGTGCGTCATGGGACCACGGACACACAATGTTGGCCTTGGTTTTCTTTTGAACGAGGAACTATTAGAGATGATGGCATTTATTTATTAAAATTCTCATTCCGATTTTTCTGCTTTTGGCAACCAAAACTTTACCGAAAACCAACACTTTGGATGCTAAAAGCAGAGAACGTTGGCTTCTTGAATGTGGAGTGTGTTCAGAGCGAAAAATATTCACTTTTCAGAAGGTGACAATTTTGAGGTGGGGTTGGGGAATCCTGAAATAATGTGGAATGAAAATATTTATTGTCATTGCCTTGTTTGCCACAACAATAAATAAATCCCTTGGCTTCAGCTGGGATTACTTTGCTGTCTGTGGCTGGATGGGCAGCAAAGTCACTTGGACGTCGGTGGCAGCTCCCAGAGCCCAATTCATTGTTCTAACAATGGATACTGCACTCCCTGGGCTTCTGGTCTCATGAACCGGATACGCTTGGAGACTCCTGGGTCTCTGCGTTGTGTGGCATCAGAAAGCCGGCCGATTGTGGCATAGATAATTTTTGAAGATCTGTGCTGTGGCTGCGATGGCGGCAAAGAGAGCTTTCTTCTCCGCTATCGTAGTCTGTAAAGTCTCGTCTTGCGGAGCTGTTCCGGGGGGGGGGGGAGGATAACCCTGATACATCTGGCCTGTCTTTCCCGTGAACTAGTCATTTAGTGCCCGCTGTGACTGAGGCAGGGAGGTCCTGTCCTAGGGGTGCTGGTGCCATGCACAGTTCCACCAGCAGGAACCCTGCCCGCGTGCTGGGTACTAATTCTGCCTGCGTAAGTAACTCCTTTCCAGAGACCTCTCAGGCAAGGGGTCTCTGGTCCTGACTGCCAGCCTCCTCTTATTGGAGAGTTCGCTTTCTGCTGAATGACACACAGCAGAAGTTTCTTCAAAACAGAACTTTACTAAGAGCCCGGAAGACATGCTTCCGTCCTGTACAGACTGCATGGGACAAAACAGAGAGAGGAGACAAGGAGAAGGAGAAACTGTTTCACCCCCTGACCCTCCCCCCTACTCGACAAGCCCCATATTAAGCTTGCAGGGATCTGCTTTGCTCCTGGTAAAACTTTCCCTCCTGAGCACCTTGTTTATTTTAGTGTTCAACGCCCTGGCGGCCTGCTTAAGCCCATATATGCTTTTGTGCAGTTTCCATATGAGATCCGGCCTTTCAACGTCTGGAAACCCCGGTGGTTGGTCCATGTAAATATCTTCCTTCAACTCACCGTTTAGGAACGCTGTTTTCACGTCCATATGCTTATTATTATTATTATTATTATTATAAACATTTATATAGCACCAGTAGTGTGACCTGGCGCTGTACAGAACATAGAAATAGACACGGTCCCTGCCTGTGGCTTACAATCTAAAGACAAGGAGGCGGAGACAGTGGGAGAGACAGGGGAGAAGACAAACAAACATTCAGGCGGATGTGAAGTCTCAGGTGCGTGTGCTTGGCCTGGTTACAATCAGGTTGGTTGCAGCAGTCTGCAGAGGAGGGCAGACAGTAAGTATATGGAAACGTCTAGCAGGTATTGGGAAAGGCGGCGAGGAAAAGGTGGGTCTTGAGGAGGGATTTGAAGGAGTGGAGGGAGGAGGCAAGGCGGATGTGGGCAGGGAGGGAGTTCCAGGCATGGGGGGCAGCGAGGGAGAAGGGTCGAAGGCAGTTAGGTGAGCAGGAGAAA
>QEPC01006384.1:1585813-1597949 GCA_003113815.1 Sphenodon punctatus
GAGCTGTAATTTGAGTTCTACTGTTCTCAGAGTTGGCATTACAACATGTGGAACTTGTAACATTACATACTGTACATTTACAGTAACATTGCATCCATGTGAAACCCTTGGTACCACATATTTACCAAACATGTAGTCCCGTGTTACACGTATGTGACCCCCTGTTTCCCCGTGACAACCACCAGCCAGCCTTCTCCACAGGGTATTATGGAACTCCCTTCCTCCGGAGGTCTGTCAGACCCAAGCCGGAGCGTTTTCCAGAGGTGGTGCAAAATGTTTCTCCTTGACAAAGCATTCGGCCAGCAGCAGCAGTAGGGCTGAGAGTGGTTTTTTCTTTTAACGAGGTGTTTTGGGGACGTTGGATCCCCCTGTGACTGTCGGTAGAAAGAGTTTGCTACTGACTGTCCCTTGCAATCCTACCTCTCAATTGTCCTGATCCCCGATGTCACACCTCATTCGTGATCTACCCTGCAGTCAAGTCCCGGATTAGAAAGGGAGGGGAGCGAGAGGGAGAGCAGTTTGCAAGTCATGGGGAGCTTGCAAGCCTTGTTAATGTCCGCGCAGGCCCCCTTTCTCCCGTCAGGATGTCACCTTTCTGGGGAGCAAGCACAGCGTCCAGTAACAGGGCCAGTAGATTGCGTGATGTGCCCCCCCGCCCCATGTTCCTTCCTGCTGGTATCCTCACCCCAGCCCCCTGTGTATGGAAACTGCATCCTAGACTGTCTGAGCTTCCACCCCCTGGGGGCAGCTGTCGAATTGCAGGTGACAGGTGGAATGAGTTTGGCTTTAACCTGTTGAATGATCACCCATACGGCAGCCTGGAGAAACCCAGGACTAAATCAGCCAGAGTGACTCTGGGGATCTGAGGGAGGGGCCTCAGTGGAGCTTTGAGCAGGATTAGCAGCGGGGCCTGGGGCGAGTTGGGGGCTGCAGGCCAGGATGGAGAGACATTGGAATGGGAAGGGCAGGACTGAAGGAGCAGTGGTTACAGCTCGGCACTGAGGGGCATCAGCTGAGCTTTGGGGTCGAGAAAACCTGGGAGGGTGCTGAGGAAGAGCCGTAGATAAAAGCAGAGCTGGATGGGGTGTGACTAAGCTTTGCAGCCTTGTCGCTGCTGCCACAATCTCCACCAGCTCCACTTTTTTTCTAGTGTCCGGAAGCAGCTGGGATCGCTTGGCTGCTGTGCTAAGTGCGTTTGCCAGGAGTGGATGCTGCTCTCCCCAGACCCATTTGCATTCGACAGTTGCTTTTTGAAATGGCACCGTGGCACAGCCAGGATTCCAGGCACATGCAGAAATCATGGTTTAAGTGTAACATAAACTTTAAACAGACCTGGGAATAAACACAGGTTTATTCTTCTGCCACGGAATGTGTGGAATTGCTGCTCGCTACGCAAGGTAAATATGTGCTGAATCAAATCTCTTTTAGAAAGAACAATAGGAGATGGTCTCCCAGCGCAATTTGCCCTTCAGAATGATTTGATTGCAAAGTGGGCCTTGTAGCTCAGTTTGTTTGTGTGTGTGTGTGAGAGAGAGAGAGAATCATCAGTACAAAATACAATCATTCAAAGGGTCTGGCTAGTTAGAATTTGGACGTAGCTATCTATACATGAGGGAGAAGCATTGCCTACTGGATCCTTCTGTGCAGAAGCATTTATCTTCATGGTGTTTTAAGCTGTACGTGTGTTTAGTAGCTTAAAACCGATCTAGATTGCCTGGTATTAAATGAGGACATCGATGCATGACACTGGGAGCAAGGGCGGCACTAGTCTTGGTAGAAGCCTGCTAGTCAGCAGGGCACCGTAATCCCGGTATGGCTGAATGGGAGAGTAGGTTGTGCTCTGGGTGCTTTGCCACATTATTAAATGTGCACTCTTTGCCTCCGTGAGAAGGTAAATAGTACTGCACAACGTGTGTCATGTGGGGAAGTGAAGCTGCATGGCTTTGGTTGGCACCGATCATGTAAAAGATGCAGAGCTCCGTTTTTCAGCTCCACATCCTCCACATGGACCGGTTTGCTTCCCCACATGACAAAAGCCACACAGCATTGACCTCTCACAGTTTCTTGCGGAGGCAAACGGTGTGCGTTTAGTAACGTGGGGAAGCGCCCTCCGTGGAGAGAAATTCTTCAGACGGCTGAAGTACCAACCACTTGACCCAGGTGGAGACAGTGGCTGCAAAGGACTAAGGGAAATTCAAGGTGACAAAACCAGTGAACACTGCAATGATGGGTGGTTTCAATACTACTCCTATTGACTGTGCCCTTGGCATGGACTGATCATTACCTCTTTCTGGCCAATCTTCTGGCACGTGTCTGCCCTTGGAAAGGTGCAAAACCAGTTCAGGTGGTTCACCCCCGGGGACTTATGGAACCAGACAGGTTCCTGAATGCTCTTGGGGAGTTACCCTCCGTTCTCAATTACTGTTGTTGACCTCCTGGTTCTCTGGAATACTCTGCTGGCTGAGGCCATTGTGCTAACAGCTCCTAGGTGTCCACTCCCTGATCGCCGACAATGTAGGTCCCCCTGGTTTACAGAGGACCTGCAGCGGCTGAAGCGCATAGGGAGGTGGTTGGAGTGACGGTGGCATCGTTCTCGTGCTGAAGCCGACCGATTGCGGTGTAAAGTCGGTTTATGAACCTATGCCGCCGTGGCTGTATGGGCAGGAAAGAAGGGGTTCTTTGCTGCTCTCATAGAGTCCGTGAAGTCGCGTCCAGCTGAGCTTTTCCAGGTGGTGAGGGGGCTGGACAGTCCAGACTCCCTCCGCCTGGAGCTGGAATTTTCCAGTGCTTGCTGTGACATGTTTCTTGACTTTTTCATGGATAAAATAACTCCAATCCACCACAACTTCAACGCCACACTTGAGGCAGTAGGAGAACCAGAGGTAATCGTAACCAAGCCAAGTACGTGCACTTGAGACCTCACATCTTCATGAATGTTAGACCCCTTGTCTCTCCCTCTGTTCCCCTTCCTAAGTCTCTCCCCCAGCTCCTGTCTCTCAGATTGTAAGCCCTAGGGGCAGGGACCGTGTCTATTTTATTACTTTGTAAAGTGCCAGGTACACTGCTGGTGCTATATAAATGTTTGTTAATAATAATAATAATAATAATGGAAGCTGCGCCTTGTCCTGTTTTATGGGATCAGTTTCAGTGGGTGTCAGCCGCTGATGTGGGGGATGTTCTGGGGGCTGTTCGAGCTACCTGTTGTGAACTGGGCCCATGCCCATCCTGGCCAGAAGATACTGGGGCTGTTGTTGGCAGGGGTGGTCAATGCCTCCCTGCGGGAGGGCAGAGTGCTTGGGTGCCTCAAGGGGGGGGCGGGTGCAGCCTCTGCTCAAGAAACCATCGCTTGTCATTGACTCCCTCGCCAGCTATCGGCCTTTTTAGGGAAGGTTATTGAAAGGGTGGTGGCTCAGCAGCTTCAGGGGCATCTGGATCTCTGTCAGTTTTGTGGATCCCTCGCAGTCTGGCTTTTGCCTGTGTTTTGGCACTGAGACTGCGTTTGTGGCCTTGGTCATCAACCTTTGCCACAAGCTGGATCAGGGTCAGTCGACCCTTTTGATCCTGTTAGGTCTCTCAGCTGCATTTGATACTGTTGACCACAAGATGTTGGTGACTCACTTGAGGTGGGGTGAGTGGAATTGTTCTTGAATGGTTCCATTCCTTCCTGGCTGGGAGAACTCGGCGCGCTGGGGGAGTGCTTGTCATCTCCCCAGGACCTCACCTGTGGAGTCCCACAACGTTCTAGTCTGTCCCCTCTCCTGTTCAGCAAGGTGATCAGCGGGTACGGGGTGAGGTGTCATCAATATGCAGATGACACCCAACTGTACCTCTCCTATTCAACCGACCCAGGCCCGGCTGTCTCGGTGCTTACCCAGTGTTTGGAGGCTGTGGGGGACTGGATGAGGGCCAACCGACCGCGACTGAATCCTGACAAGACGGAGGTGATGTTAGTGGGTAAGTTGGTGGAGATGGTGACCCCCTAAGTTGAGGGGGTTTGCCCTCCACTGACTTCCCAGGTGCAGGACCTGGGGGTGCTCCTCAATGCGCAGCTCCGCCTGGATCTCCAGGTGGAGGCTGTGGTGAGGAGTGAATTAAGCCAGTTACATCTGGTGCGGCGGCTTCGGCCGCTGGTTTCGGTTCCAGATCCGAATCTGGCCACGATCATCCGTGCTTTTATCACCTCTCGATTAGACTACGGCAACGCGCTCTACGTGGGGCTCCCTATGGTGATGACCCAGAAGCTGCAGCTGGTGCAGAATGCGGCGGCCCGGCTCCTGGTGGGGCTGGGCTGCCGAGAGCACATTACACCGGTGCTCCGATCTCTGCACTGGCTGCCAATAGTCTTCCGGGCCCGATTCAACGTGTTGGTTTTGACTTATAAAGCCTTACACGGTCTGGGCCCTATTTACCTGCGGGACCGCCTCACTCCCCGGGTTCTGGACCGGCCCCTGCGGTCGGCCGGAGGCGCCGTGTTGGAGGTCCCTCGGGTTTCCCGGGGGGGCCACTCAGGACAGGGCGTTCTCGGTGGCTGCACCGCGCCTCTGGAACTCACTCCCGGTGGGGACCCGTCTGGCCCCGGACCGCCCGAGTTTCCGTAGGAATTGTAAGACCTGGCTGTTCCGTCAGACGTTTGGCGAGGGAGATGAATGTGGGTGATGGGTGTTAAGGGGTTTCCCCCCCATTTTTATTCTTTGTTTTGTTTTATGTTTTTATGCATTTTATATTGTATTTTATTGATTGATTTGTTAGCCACCCCAGGCTGCCTGTGGCAGGAGGGGCGGGGTATAAATTTTTAAAATAAATAAAATAAATAAATATATGCAGCCTTTGGGCGGGGTTGTGAGAGGGTTCGGTGTACGGTGTCATCAGTACGCTGATGACACACAACTTTACCTCTCATTTTCAGCTGACCCAGGCCCGACAGCCTTGGCGCTTACTCTTCGTTTAGCGGCTGTGGGGGACTGGAGGAGGGTGAGCCGTCTGAAGCTGAATCCTAACGAGATGGAGGTGATGCTGGTGGGAGGGACTGAGGGAGTGGTGGCCCACGTCATTGACGGGGTCTGCCCTCCATTGGTCCCTCAGGTCCGCAGTCTGGAGGTGCTCCTCAATTCGCAGCTCTGCGTTGATGTCCAGGTGGCAGCTGTGGCGAGGAACGCATTCTGCCAGCTGCATCTGGCGTGAGGGCTTCGGCCGTACGTCTCGAACTCTGACGTGGCCCCCATCATCCATGCTTTCATCACCTCAGGACTGAACTACTGCAACGTGCTCTACGTGGTCGTCGCGAGCACATGACACCGGTGCTCCACTCTCTGCACCGGCTGCCTAGAGTCTTCCGGGCCCAATTCAAGGGGTTGGTCTTGACCTATAAAGTCCTACACAGCCTGGCTCCTGCCTACCTGTGGAACCGCCTCACTCCCCAGCCCCTGCGGTCGGTCGGGAGTGCCCTTCTCGAGGTCCCCTGGTTTCCCAGGTGCCGACTGTGGCCCTGGACCTTCCCACTTTCTGAAGCCAGTGTAAGAGCTGCCTGTTCTGCCAGGCTGTTGGCGAGGCAGACGGGTGATGGGGGGTGGGGGGGCGGAGGGGCTCTTCGTTTGTTTATATTTATTTTTATATTGTTGATATATGTATTTTTTATTGTTGTGAGCTGCCCCGAGCTGCTGGTAGCAGGAAGGAGCAGGCTACAAATCCAATTAAATAAATACATAAATACAGGGGTTAATGTAGAGAGATCGTTTCTAGACCCCCTAAATGCTGGTTTCTTAGAGTAAGAAACCATCCTGGAACCCACCTGGGAAAAGGCAGCTCTTGATTTAGTCGTGAGGGGAACACAATATCTGGACCAAGAGGAAACTATCACTTCTCAGAAGCAACCTTTAACATTCTTTTAAGAGAAACCCATCAGTAGCCTTTAAGTTTGAGCTACGCAAGAATGAGGAAGCCAGCCAGCAGGAAGTTAAAAGACGCTGTTGTGAGGGTAAAGTACCTGTGAGTTGCATGGAAACGATTTAAAAATGCCATATCAGAGTCTGAGTAAACGTACACCGCAGACCAAAACGGCAGCAAAAGGACGAAAAGAATGCCAGCCTGGCTAAACAGCTGCGTAAAAGAGACTGCGAAAAGCAGAAAGGCATCTTTTGAAAAGTGGAAATCAGTTCCAAAGCAGAAAAGCTTAAAAAAGACAAGTTTGGAGCTGGTATTTCTTGATGATGGTCTGGAAATTTATATTTTATCTTTTTTAAAAATACTGATAATTGGATTTTAAGGCTGTGGGCCAGGTGGAACCCTGCTGCAGGCTGGGATTGACCTGCGGGGCCCCAGTCAGCCAGACCTGCATTAGGAGAATGACCACCAAGGCACGGGCAATAGGAGCCGGGCCTTGTTGATCTGTTAGAATGCATTGTGTGTGTGGACAAGGGGGACACAGTCGGCGTGGGGAACTTCATATGGAGGAGGAGTTTTGTTTGTTTATTTAGAGTTTTTAATCTGCTCCTCCCCCCCCCGGGCTCAGGGTGCTTTACAACAAAATAGATAGAAATACTGAGTAAAATATACAAGAATAAAACCCTATAAAAATCTCAAAACCAGGGGCACATTCTGGGGTTCTTTCCCAGGTGGATTCTTTTTAGAATTAAGCTTTGCCCACACAGACCCGGAAGTCTCTTTTGTGGGGCTGCCAGCCACTTGCCAGCGTCCCGCGCCGAGGCGCATTGTTCCCAGGGGTATCATCTGAGGAGGAGCTGGTGGAAGCTGGCTACTGCATGGTCACAAACACACAGTGGTGTAAATGTCTGTACGCACCCAAGAGAGCATAATCAAATTTGACATGGGATCGATTTGTGTGTGTTTATCGTTCCTCCATGGGTGATAACTAACATAACATAACATGCCAGATCTGCCTGAAACCAGGATTTCAGGCTGGCCAGGACATCCCGTCCCTACAGTCCTGTTCCATTACATTCCTAGAGTCCCAGATAGAGACTCTGTAAAATCCATCCTGGCAACATGGTTGGAGTGTGTGGGTGTGTGCGATGCACTTTCGCAAATACACGTCGGGAGTTTAAAGCACCTCATCCAGTTTCTGTGAAATAGTCTCCAGATCTAGATTGAAAAACTAATCATGGAGCCTCACGTTGATGTCTGTATGTGCTCGCTCAGTAACCGCCTGTGTTTAGGGAGCCGTCATCATGCCTTACGTTGGTGGGCGATTGGGCCTTTGCTATGCTGGGTCCCTCGGTGTGGAACTCACTCCTTCCAGATGTACTTCTCAGTTCCTTCCTCCTCACCTTTAAAAAGTGTCTGAAGACTATTTTTTATTCTCCTCCTTCCAAGTGATCTGATGCTTGAAAAACTTTTTGCTGAACCCTGAATTAAATTGGTTGGGATATCTTCTAGACTCACCTAGTGTAGTGGAAAAAGAATGCAGGAAGAACTGAAGTTTTTCAGAAGGATTTATTTGCTGACTTGTTATATTCAACCTTTCTGCTGCAGTGTGAAAACTTAAATAGTTGCTTTGCATGCACCTTTGTGTGGTTGTATAGTGTTTCTGAAAGGAGGAAATTGCTGCTCTTTTTTGTTGAGGTAGCCCTCTTGAATTTTGTCCCCTCTCCCCAAGTGATCTGATGCTTAGGAAAACATTTACTTTGAATGTTTAAATTTTGGTGGTAATTTCTGGGCTCACTGAATGCAGTGGAAAAATTGCAGCCAGAATTGAAAAGTTTTCCAAAGGATTTTTTTGCAGACTTGTTATGTTCAGTCTTTCTGCTGTAGCAGGAAAATGTCAAAATACTTACTTTTCATGCAGTGTTATGTACCTTTGTAGTGTTTCTAAAAAGAGGAAATAGCGCTCTCCTTCTTCTGTTGTGGTAGACTGGTTTATCCGATGTTACCAGGAATCTCAGGATTTTAAGGATTTTTCAATGTTTTTCTTGTTCCTTGTTCCTGGGGCTCATAGGAAGGAGATTGAAAGTGCTGTGTTAAACACTTAATAATAATGATGATTTGGGGCACAGTAAAATGAATGACCTAGAATAGCCATTGGAAACCATGGAGGCAATAAGAATGGGGGCAGACAGACCCATGTCCCGTACCACCTTCGAGTATGTTCATGTAGCTCATGTAGGTGGGGTTGAAACTGTAGAGCATTTTCTGGTGGCATGTTCCCACTATGCCATCTTGAGGCAGGTGTGGTTGGCCCCTCTCTTGCCTGATGGAATGAACTTCTGCTCTGAGTTGTGCTTCCAGCTTTTACTGACCGTGGCCGTGCCCAGCGCTAAGCTTGCAACAGCCACCTACGTATGGCTCGCCATTAAGGCAAGGAGTGAGTTGTGGGCAAGTCACACGGTCCCTAGTTGATTCTATTACAACAGAGAAAGTATGAGAGATTTTATAGTATTTGGTGTTTTGGGTAACTCTTGTCCTCAGTACGGGTATATTGGTCCAAGTGGGTCAATAACAAGTTGACATGTATGCCCATCCCTTATGTTTATATATTTTAGTTTTATATTTATATACTTATATTATTATATTTATATTTTTATATTTTTATTCAACTAGTTAATCTTTCTGGAAATATTGTATTAATATGTTTAGTGACTGGAGTTAGTTGTAACCGAGACGTGCCAAGTACAACCGCAATCAATTCCAGATTGCCGAATTACGGTCTATTTTGAATTTTGTTTGGTCATTGTCATAGTTGTTGTTGAGTTGTAGTTGTTTTGGCCATAGCGCAAGCTAGCGCCGTTAATAAACTATCTAATCTAATAAGAATGGGATTGGCCAATGACAATAGACTTTAATGGCTGCAAAACAATACAGTGGGGTTACATCTTTGGGGGGGGGGATAAGGGGTGTGGAATGATGAGGAAGGTACCAGGGAGAATGAGCGGGATGGCTGGAATGACAGAGAAGAGGCTACGGGGATCGGGGGCAATAGCAAAGGGAATGGGTGGAATGATAGGAATGCTGCCCACAGTCTCCTTGACGTTCCTCCCAATCATTCCCCCCAGAACCGTGTCTTTCTACCTGCTTCTCATGGCATTCCTCCTTATTATACCACCCCGTCCCTGCCCATAGGCTCCTCCTGGTCATTCCACCCACTCCCATGGCCTCTTCCTTATCATTCCACTCGATTCACTCCCTGTATCCTCCTCCCTGTGGTTCTACCTCCTCTCCCTGGCTCTCCACACTAGGGAATGAGAATTTAAAAATTATTCTTGCAAGAAGCTCACAACCCCAGTGAGATCTCGCAAGAACTTGCCATAGTTTTCGAGAACCTTGGGAGAGCTCGAAACGCTCCCCAAGTGTTCTGTGCGTGCGCAAAATGGAAATGTGGAGCCCACCATGCAGGGAAATTCGGACCAACCCAGGGCAATGGGTGCCAACAGGGCTGCTGCCCGTCCGTTGGGCGGACCTAGACGGGACAAACGCCTGCTGGTTCGTTGTACTCCCCACACGTCACCTGCGAGAGGCAGCTGTGTGGTGCCACTACAGGCTCCCAGCCGGTGTATTAATGATTATTAAGCATTTCTATAATAACACAACAGTGTTCCTGGTGCTTTACAGTTTATTTATTTATTTATTTCACTGATCTTCTACCCTGCACCCTCCTGCTCACAACACATGTAGACAATAATAATAATAATAATAACAACAATAAAACACAATAATATAAATACATCTCAAAGACAATATAAAATTCATTAAAATACTAGAAATAGACTAAAAGGGCAAAACCCACCCATTTCCCTCTCCAAAGACCCGGCGAAACAGCCAGGTCTTACACTGTCTCCGGAAACTGGGGAGGTCCGGGGCCAGGCGGGCCTCCATCAGGAGACAATTCCACAGCCTAGGAGCGGCCACTGAGAACGCCCTCCCCATCGCCAAAACCCAGGGAACTTGAGTCAGGCATCCCCGCTCGACTGCAGGGGCCGCAATATGACACGGGCCTGAGTTAGTCCTGCAGGTAAGCGGGACCCAGGCCGTTTAGGGCTTTATAGGTCATTACCAACACCTTGAATTGGGCCCAGAATAGGCAGCCAGTGCAGAGACCGGAGCACCGGTGTAATGTGCTCGCGGCGACCCGTCCCCGTTAAGAGACGGGCTGCCGCATTCTGCACCAGCTGCAGCCTCTGGACCGTCCCCAAGGGCAGCGCCACGTAGAGTGCATTGCAGTCTAGTCTAGAGGTGATAAAGGCACGGACGAGGGTGGCCAGATCCAAGTCCGAAACATACGGCCGCAGCTGTCATACCAGATGTAACTGGCGAAATGCTCCCCTCGCCACAGCCTCCACCTGGGGATCCAGGCGGAGCTGTGGGTCGAGGAGCACCCGCAGACTACGGACCTGTGTGGCCAAAGGGGGGCAAACACCGTAAATGATGGGGGCCACCCCCACCCCTACCCACCAACATCACCTCCGTCTTGTCGAGATTCAACTTCAGACGGCTCGCCCTGATCCAGTCCCCCGCAGCCGCCAGGCACCGGGTAAGCACCGAGACTGCCGGGCCTGCGTCTACAGAAAAAGAGAGGTAGAGTTGTGTGTCGTCGGCGTACTGATGGCAACGCACGTCGAACCCTCTCACGCCCTCGCCCAGCGGCTGCATCTACACGTTGAACAGGAGGGGGGACAGAATAGAACCCTGCGGGACTCCACACGTGAGGTCCCGGGGAGATGAAGTACATTCCCCGAGAACCACCCGCTGAGTTCTCCCGGCCAGGAATGAGCGGAACCATTCAAGAACAATCCCGTCCACTCCAGCCCGCTCGCGCAGCCGGGCCACCAACATCTCATGGTCAACGGTATCCAATGCAGCCGACAGATCTAATAGAATTAACATAGACGATCTGCCCTGATCTAATTCACGGCGCAGGTCGTTGACCAAAGCCACAAACACGGTCTCTGCGCCAAACCCAGGATGAACACTGGACTGCGAAGAATCAAGAAAACTGATCCGATCCAGATGCCCCTGAAGCTGCTGAGCCACCACCCACTCAATAACCTTCCCTAGAAAGGGAAGGTTAGAGACTGGCTGGGGAGTCAATATCAAGAGATGGTTTCTTGAGCCGGGGCCGCACCCCTGCCTCTCTGAGGTGACTTGGAACTCTGCCCTCCCTAAGGGAGGCACTGACAACCCTAATGTCAGCCCTAATTAGCAACGGCCCTTAGCAGTGGCCCGTCCTGACTGGTTAAGGCCTGCTGGGAGACATTAGCAATGCCCTACTGTCTCCCGGCAGACCTTAACCAGTCAGGGCGGGCATGGCTCTAATTCGCAACAGGGGCCCTTACAGCCCCAAGGACACCGGCCGCATCAGCAGGCGACACCCACTGAAACTGATCCCATGAAATCAGACAAGGCGGGGCGCCCACCCCCTCAGGTTCACCCACTGTTATAAGGGCAGCATCAAAGTCGTGGTGAATCTGAGTGATTTTATCCACAAAAAAGTCAACAAACATGTTATAGCGGGCACTGGGAGATTCCAGTTCCAGGCGGAGAGGCTGGACTGACCAGCCTCTGCACCACCGAGAAAAGCATGACTTTGCGAACTCTTTCATTGCTGCCCGCAGTGCTACAGCATACACATATTAGAGACAGGTCCCTGCCCAGCGGGCTTACAATCTAAGATGGACACGGGTGAGGGGAACACAGGAACAGACAGACACACAGTCCCATTTATTACAGATGAGGAATTGAGGCTGAGAAAGTTGTGACTTGCCCAAGGCCACCCAATGAGTTCATGGCCAGGGTGGGATTTGAACCCTGGCTTCCCAAGTCCAAGTCCAACACCTTATCTGCTACACCACACTGGCTTAACAGCCTAAGACTGAGGTTCTCACTGAGGCTTTCCCCACAGTTAGGCATTTATAGGGCCTATCTTCTGCATGGTGGATTCTCTGGTGTGTACTGCGGGCTAAGCTCACTCTGTAGCATTGGCCAGCACAGTTTGTCTCCTGTGTGGATTCTCTGGTGTGTACTGAGGGCTGAGCTCACTCTGTAGCATTGCCCAGCAATGGCACATGTACAGTTTGTCTCCTGTGTGGATTCTCTGGTGTGTACTGCAGGCTGAGCTCACTCTGCAGCATTGCCCAGTAATGGCACACACACAGTTTGTCTCCTGTGTGGATTCTCTGGTGTGTACTGA